>CM042142.1:70727106-70742106 GCA_023376005.1 Doryteuthis pealeii
GATCATCTGTGTATGTGCGAACACGCAGGTATATGGTGTAAAGGTTAGAGGTTAAACATTTTTTAATCGTACATGAAACTTTGAATTTATTCCCGTGCTAAATGCCTCTACTATAGTAAGAAAGTATTGTGCTTAATCGTGTATTCTTAGATCACGTTCTCATTAATTTTCTTACTTGTTTGTTTCTGGTCACCGAAAAAAAAAATTAAACAATATCTATTCTCGAGAAAATACAGAAAAAATGTCATTTTTTAATTAAATAAAGACATTTCGTTCTTTTTTTTTCAGTTTGGTAAAACATTTTTGTTTTATGTTTGTTAGTTTTTCCTTCTTCTTTTTTTAAAGAAAAACAGTGTATTCGTACTCAGTACTATTTTTAAAGTTTATTTTCCAAAACGTTTTATTCAGAATAAGTTTTCACGTTGAAGATAAAGACTTGATTTCGATGTATAATAAAGTGTCGAAAGTGGTTGGATTTTAAAATGTATTCTTCATTGAAATTGAGTAAATAGAATTGTGTATGACTCCAAATACTTTTTCGTAAGAACCTTACCAAAAAGGGTGATTATAGCTTCGATTCTTAATACTAATAATTTATACAGAATATGGTTTCAAGTCACTGTTATTATTTACTATTATAAATAATCTTTTGTTTGCACCAAGTTAAATAACTTCAATTAAAGCGAAAATTATTCCAAGCCGTGTCAGTGCTACTGTACAGCTGCACAAATTGGGCTCTAACGAAACTCTTAGTGAAAAAGATGGATGGGATCTAAACGAAGATGCTGCGCACTGTCTTGAAGAAATCTTGGAAACAGCATCTCACAAGAAAGCAGCTGTACGGCCACTTGCCCCTTATCACATAAACCATCCGAGTAAGAGTCTGGACAATGCTGGAGAAGCAAGGATGAACTCATAAATGACGTTATCACGTGGACACCTATAAATTGGCAGCACATCGTGTAATGGTTAAAGTCATAGGAAATGGACTCGTCGCCCCGAGTTCAAATCCTGGATGTGGTAAATGAATTCGTGAATTTCTACTTCTCTTATTTTCTTCTGAAATGCCAGTAGGATAATTTTCACAACCCCACTTATTAACCATAAGAAATTTACATTCATATTTTATTATTTTCACAGCTTTAGGCAAAGTTCCGATAATAAAAAACCCAATGAGATATCATCAAGTTGTGCTATCAGTAATAGGTTTCAAATAACTATTAATGATCCTTAGTAAACAATTATAGATTCAAGTAAATATTCTTAACACAAATAGTTTAGAGTTATTTGGCAGCAGATATTCCGATCGAATAAAAAAAGTGACCAACACAGACGTACTGAACAGCATATTTGCCATCATCTGCGAGAAACGTCTGCGCTGGCTTGGTCATGTCAAGAGATGGACCAAGCCTGCAACCCCAAAGACATACTATGTGGCGAATTAGTAGAATGCACCCGACCAGTAAGGAAACCACGCTTTAAAGACGTCTGCAAAAGGAGATGAAGACATGCCACATCAACACCAACACATAGGAGGCACCTCCTTGTCAAACAAGGGGTGAAAAGGAGTGAAAAGGTGAGGAAAGAAACCGCCAGCAAGAAGGAGAGACAACGCAACTCCAGCAAGCATCACTGTTTGCAGTCCTGTACCAGAGATTGCCATTCAAAAATTGGCCTGTTTAGCCACTCTCTGCAGATGCAGATAAAAAGGTTGTGGACACTACGCATCGTCTTTGAGACGGAAGGATGTAAAAAAAATTCCTATCGAATACGAATACGCTTTAAACAGATATATTTGTTTGACAAATCGACGTGCCTTTAAGAGGTACGAGAACTCCAAATCAGAGTAGACTCGATTAAATGTAATAAAGGGGCACTCCACACTCAACAACTGGAAGCTCACCATAGTGTCATACCCATACCAATGACACGCCTTGTGTAGGTTACTTCTGAAAGCGATATAATCAGCGTATTCCTAGCCTCGCCAACGTGGCGGTTGATATTCTGAATATAGCCATTTCCTCCTGCCTCGTATCATTATTTCATTATTTGTTTATTTATCTATTTATTTGTTCATTGTTAAGCAAACATTGCCCAGATTTGCCAGCTTTCTCCTTTCTGTCAGAATGTTGCTTTCTCCGACTTTTTAAATTACATATGTGCGTTAAAACATCATCGACAAGAATAATAACTAGGCAGAGATGCTGATGATGATCCCGAAAAACACATTTATTTGGTTTGGTTTGTTTTACGGCATATCAACCTCAGTGGGTCATTTAATGCCGATAAAGTTTTGAAATAAATCAATTCTTAATGGATAATACAATTTTTTTATAAATACATTTTTCTATTTAACCCATAGATGGGACCCTAACAGGTACTACCACTCCGGGTCAGAGTGGACCAGGGAGCAATGGTGATGAAGGGGTGAAAAACACATTTACATGCAGTTTTGAAATATAGAAAGGATTAGATGAATGTATGAGGTAAACAACTTTTATGGGGTCTTATCTATTATTGTACTATTTGGATAATTCGAACTATTGTCCTCATCTTTATTGTTATATAAACGACATTTTGTTCGATGTGCCCTCCGGCATTCTTCCAGTGTTTCTTGTCGAACTCGGGAACCTTTTTTTAACACAGGAACCTTCTCTTCGAACCCGGGAAACTTCTTATCGAACTGCATGTGACTGGGAGACTTCACCGAACTTCAATTCAAACACTATATTCAATCCACGACGTTAGGCTGTTCTTTATTCCGTCAACCATGACAATAATCAACGGAGGGCACATTGGCGGAAAGTTTATGTATATAACACTAAAAATGAGAACAAAAATCTGATAACACCAAATTATACAAATTATCAAACCTCATCTCAAAAATTCAGACAAATATTATCTGTTATTGTTTTGGGTATGCTGATATTATTCGTTAATACTCTTTGGTTAGATACCTTCTGGGCATACCGCTTTTTACCATAAGGGAGTCCCATCATGGGGTAATGGGTAGCAAGCTACATTACAATGCTCTCTTGAATGTCGCAAACTTGCGACATTGAGTCATATCCTACCAGTTGCGAACATTTTCGGTAAATGTGTTGTGTTGGCATCCTTCCGTCTACGAGAGACGATGGAGTAGTGTCAAGGTTTTTGTTAACTTGAACTGCATAGCCTGGGCGGGTTCATATGGAGGATGAGCTGTTGCCCATGCAGCAAATCCTCCCCTCTCCACACTGCCGCTGTGATCCAAAGGAAAGGTAAGGTCCCAATGCAGTTTGGCAACGGTAGTGTCGCAGGAGTTGATGGGTAACACTGGATTTCAGCATCACACCACCTTAGGGACTCCAGCTCCTGGTTTATTTTCGGGGTTTACTCCCTTAGCCTTTCCTTGAAGGCAACAGAGGTTCTGTGTCGGACTTCTTGAGTTGATTTCCGGTAAATACCTACCGATTTATAACATTATTCTCTTTCTTTTTTTGGTAGGTTTTTAAGAGATTTGTATTTGGCTTCTATTTTTTAAATAAATTAAGAAGCTTGGATCATTTTTTAACCTAAAAAATATTACATTTGTTGTCCTAATGCTGCGTTTATGTATGCTATAATGAGGGGAAAACAAATGTCCTGGGTATGTTTTTAAACTGTATCTAATGGGGAAGTTCAAATATTGGAGCTAGGGGAGTGTGGAGTACTCCTTCATCACCATTACTCTTAGGCCACTCTGACCCGGAGTGGTAGTACCTGTTAGGGTCCGATCTATGGGTTAAATAGAAAAGAAATGTGTTCAAAAAATTGAGTCTTACAACGAAGATGGACTTTTAAAAAGATTTTTAATTCCCATAAAAAATGAATAAGACAAAACTTCTGCTGCATAAAATAACCCAACTAGGGTTGACATGCTATAAAATCCTACCAACCATAACCTGAAAAAACAAAATAAATGAAAGAAAACAAATTTTAACATCTGTGATTACATATTAAAAATTTTCCATTAAATTTAGATTTTTTTTATTTTCAGAAAGTATTTATCGTTTGAACAATATAATTATGAATTTAACAAAAAGTATATTAACTTTTTCTGAAAAATGATCGACCATAAGTACATCAATAATATTTGTTTTTTTGATCTTCTAAAACAAAAATACTTGTATTCAATTATTATTGAAATATTATAAAATTAAAATATAATTAGGTTTTATTCATTTCCAAATTCTATAGCATTGAAACACTTCAGCCGAAGATGTAAATATAGAACAATCTAAAAATCGGTCTACCTTTAATACATATTTATATAATTTTAAGGAAACATTAGACACTCAAATTGGATATCCTTTGATTTTATTTATTTCCAAATTTTATTGAAACATTTTAGCCAAAGATAGGAATATTCAGTAATGCAAAATCCATTTTTAAAATTACATATATTTATGGTGTATTTAATACAGTAGATTTTATAATACGAGCTGTCTCTTTTCCACGCGAAACAAATTAAAGTCCTGGTATTTTTTTTTTTTTAAAGAATTTAACTTTTTATATAAAGGTGCACCTTTTAGTAGTCATACGAATGTGCATTTACACTAAGTATAGGGCGATGCCTTTGCGATAACTTTAACAAAATAAGTAAGTAAAATGGACAGGGTGGCCTAAAGACGGTATCAGCTAAACAGGGAGGGAGTCCAGCCCCTATTCACTAGCGCTAGACAAAGGAGATTGTTTTGGCGTCTGAGGTGGAGCGCCACACCTACCATCAGCTTCTCGCTTCACCACACAAATGCCAGTGCTACTCATACGCTGAGTTGGCGAGGGCCGGTATCGAACCAGAAACCTTGTCGAAAACTCTACCGACTTAGCTAAACCGGTTCATATATTATATAATATATTTTTAAAAAAACAGAGTCAGAGGGATATGTACAGGGACAGAGAGAAAGGGAGGGAATGAGAGAATGAGAGGGGAGGAGACTTGTAATGATCTTATTCTGTTATAAAAGAGCTAACTGTGATTGTCGAATAATGACCTCTGCTGCCACTACTAAATATATTTACTTTATATAGACACGCTGTTACATATACCATTTAGTGTATGAGAGAAAGAAAGAGAGAGAGAGAGAGAGAGAGAGAGAGAGAGAGAGAGGAGAGAGAGAGAGGGGAGGGAGGGGGGAGAGAAATAAATTGAAGGACTATAAGTGTAGGTTTGTACATGGAGAGCTCTCCCAGTTAGCTACTAATTCGCTTGTATCTACCTGGGCAGCAGGGTGTCTGAGACAGTGGCGGTTTTGACTCGAAATATGTTAATCACCGTTCCAGCCAACACAATGACAAATATACAAGACGGCAGGTATTCCACGATGAGGAATTGTAACCAAAAGTTTTGATTGGAATCAGAACTTTCTAGAAACAATGAACAAACTCTCCACCTTTCCTGTCTACCTACCTCCACACTTAGCCACACTTACTAATTCGATCCTTAGAGGTTCCCAACTCCCTTCTTCTCATTTCGAGTTATTTATATATCAATACTCATGTTCCATAAAATTACAACCGTTATCATCTTGCAACCTTCTGGTTGAAGATAAGACCATCCAAATCGTCCAAGATGAAATACGAATAGTCCTGGAAACCTGAGGGGACTTGCTATCACTCAGCCTCCAGTAAACCACCAGCTAAGTCAGGTGTTAAAAACTGAAATGGAGGGAAATAAAATAATAATAATAATAATAATAATAATAATAATAATAATAATAATAATAATAATAATAATAATAATAATTAACTATTCTTAATAAAGATAATTTATTATTATACGGAATCAAGCATTCCAATCTAATGCAAATAATTTGCACACAATTACAAGGTCTAATGTATTCCTATCTGATGCTAATAATTATATGGTTTCAAGTAATTATTTCATTTTTATAATAGTTATTTGTTATAATAGTCATTCAGTTTCAAACAAGTAATAATAATGATAATAATAATAATAATAATAATAATAATAATAATAATAATAATAATAATTTCAAACAAGTAATAATAATAATAATAATAATAATAATAATAATAATAATCCTAAATAAACAATTATAGATTCAAGTAATCATTCTTAAAATAAATAATCTACAGTTATATGGCGTCAGGTGTACCTGGCGAATAGTAATCATTTTAAACAGATCTATAAGAACTATAGATGGGACCTCAACAAAATTGGTATGAAAGTAATAGCAATGAAGGAGTACTTTATATTCCCTAGAGATTAGGAATCAAAGACATATCAGATGCATTTTAGTGTCCCGCCCAGGAGAATGGAACCTAAAATACAACAAAAAATAGAAGATAACAGGTTGTGCTGACCCGCCTTCCATAGACCATACCTACATTACTAATCATCTTTTACTAGAGGGCACAGAATCCCCAATATGCACTACATGCCAAGAGAGATTTACAGTGAAACATACTTCTATTGTTTATAGATTTTGATCTAGTACGAACAAAATACTACCAAGCAAGTAATTTGAAAACAAACATTTCACAAAAATAAGACCATCCAGGATTTTACATTTCCTAAAAGAAGTGGGATTGTACTCAAAAATATGATAATATGGACAATAGTTAAAATATCTGCATAAATACATTTGTTTTTCAACCAAAATATCGCTATGAATCTAAAAAGTTAGTCGGCCATAAATGATCCACTGAGGTTGATATGCTGCAAAACAAAACAAACCAAACCAAACCAAACCTGCATAGGACATACCTTAGGACAGGGCTTACACGTTTGCGGGGTACACAGTCAGAGTATTTTAAACCTCACCGACAGTATCTAATGAGATTGACCCCAAGCTTGTGTTGTGAGTTCGTTCTTTAAAACTGTTTTATTCTCTCTTTTACCAGACTAAATTAAGTATCAAACAATTTTCTATTAATATCTCTATTCATGCATGATGTGCATTTTGGGTTTAACGTAGATTAAGTTCTGACATAAAATTACGTATAATAAACTTATGTATTTTTAGTTAGATTACATTTTTAAATCGTTTTCGATTAGTTACTACTTGCAACAGCATGGCCTCATGTTGTTGTTTTTTGTTTTGTTGGTTTATTTTTTTTTTTAACTTTCTAATGAATCCACGCCTTTCTTCATGTGGCACAAGATGTAAACCCTTCCTCTGGGTCCCATAATTATATAGCAAATTTGGCAATCTTTAGGGGGTCAAACTCTCTCTAATTATGAATATGGAAGCTTCTTGTTTTGAGTGTCCAGGTCTTCCTGGATGTTTAAAGATCCTCACACACATAACAAATGAATAGACTGGTCCAACTATTCTTTATTATAACAAGAACTTTTTAACTAAAACTGAAACATCGTGACAATATTTCTGAGATGAATGGATGTGTGTAAATGATAACACCCCAACACATTCAATTACTAATATAGAGTGTAATAGGTTGCTCAGGTATGGTATTGAACCTAGAGAGGCCAGTTGGGTTATAAGAATACAGATTCCCTGTCACCAGGATTTTGCAGAGTGTTCCAACAGCCCAATCCAACCTTATGTGCGTGTGCCTCTTTGTATATATCTAAGTATATATGCCTCTTTGTATATGTCTAAGTACACGGACCGTGGGCAGTGGAGTAGAGCTTTACAGGAGGTCACAAAAAAGTTTGAGACCAACCGTATACAGCATGAGCAGTTGAAACGAGATATTCGCAAGAATAAAAAAGTAGACAACCAAGGGCTTCAAATTGGTATACTATGTCACCAGTGTGGAAGGTTATGCATGAGCAAGTCTGATCTGATCAGTCACCAATCTGTGCATCGGAGTGATGGTCTAATAAAATACCCTGTGCTCCCTGGAAATACCTGTAATTGTGGGAAGATGTGCAAGACTTTGGCAGGACTAAAGAGACACTTTCGTGCAGATCATTGTTGAACTTTTTGAAGCTCACCATTATATTATTTGAACTGTTGAACTTTTTTTCTTTTTTAATCAAGCAATGGCAATACTTGAACACGAGTTTGCTGCTATCATATATCTAAGTGGAGGCGTGTGGTGTAATGGTTACTTTCGTCGGAAATGGACAAGATGAGTTCAAATCATGGCCAAAACTGCTAGCTATCTATCTGAATTTTTGAGATGAGACTTGATAATTTGTATTATTTGGATATTTCTGATTATTGTCCTCGTCTCTATTGTAATACACGCAGCGTTTCGGCTAATGTATCCTCCAACCCCCTTGACTGAGTATTAAATATTATTGTATTAAAGGATAAAGGAAAATAACTTCTATGTTTGTAGTAACGACCAAAGTAATAAAACTTTTCTCGTTAATTTTGATGGGTATAATCTCATAGTTCGAAGAGAAAACATATTGACATCAAATCTTACCAATATTCTAGATATTCTATTTGTCTGATCTTACTATCCAGAATATTCTTTCCATGGTTCCAAAATGGAGAGAACAACTATCCACTTCAAGTTCCATAATTTCTCCCGTAAGGTGCATATACTAACCAAAACTGTTTTTTTTCTATTTCATTCTATTCCTAAGACCGCGAAACATTTTTTCTTCACAATAATCAAATCTGATTCTTTTTTTGTCTTTTTATCTAGACATGATTATCTGGTTGAATCGCAAAGTCCTAGAGAATTTTGCATAATTCCTCCTTTAATTAGAATATGGTTTCTAGATGTATAATTGTTCTGAATAGATAAAAATGTAAACGTTTGCACAGTTCCTTGTGAATAATACATAGTAATTCCCATTTTTGTCGTTTTCGAAGCTCAGACATATCATTATTATTTCAGGTTCTCATACATGCCGAAGCCAGTGGTTCACTGGAGGCTGAGTGACAGCAAGTCTTCTCAAGTCTCCAGGACTCTTCTGAGTATTCTAGCTGATCCCAACAATGCTGTAATTTGGATGGTATCGATTCTTTCTCTGATTTCCAATTCACCCAAATTCTTTTCCAAATTGACTGTTCCAAGGGCACTAATTTCAATTGGTACGACCTTCACCTTCATCTTCCAAAGTTTCCCCTTTTCTCTGGCAAGGGCTAACAATTTGCTTATCTTTTCACTTTATTTCATTTTCACTCGGTGGTCGGCGGGGACGGCAAAATCCACGAAATTATTATTATTATTATTATTATTATTATTATTATTATTATTATTCCCACCAGCGTAAGCTGATGGACTTTCAGTGGAGAGTGAGCAAAACAAGACTCCTAAAGCCTCCAGTACTCTTCTGAGTAGTCAGGCCGATTTCAATAATGCTGTTATCTGGATGGTCTCAATTTTACATCTGATTTCCAGTTCCTCAGCTTTTGGGGACCGTTCCAAGTGCACCAACTAAAATTGGTATCACTTTCACCCACATATTCTACAGCTGTTTTTCAATTCTATTGTAAGGTCCAGGTATTTGTGTATCTTTTCGTTTCCTTTTATCTTTACCCTGTGATTTGCTGGGACTGCAAAGTCTAACAGTTGTCAAGTTTTCTTTTCTTTTTGTTAATCAGTACTAGGTCTCGTCTCCTGGCTGGGATAATGTGATCGGTCTTCTTCTCGAAGTCCCAGAGAATTGTATGCGTTTCATTCTCAAGAACATATTCTGGTTTATGCATATACCATTTTTTGTATAGTCAAAATTTGTTTTTTGCAAAATTCCCAGTGGATAACCATTGTTTTACTTCTTGTGAGTTTTTCACACAGACGTATTTTACTGGAGTCTAAGTGACAAAAAGTCTCCTCAGGATCTCTTGGACTCTATATACTAAAATAGAGAAAAATGTATATAATTAATGTATTATTTATCATATATTGAGCTCTTATGGATTTGAAAGAAGCCTTGTATATATCTATATGTGTGCATCGGCATGAACATGCATCGTAGATATATGGAGTATAAAGAATTTACCAAATAGAATCATACCCAACTTACCCGTTTATTGGATATGTTTAATATATATATATATATATATATATATATATATATATATATATATATATATATATAAATTTTGGGGGGTACAGAATTTTATTAATGCTTTAAAAAGACGCCTAAAGGATTCATTGTAAGGGGGAAAATGATGTTGTTTTTTTTTACAATAGAAGGGGGAGTAAAGGCAACTTTAATTCCTTTACCCCCCTTCTATTGTAAAAAAAACATAATTTCTTTTCCATACAGTGATATTTTTAGGAGGTCTTTTTAAAGCATTAATATATATATATATATATATATATATATATATTATATATATATATATATATATATATATATATATATAAAGTTTTAGAAAAAAATGAACTTATGTCAAATACTTACAGTTAGAAAGCCGACGCTAAAACAGTTCGGTTTTAATTAAACCATCAACGGGGCTCAACTGGGTTATTAATCATAAATCACATGAAAAGAAATTTTGGGGAAACAAGTAAATACTTCAGAGTATTTGTTTATGATGTTAAAAGGCTCCTCTAGGCACTCGAAATGTAAGAAAAATGTAAAACTAAATGCTACGCTGTGATAGGATTCTCATTCAAATAATGATGACGAAACACCAATACCATAAATCTCTGGCTTTAGAAAATCCGAAAAATTGCTTACAACAAAATAGAAAGTCTGAAAAAATATTATGTAAAGTCAAAATATCTGAAGCATATATATATATATATATGTAAAGATTATATATATATATATATATATATATGTAAAGATTATATATACATATATGTATATATAATCAATGGTAATATTATGGATTTACACACATAAGTTTCATGGTTCTGGTTTTTAAGATCTCAACCATTGGACTCATCTGATGATTGCATTACCATGAAACTTCAAGTTATAAGTGTAAATCCATAATATTACCATTGATTATAAATCTGCTCTGCTTTATTAGCAATGAGCACCTTTTCATGTCAATACTTTTCTCATTCTTTCATTCTCTATTCATTATATATATATATATATATATATATATATATATATATATATATATATATATATATATATATATATATGAGGACAAGAGTAAGACACAGATGAGATAGTTTTGATACATATCAAACAACAATAAGCAAATGGTTGATAGGTAAGCAGAAATGAACAGACGTTCAAATTGCGATGGATCAAAAGACTTCTTCCTGAAAAAATAGAAAGATAAAAAGAGTCAATATAACACCTATATAAAATATGGAAATGACGATTAAAAGGGACAAGGTAAAGAATTAGAAGATAGACGAAAACGTGATAATGTGATAATGGTATTAGATTTCTCATTCGTGAATTTCCAAGTACCCATCTAATTATTACATGAAGTAACTGCAAATCTAGTCAGTAGCCAACCAGTCTCGACCTCATAACTTGCTGATATAATAATAAGTCTCTCAGAATACCTTACATTCAGTGTTATATTTTCAATACTTTCTTCGGTTCTGCTCCAATCTTTTCAGTAGATTCATATCTATACATATATAAAGGGCAGTTGTGTGCATGCATGTATAGGAAACTTCAAAAATAAAACAAATAACCAAGTAAATAAATTCACATTCAATGTCACTAGATCTTGATTTTTGAGCAAAAATAATGAAGATTTGATTTATATTCGTGAAGGTAATTAAAAAGTCAAATTTAAATAGTAACAGCATGGACTTTTTTATTTATATATATATATATATATGGTAGAAATGTGAGGAGGTTAATCCGACAGTATGTGGAGAAAAGTAGACAAACACGGGATGTTGTGGAAACTTGATGTTTATTGAACGTTGCACCGTCGACAATAAACATCAAGTTTCCACAACATCCCGTGTTTGTCTACTTTTCTCTCTCTCTATATATATATATATATATATATATATATATATATTGCATTTAATATTTTGAATAGAAGACATTATTTTTTTCTTTTCAATGTGTCTGTGCACTTTGTTGTTTTTTTTTGGGGGGGGGTCTGATTCCCCACCTGGCCAGATCAACGCTAGCTCTTTTTACGTAGGAAATTTAATGGGACACCAACTTGGGATTCAGTTATAATGGATCTGCGAGACTAACTTTTTCTACCCATTCACTCTTCCAAGGCGAGGTTGGGCAGCCGCTTCTAGTTTCACATAAAGGTCAACATATTAAAATACCTTTTCATTAAGTGTTCCACTTCAAGATCAGCATGTTGCATAACGGGATTCCAAAGAGGGGGGTTGGTTGGAATAATAATTATATACTTATCTCTGTACGGTTCAACTATTTTCTTGGCTGGACCTGGTTATTGGGCACTTCTATTCGGAATCGGGTCTGTCAGTGTCCATTGGTAGATCTGGTGTTGGACTGGTTGACATTCCTGTTGTTCTTGGAGGAGTCTGGAAATTACTTAGGAATCTTTTGGGATATTTTGTCTTGTGCTGCTGATAGATTTTAATAACAAACACCAGACGTTCTTGTCTTTCGAAGCTCATTTATTTCATCCCAAGTAAAAATGCCTTGGATAACACCTACTCATCTTACATCTATTCTCTTCAAAAACTCAGACTAGACTGATAATTCTTCACTCTCTCTTTCTCTCTCTCTCTCTTCCACTCTTCCCCTGTTGGCTTCCATCAACCAATCAGAGATCAACAGGAAGCCTTTCATACGTCATCCTCAAAATTGTAGTAACTTTCTACTCTTATCTACATATTTTAGATTTTTTCATTTCATTATTCTATGAGAATCCATTAACAGAAATGTATTTCATTTTATTTTTAATTTTTAGATTTTTAATTTTACATGTTTCTTTGTTTACACATCTGATCAGAATGTTAGAGGTTTACATTTAGAATAGCACCGACATTCTCTTCTTTAATACAGCTTAGTGACTATTATATTTTTCTGCATTGACAGATCCTTGTCATTTGCACAATTTCTAATGAATAACCTCACCAAGTTGTGTTTAGTTCTCTAGTCATAAGTTTTATTCTATACCAAGAGGTTTTTGAATTACGTACATTATTCATTCATATTTAAAGTTTTTATGTAGTTTTTTTTCCTTAAGAATTTCTTTTGGGGGGCATATCGATTGCGAATCTATTTTGAACAAATCTATTTAAACTATGGATGGGACCCTAACAGGTACTACAACTCGGGTTCAGAGTGGACAGTGAGTAATTGCAGTAAATGGTGTATTTCAAACTGCCCAGATCTCCAGAAATAAAGCCTCTCCAACGGATGTAATTTAGACTCTCTCTCTCTCTCTCTCTCTCTCTCTCTCTCTCTCTCTCTCTCTCTCTCTCTCTCATACACACACACACACACTCATATATATATATATATATATATATATAATCTTTTGGTTGTTCCTTTGTGCACCTCAGTATTGCAAGTCCTTCGTCAATGATTGGAAAGGGACGTCTCTCAGTATCAGTGATTAAGTAGTCAATCAGCTACGCAATCAGGCTGTTGATTGGCTGAGATTTAAACCACGTGACCTCGCCTAGTCTATAAATTTAAGTGGTGTATTGTAGCACATCTTATCTACCAATAAATTCCAACAGTTACGTGGCCATAATTTAACTTTGTCGCTTATCATATCGCATTTCTAATGTTTGATGGAACGGTTACAAATGTACTAACCTGACCCTCATGAATGGCGGTGTATTTTATTCTTGAGCCAGGTCCTGGTATATTTATCCCTTTATTTTTGTTGTAGGGAGTAAGTTGTCATCCAATTGCAGTCAACTAGCACGGCCACATGTATGATCTGACAGAAAACGTAAATTAAAAGTAACAGAATTGAGTAGGTAGTTTTTAGATATTATATTTTATTAGTATTTGGTTGATTTAAAGTATTTATTTATTTTTTCACTTTTATTTTATTAAATCTTGATTTTTTTTCTTTACCTCTCTTTTAGCTTTGAATTTCAGACTGTGATGTGATATTTTGATATCTTCTAACTCTTGATTTTGTTTCTCTCTCTTTTAGCTTCAAATTCCAGATCTAAACACTTTGTTCCGGCTTTATATTTTGCTAAGGAAATCCATAAGGAGACCACAATAAAATGCATTAGATTTTGATAACCGTGTTATCAAGCTTCACAACTAAAAAGATATTTAAATGTTACCACAAATCTAATAGCCGATGCAAAAATGTAATTTATTTACTTGACTGCTCACGCTACCAAAACAATACATTAGAGGGTCAGAATGGCTATTTTACTTTAGACTATGAGGATAGATATAGAATGAAATCTATGGATTACAAGAAACTAATACTTGTAGAACCACATTTCCACTCAAATGATCAACATTCTAATAGAGATGCATCATAGAAAGAATAGATATAAACAATAAATTGGAAAGTCAGAAGGGCCATTTTACTTTAGACTAAATGACTATAGACACAGAATCAAATCTATGTATTACAACAAACTAATACTTGTAGAACCACATTTCGACTCAAATGGTTTTTACTTTAACAGAGATGAAAAATTCACCATAATAGAAAGAATCGAGAAGAAAACAAAAACAAGAAAAAACGGATAAATTTTACCTCTATATGTGTGTTGACCTTCAGCGCTGTCACAATTTATATATCTATCTTTATATATATATATATATATATATATATATATATATATATATATATATATATATATATGTGTGTGTGTGTGTGTGTGTGTGTGTGTGTGTGTGTGTGTAAAAATATAAATTTGAAGGCAATTTATAATGCAATGTAATAGGTGTTAAATGATGTTTATTTACCTAAATATTCTCGAGAAAATTTCTCATCATCAGAGGCAGAAGTACCCGTGTTTTTTTAAGCATCCATCCCACGGCTCCGGTGTAATCCTTTGTTGTTATTAAGTTGGAGGAACACCAGATATTTGAAATGTTCGGGATTTTCCGTGATGGCATGTCGGTCCGTTCTACGTGCGCTCGTGCGGATTCTTCTAAATTCTTTTATCTTTATTTTTATTTTTTTTTAGTAAAAAAAATAAAATAAAAGAATTTCGAAGAAATCTATAAAAAAA
>CM042142.1:70749606-70834606 GCA_023376005.1 Doryteuthis pealeii
AAACGTTTGCATCATAAATCTGACGGCGGGAAAAAATAAAAATATATATATATATATATATATATATATATATATATATATATATATATCATACAATTTGTAAATAATAAATATATTACAAAATGATATCTGGTAAAAAAAAAAAGCGTATAGAAAAAAGAAGGACCAAACACCCGTACAAAATAGTACTGTAATGAATGGCCAAAAGGAAGTTAATATACTGGTTTTTTTCAACTGATTTCATCATCATCCGGAATGAGGATGTCCGTGCAATAGATTAGACATCTCTGCTTAGACAATCAGGACCAATTCTCGTTAAACCTGATCAACAGTTTTTATTTGGTGAAACATAGGATTGTGTAAGTGAAACGTCCACCATATGCACCGAACCTAGTCCTATGTGACCTTTACATTGTTTTCTAAACTGAACATTCATTTCAACTGTTCAACATCTAAATACGTAGAAAATATTGAAAGAAACGAAAAATAATGAATTTCTATTTATACGTTATGTAATATTTGAAATTAACAATGACAAGAGTGAAAGAGAGTAAAATTATGAGGAGTTTTGTCTACGTTTTAGGAGGAGGTAGTCTAGGATGAGTGTTTGAAGAGGACAGGCACAGGATGATTTTCTGTTCCCCAAGGTAATTTTACTTGGGTTTAAAAAAATATATGAGCTCTGAGAAAAAAAAAGAAATGTCTTGTGTTCGTTATAAAGAACTGCCAAGGGACAAAATTACAACCCAAGAAGATACCAAGTAATTTCCAGACCCAAAGAACAGGGAAAATACCAGCCCAACAACAGATGAAGTAGAACATCAACTCTGTTCCAGAAAAAAAAAACAACCAGATACAGCCAAGAGATAGGTAAAACAGTATAAGATAAGTATAGAAATTACATAGTCCTTCAACGTCACATATCGAAATTTGATGCCTATTACCTACCTAAAAACATTTAATTAATTCCGAAACTTTACAGAAATGCGACGACCCAGACTCAAATTGTCTAAAAGTCTCTTCATAGGGGATTCAACCAATGGAAATAGCGTATTTTAAGAAAATTAATCCTTCAGTTGTTGTTCTTTATTAGTCCCAATGCGTTTTTAACGCACCAACTATATATGCATACACATTCAAATCAAATATATTAGGTATGAAAGTATATATATATATATATATATATATATATATATATATATATATGAGCCTCTTACTCAGAGTAAATATATATATATTTATATTCATTATATGTATATATCTATGATATCTTATTATAATGGAGATTGTGTGTTTTTCTGTCTGTAACCGAAACTAAATCAGCACTCAAGTCACAATTCCTTAGTAATTGACGTCACATTCACCATGAATTTATCCTTATTTTAACCTCAATTATTAATAAAATTGTTTTACATTATTTATACTGTTAACCATATCTACATACTAAAACATGCAATTATATTATATATACAACAAATAGCGGTTTACAGTGTGAACGGGAAGGCTAATTTGCATATTGATATTAAAAATGTAATTTTAATAAATATATGCTTAGTGTTATTAGTTTCTAACTGTTTGGTTTTATTTTGATGAATATAAGCAACAATCTCTTCAATTAATCTTAAATGAAATCCATTAACAAGAAAAGATAAGTGTCATTTTATTCTTTACTTCCTATTTTAACTAAATACTTAAAATAGAAAAAATAACAATGAAAGACGAGAGTGATGAAAGAGTAAATTTCAGTTGTTCTATTTTTCGATTATACCCTCCTCTGTTTCAAATCTTTTTATCTGCATTCTTATTTAGTTTCATTAGCGTTTCTAATTTAATACGATATTTCATTACATTACAATTTAAATACTTGCACCCGGAGGTGCATATATTTTCTAGTATTTATAATATATATTTTTGGGATTTTGTGTGAAGCATGTGCTGTGAAATGAATAAGGAACTCAGTTGAAGTGTTAAGTTTCATTTATTTAATTCTTTCTCTCTCTCTCTCTCTCTATATATATATATATATATATTATATATATATATATATATATATATATATATATATTATTGCTGAAGTTTTATACGAGGTGACAGCGAAAACGATCTTCAGGAAAACAGAGAGAAAAATTATATGTTATTTGTTTTGCTAAACCATGCCATTGTACATTTCGTGCAGTTAAAAAATATTTGTTGTTTTGCGATTCACTCGTTTTTTTTTACTATATATATATATATATATATATATATATATATGTGTGTGTGTGTGTGTGTGTGTGTGTGTGTGTGTGTGATTATAATTATCATATATACATTTATATAAAAATTCAACCGACTTAAGACTCGCCACAATTTAAGAATTATCCAATTTTTTAAATAAATATATCACCCAATCACACAGCAATTCTTAATAAATAATTTTCTAAATAATTTGAGACATGCAAGCGGCATCCAATAAAAGAAAACATTAACTTTAAAAACAAAAATTACATTAGCGAGTTCACTCTTTTAATCAGGCAATGAAATTTATATGTCTCTACACTACAGTAGCACTTATACTTTGGATTTCTGACATAACTTGTAAGTCTACAGTATTTTTAGACATTCGTCTATTTTAACTCGGACATCAACCATACCCATGGGCTCCCCTCTCAAGGTGTCCTTGCATGCTTTTTCCTAGAATTCCTAGAACCAGGGACTTTCAAATACATTTTGCCAACAGACTCTAATTATTTCCGGTATATAGACGACGTTTTATTATTATCCGCGGAATATTAACGTAACAAAAATTATAGATCATTTAAACAAAATTAAACCAACTATAGACTTTACGTACGAGTTAGAATACAATAACACCTTACCTTTTTTAGATATACTATTGATAAATAATAACAACCGATTAGAATTTAAAGTTTACCACAAAACCACGAATAAAAGTGACCATATTCATTTCTATTCACATCATAACACAAAAATAAAAAGTGGTTTAGTCATTAGTTTTTATCTAAGAGTTCTTAGGATCTGCACCAAAAAAAAAATTAAATGAAGAATTCGAATACATAGATAAATATTTCACACAATTACCATATCCAAAACAATTCATACAACGTGCCAAGAAGAAAGCCATCAAAATTCACAACCTAAAACGCCTTCCCACAAATTCTATAAGCAATACTTCCACTAATGACCAACTAAACAGATACATTATCTTACCAAATAATTCAACCAAAACCATTATTGAAAAAAAAACTCAATACAATGTCTGATATTGGAATATACACGATCCAATGTTTAGGTTGCAATAAACAGTATATAGGTGAAACATCTAGAGATATCAACAAACAAATCTGCACAAAAGAGACATAAAAAAACGGGCAATTGAATAATGCATTAACTAAACACATTTTGGAAACCAACGACCTTTTCAATTTTAAAGAATCCAAAATGTTAGTTAGGATACACAACAAAAACTAAGAAAAATTGTGGAATCTAGCATAATTTCGATTTATAATACAATAAAACAAAGACCTGGATTTTATACCTTGTCCCCTCACCAAGTTAAACTAGTACTTAAAGATCACAAAATACCTTATATTTGATCCATACATTTTACACAATTAAATAAAGTATTTTTCCATTAATTAAAATTTAAATCAAAACACACACACACACACACACACACACACACACACACACACAGACATCACCTAGTATAAATGGGGACGACGACTTAAAATAAATTTTCCATGGATTAAGATTAGTTTCCAAGAATTTTCGGGAAAAATAACGTCACGTAGTTTTAAACTAATATGGCTTTTAGCCGACAATTTTTGGAGGATATGTGCTTAATTGAAGTCATACCTAATTTTTGAAAATTAATTAGTTAATAATTAATGAATTTAGGCGGGCATATATGTTCAAATGTAAGGCTAAACAGATCGAGAAAATGTCAATCCCTGAATGTACATTTCGACCTATTAGGTCTCATGTCTATAACCTTGCTGATGAGACCTTATAGGTCGAAATTACATTCAGGGATTGACATTTTCTCGATCTGTTTAGCCTTACATTTGAACATATATGCCCGCCTAAATTCATTAATTATTAACTAATTAATTTTCAAAAATTAAGTATGACTTCAATTAAGCACATATCTTCCAAATATATATATATATATATATATATATGTGTGTGTGTGTGTGTGTGTGTGTGTGTAAGCATATTTATAAATATAATCCAATTCTATTCCTCCTTTTCAGCCTATTGCCAACGTTTGTAGCACATGGTAAATTAACTTCCCCTGCCACGATGCTAATGACATTTTTGGAAGAGATTCAATTCAAGGTTATCCTTCTCCTTCTCACCAAGGCTAAAAATCCCAGTATGCCCTACTCATTACCTAGGGAGAAGCGACGGGTTGTTGCCTTTCCCTATCGATGCATTCTTGCCTTTCCCAAGAGCATTAGCTTGAAATGCTGTTTAGCTAATCCCTACCCTGTGAAGCAGGATGTGATAGTCATTCTTTAAGCAGGAGTCCTTCCTCGCACTCATACACCGTCGAGGGCAGTAATAGGCATTTCTCCGTTGAGAGGGTATAAGGCAACAGGCTACTTAATTGACCCTGGTTTTTTAAGACGAGAGAACTAAAGTTCTTCCTTGTATGGCCAAGCAGCAAAAATTAAGCAACTTGCACCCACTGTCTATCTTTATATATATATATATATATATATATATATATATATATATATATATATATATGTGTGTGTGTGTGTGTGTGTGTGTGTGTGTTATTTATCTTCTATTTACTTCTATTATTCTTCTGCTCATCTTTGGTATCTTACGTTCTTCTTCTAGCGTCTGGACTTCGTCTTGGGACTTCGTGTCTGGTCTTCCATTGGGGATTTCTCTTTATCAGAAGCCCTGTGTCATTGGCAGTTTTTAGATAATAACACACGACTTCGATTTACGTGGATCATATTTTATTTCGAAATCCCCGCCAGACTACCTGCGCAGATTGAGTACTGCATGCGCATAACGCGACTTACCACCGTCGTGGTTTAGCCTATACTGAACTAAAACTCTCTCAAATCTAAACCGGAAGAGGCTCTTCTCCACCGATTCTCACGGTATCCACCGGAAGAAGGATCAGGACTGAGGTCAAGCCTTGTCATTCAATCTTTCAAGGCCGCCGGGTGCACTTATAATAGCCATTTTGGTTTCTACACTACTGTACACAAGTATTAGGAATCTAATAATTATGTAACATATAAACTCATAATTATATATATCATTATTTCTTCTTACTAATTTTACGTAGGACTTACACGTCCGTTTGTTAATAATGCTGTTAAGATAATAACTTTGAGGACTCCATAAATAATGTTAAACATGGGTGTTGATAAGAATTATTGTTAACTTAGAACCTAAACTTGATAGATTTCTGTATTCTGTATTATCTTGATAATAATTGCGTCATGACACTGCTTTGTGTCATGACGCAATTATTATCAAGATATACTTAAAATGGCTTGGTATTCACGCCGGAACCTCCAATACGAAAGTTTCAGAGTGATTGTGTGTCAATCTGAGGACAGTACAGAAGATTCGATAAGAGTTGCATGAGTCCAGTGCTGATCAAAATGTATAGCAGTTTGAAGCTCCTACACTGATCGTTCTAATATTGTTATGTTATGGCTCTCCCTTCGAATGCAAAGATGACGTGTCGATAATAAGATTAATTGTATACATATCTCATATGTGCTACGTGGAGAGGCTTGAATCCGTTTGCTGGGCCGATGCTGAGGCGGTTAACAATTCCCGATGTTTGTAGTCTGAAAACCAACTTGGAGTGCTGGGGAACAACTTGCCTTGTGCCATTTATAGTTTTTTAGTAATAACAAATTGCTACTACGTTTTCTCATGAGATTTTTCCCCCAAGCCAAAACTGCCTGGAACGAGAGCCACGTCTCGCCCAGTTAGCGCATCGAACCAGACTCACTCAACATCCTCACCTCTCACTCTTTCTCTCTCCCACTTCGACACGTGTCAGGTCTCAAACCAACAGAAAAAATGCCATGTGACCCTCTGATGATCATCCTTAAACTTTTCCATTCTAATCTACACTTAATACTTATTTTCCTTCTAAAGACTTTTACATGCCAATTGACACGTCACTGTTACATTACCAAAAAATCTCGACACTTTTTGGTACACCTTGTATATATAATATAAATAATTTATTTATATATATAGATAATAAATTAAAATAGTTTATAATAAACTATTTCCCTTTTTTAATGGATGACACGATATCATTGTTTCTATTAACTTTAAGTTTTTAACTAAAGTAATCAAGTCATTTTATAATTTAATAAAGATAGATAGCTCATTCAACTGTGGCATATGGAAATCTAATATATTGCAATGGAATTATCAGATTAATAATTGATTGCAATTAATTATTTATTTTCTAATTGTCAAAAAGGACTACAATGGTTAAATTACAAAAATACTAATAGTGCCATCTACTCGCTTGGACATCACTGGCCCATCCTTCGTGACAGGGGTCCAGTGAGCTTCGGCCACTGGACCGGTGAGGTGTTAGATTAATAGCGTCGATCCCAGAGGGCCATCCCTCCAGGCAATACCTGCCCCTTTGGGGGCAGGGCTGGGTTTATTGCCCAGCGCTTGAGGCGCCCCCTTAAGGGGGAATGCCGATGGGATCGACGCAATTTTTGTTCTCTCCCACCCATTAGCTTCGGCTTGTGGGTAGGCCCACATTAAAACGGAGCCTTGTATCCAGTCCATACAGGTGGGGTATGCGACAAATAAAATCTACTCGCTTGGTTATCTCATTTCATGAATAAAGCCGCCTCCTTTAGAGATACCAGATACTTTTTCTTGTAATCTGAAGATTAGCTACATAAGTGAGAGTAACCTCACCTTGTTTCTTTTACTTAGAGAAAGCCTTATGTTTTCGTTGGCCATTTTCATTTAACCGTAAATCCACATTGAAAATACGAATTTGTTCGAATCAATACAATTGCCTGTTTTAACAGTAAAAATATCATAAAATGTGTTTTTAATTGAGCTTGTACATTATTTGAAATGAACTTAATTGTTATTAAGAACACATCTTATGATATTTTCGTATTAAAACATGCTGTTGTATTGATTACGGTGAAATGAAAATGGCTAAGCAAAATATATGGCTTCCTCAAAGTGAAATAAACAAAGGGCAATTACTCTCATTTATGTAGCCAATGTTCAGATGACCCTTTTTATAATATCAAATTTTTTAAGGGTGCCCACCTTTTTGGGGATATATGTCCGGTAGCTAAACGTTGACCCCTCTGATGATGATGATGATGATGATGATGATGATGATGATGAATGAATGATAGAAAATCATGTACGTATGCTAATTTAATTATCTTCCTTTGTGTGCTTGATTGCTTTTTATCTATAGACTCCAAACGTCAGCTAATGGGTGGGTGGGGGAACTAGTAGCTATCACTGATTACATATATCAGAGGATTAACCACATAGAAACGGGATGATACAGACATCACGCCAATAAAACAATCAAGAATGCCCCGATACTTATAAATGCTGCATTTTAGTCACACTGACATTTGGAATGTAACAATTTGCATTATGCAACGTTGGATAGTATTTTGTAGCTACAAGAGTTGGTTTGAAATATTCAGATTCTATCTGCTGTAACAGGGTAAGACCTACCCATACTAAAATGGGTTTATTATAGTTATGACTGTAAACTGCATCACGTTGGTTAGTTGGTAAGTTGGTTGGATTTTACGGTATTTCAACCCTTATTGGGTTATTTTATGTCTAAGATGTTTTGTTTTATTCATTCTTGATGGGTACTCTTTTTTTTTTAAACTCAATTTTTTAAACACATTTTTAGATTCATTTGTTTTCTAATTAACATGTGAACCTAAGAGTAACTTCCAAACACCGAGTTCCCTTCAGAGTGTTTGGGGTTGCCTCTAGCGATGATGACGTTATGCCTCCATTCCTCATCCTACATGACCTCTGAATCAACACGTAGGTCTACATCAAGTACATGGAGAAGGGCACCCTGGACCAGGAGGGTGACTGCTAGAAGATCCTGGCATCAAGGCTCGGTGCCATGCCACACAAGCAGGAAAACTCAGTCTTGATAATGAAAAAAACATCTGACATAACCGCCGAATCCCTCAGACTACAATCGCCTTAACTATTATGAGTCCGGCGCTGCTTAGCAAGAAACAAAAAAAAACAAAAAAAAAAAAAACAGTGCAACACCAAATATGAACTGAAGGCAAGGATAATGACAGTATTTACCAAAATAAGCAAGGACACCGTCGAAAAGTCTCGCAGTAGATTCTAGAGCTGTCTAGATGCCATGATTAGAGCGAGTGGCAATTTCTTTGAATGTATTTAATCTATAGTATTTTATAACGCTTTCATATAATGTTGGTGAATGTATTTTATAAAGTGAGATATCAGTGTTATTTTCATTTTCCGTAATTTAGACGACAATTTACCCAACGTGTGCTGTATACGCACACATGTACGCACATGCAGACAAATACACAATACACAAACACACACACAAACAAACACAAACACACACACACACACACACACACACACATATATACACATTCTCCCGTAACCCGGTAGAGCTCTTTAGGAGTGACTTTAATAAACTTTCACCGCCAGCATAACGCAATGATCATCTGTTTACAGATTTGATCTCTCTGGTGAGCGTAAAGTAGATACACAGATGTATGTATTTAAAACACTTAAAACACCACTCCTCAAATAGCAACTGGCAATGGTCCAGAGGCTAACGGATCTGACAGGCTTGAAGTCAGTCGGGGTTCGCTTCTGGTCGGTGTTAGTTGTTGTGTAGCGTGAAACGCCGAAACACGTGTCTGTGGATAACTTTATATATGATGAGGATCATTCTATGTGGGGTTCAATTGTAATATAACAAGTCAACCATTTTGAGAGCTCGATGTACATCGTACTAGTATGGAGACGAAAAGAACAACAGAGTAAATAAACTAAGGGAAAAAAGCCTTTAAATTTGGTTCATATAATAATTTCTTCCACCCGTAATAACTAGATGTTATCAATTATCATGTTGTCAATTACCCTATCCGCTATCCCTTTCACTCAATTCCCCTCGCCTCATATAAATACTTAGCCTCAACCCTTTTCTACCCTCCCAAGACAAACACTCTACCCCCATACATTAGAGAGTTAAACTACGGAATCTCGGAACAAAACTTAGTAACCACCATATTTTTGTAGACGTCTGATGCTGCTGCATTTCTGCAGTTGAAATAAATTATTACATTAAACAAATTTAAACGTTTTTCCTTCATTAATTCACTATATATATATATATATATATATATATATATATATATATGTGTGTGTGTGTGTGTGTGTGTGTGTGTGGTATTTGTGGAAAAAAGTGACTTACCGGTGAAAATGGTCACAATGGTTAGTTGATGCAAGTTTCACAATGATAAGACAGCGATATAACACATATAAAGTGCTCAATACGTTAGTAGAGCAAATTTATTATCATAAAGGTACACGGTAATAACCTATTCGAGTTTCACCATGAGGATCTTCAGGGATAAATCCACTGGATTAATCAAGATATTGATTAATCGAGATAATCGTGATAATCAAGATATTAATAAATCGACTGCAATTAATCAATATCTTGATTAATCCAATGGATTTAACCCTGAAGAATATTATGGTGAAACTCGAGTAGGTTATCACCGTGTACCTTTATGATAATATATATATATATATATATATATATATATATATATATAAGAAATAGAGTGTGTATGTGTGTATGTGTAGTACGTTTATGGACACGGATACACTACTTTGTACGGGAAGTACTGGCGAGAAATGTCACATGATAACTTCAGTTGAGTTAACAATAAAGTCACGAGTTGAGTTTCTAAATATATGCTTCTGTATATTCTCGGAAGGCGTGCGTGCATGCATGCCTTCATGTGGGTGTGAAAGTGTGTGTGAAAGTGTTTGTGAGTGTATATGTGCAAATATGTTCCATTATGTGTTATTTCGACTTGAAATGCAGCTTCATAAATCATATGTTATATATACTAGCAAATATATGCACCCTCCGAGTGCAAGTATTTAAGTTTTAATGTAATGAAATATCGTATTAAATTAGAGGAAGACAAAAAGATATGTAACAGAGAGGGGGTATAATAGAAAAATAGAAATGAAACTTACTCTTCCATCACTCCCGTTTTTCATTGCTGAATTTTACTTATTTAATTATTTAGTTAAATTAGGAAATATAGAATAAAATTATTTTTTCTTGTTAATGGATTTCATTTAAGATTCATTGAAGAGATTTTTGCTTATATTCATTAAAATAAAACCAAACAATTAGAAATCAATAATACTAAGCACATATTTAATAAAATCACATTTTTAATATCAATATGCAAATTAGCCTTCCCATTCACACTGCAAACCGCTATTTTTTGTTTATATAAATACAATTGCATGTTATTTGTATGTTGATATGGTCAACAGTGGCTTCGGCCTCTGGACCATTGATATAATTAACAGCGTCGATCCCAGGGGGCCATCCCTCCAGGCAACACCTGCCCCCTCGATTTAAAGAGGCAGGGCTGGGTTTATTGCCCAGTGCCTGAGGCGCCCCCCTTGAGGGGGAATGCCGACGGGATCGACGCAATTTTTCACCTGCCACTCCATGAGCTTCGGCTTGTGGGTGGTCCCACGTTAATAGGGACTTTGTGCCTGACCCGTACAAGTGGGGTACGCGGTAAATACAGTATGTAGATATGGTCAACACTAATAAAAAGGCGAAGCAATTTTATTAATAATTGAGGTTTAAATATGAATAAATTCATGGAGAATGTGATGTAAATAACTATGTTAATTGCGACTCGATTAGTAATATTGTTTCGGTTACAGACAGAAAAACACACAATCTCCATTATAATAAGATATATATATATATATATATATATATATATATATTGTTGTTTAAGCTCGGTCTTGGTTGTTATTAAGATTTTGAATGCTAATTTTCTTTGGCGAATAAGCTCTTTTAACCATAGATATTGGTTTAACGTATATTGTACAGGCCTGACGTTATGTTGTACTAAGCAAATCACGTACACATACACACAAACACACACACACGCACGCACGCACACACACACACACATTATTTATTCATCTATTTATAAATGTATGTGGAAACGTAATGGTGTAAGCTGAAAAATTAAAAGATGCTCTACTTATACCCTTTGAATACATGATCACAATATGCTTCTCATTTGTGTTAGGGTATTTAACGAAGTTCAATATATATATATATATATATATATATATATATATATATATATATATATACATATGTTTGTGTGTGTGTGTGTGTGTGTGTGTGTGTGTGTGTGTGTGTATAATTCTCTAGCTTGGTGTAGGTATTTGTCTGTCTTTTCATTTTCTTTCATTTTCGCCTTGTTAATCAATACTAGGTCTTGTCTTCTGGCTAGTATAAGGTGATATGTCTTTATCTCAAAGTCCTAGAGGATTTTATACGTTTCATTCTCAAGAACAGATTCTGGTTTATGCATATACCATTTTGTTGTATGGTCAAATTCTTTTTTTTTTCTTTTTTTTTTTGCATAATTCCAAGTGAATCACCTTTTCAATCCAGTCGTGCCTAACTTTGTGCTAGTTTGCTGCATTCACAACACATGATTTATGGTTTTGATCTCTGTCACCACTCACCCTACATTTACTGTTTTGTTGTCTTATCAATTTTTCCTTTGATATAATTAGTTATCATGCCATTGTTTTGAGCCGCAATTATGAGTGACTCGGTTTCTCTCTTGAGATTCCCTCTTCTTAACCATGTCTAGGTCTTTTCTTCATGTGCAACCTTCCTAATGTGTCGGTTAAATTATTCATAAATTTATTTTTGCTCCCCATTTATGTTTGCTATTCCTTCTCAAGGTCGCCCCTATGGCCAACCGTTCTTTCAGCTTCTGGACATGCTGGTAATATCGCTCGGCTTAAGACTACTTTTGTTTATATTCTTAGTCTCACTCCGTCAACCGTTTTCAAAACGAATCATTTTTATCAAGATATCTGGCGATAAAAGAGAGTATAGGGGCAAGTAACTTTCTCTATGGGCTTTGTTTTTTGGTAATCTGAACATTAGCTACCTAAATGAGAGTAACCTCCCCTTGTTTATTACACTTTGAGGAAGCCATATGATTTAGTTGGCCATTTTCATTTCACCGTAAATCTACACTGAAAATACAAATCTGTTCGAATCAATACTACTGCATGTTATAACACGAAAATATCATAAAATGTGTTTTTAATTGTGCTTGCGCATTATTTGAAATTAACTTAATTGTTATTAAGAACACATTTTATGATATTTTCATGTTAAAACCTGCAGTTGTATTGATTACGGTGAAATAAAAATGGCCCACCAAAATATATGGCTTCCTCAAAGTGAAATAAACAGGGGAAGTTACTCTCATTTATGTAGCTAATATTCAGATTACCTGTTTCTCGATGTGAATGTAAGCAAGCTCTGACGAAATTCGATTTCTTTCATCCCCGGACTGCTAGTACTACGACACTCATTTAATAAATTCTGTCGAATTTCTGTTTATTTTATCGACCAGCCAGCGACGCACAATAAAGGAATAATTAAATTGTCCATAACAATACAGTTTATAAGATTAAAATTAATGAGAGTCAGATAAACAAAATATATTATTGGCAAAAAGAAATTCACGTCATTCTCATGTAGGAGATGTTTAATGTATATATCAATACTCGTGTTACTTTTTTGTATGACCGTTATCCTCTTGTAACACCTTCTGGTTAAAAATGAGACCGCCCATATCATTCAAGTTGAAATGTAAAAATGTAAATCCTGATTATTTGCTATAGCTTATCCAGCGAATTCTTATGAGTGTTGTCACCTCAGCTAAATAAGGGGCCATTCCGTTTTTATTAGAAAGAAAGAAAGCAAAGAATAAGGATATGATAAACAGAAAAATATAATAATAAATAAATAGATAAAGAGAGTAGAAGAAAGATAGAGAGAGGGGTTGAGAGCGCGGAAGCCAGGACGCTGATTTGTTTCAATCCAGCATAATGAAAAGATGAAAAAGAAAGAAAAAATGAGAGAGAGTTTAATCAATTTTAGCTAAGTAAGCATATCAAATGTTTGTAATAATTATAATGTCATACGGTGGTATATCTATAGGTCCTTCTAGTTATTATTATTATTATTATTATTATTATTATTATTATTATTATTCACCCCTTTTGAGTTTTTTACATCAGCATTAGCTGATGGCCTTTCACTGGAGTCTGAGTGGCAACAAGTCTCCTCAGGTCTCCATGACTCTTCTGAGTATTCTGGCAGATTGCAGTAGTGCAGTGTTTTGGATGGTTTCGATTCTCCCTCTGATTTCGAGATTTTCCAAACTTTTTTCCAATTTTTGGGGGGATCGTTCCATGTGCATTAACTACAACTGGTATCACTTTGACTTTCATATTCCATAACTTTTTCAGTTCTTTCGCAAGGTCCAGGTATTTGTCCATTTTTTCGTTTTCCTTCAGCTTCACCCTCTGATCTGCTAGAACTGCAATATCCACTAGTTGACACATTCTTTCTTTTTTGTTAATCAACGCTAGGTCTGGTCTTCTTGCTGGGATGAAGTGATCTGTTTTTATCTCAAAGTCCCAGATAATTTTATGCGCTTCGTTCTCAAGAACAGATTCTGGTTTATGCATATACCATTTTTCTTGTATGGTCAAAGTTTAATTTTTTGCATAATTCCCAGTGGATCACCTTCCCAACTCAGTCATACCTAGTTTTGTACTCCCGTTGTGCTAGTTTGCTACATTCGCATAGTACGTGGTTTACAGTCTCATCTCTGTCACCGCATAGTCTACATTTATTATTTTATTGGGTCTTATCAATTTTTGCTTTGATATAGTTTGTCCTCATGGCATTATTCTAAGCAGCAATTATTAGTGATTCAGTTTCTCTTTTGGGGTTTCCTTTTCTTAACCATGTCCAGGTTTTTTCATATGCAACCTCTCCAATTTGTCGTTTGAAGTGTCCATATAATTGTTTTTCTTCCCATTTTTGTTTTCTAGTTTTTGTTGTTTTTCTGTTTGTCCATATGCCACAGCTACTATTGTTGGCTGTCATAAGTAATCTGTATTTGCTCATTTTTGTGTAATCTTCGAGTTGTTGGATTGTGGCCTCTACGCAGTCCTCTATGTTGGCAAAACCTCTTCCCCCTTCCTTTCTTGATACATATAGTCTATCTCTATCATCTCTAGGGTGGAGAGACTTGTGCATGATCATTAATTTTCTAGTCCTTTGGTCAATCTGTCTGAGTTCTTCTTTTGTCCATTTTAAGAATGGTCCAGTGTATCTTATAATGGGGACAGCCCAGGTATTAATTCCTTTGATCAGATTTCTGCTGTTGAGTTTGGTTTCTATGAGTTTTCTTGTTATCCTGGGATATTCTTTTTTAACTTTTCCTTTCATTTCTGCTTGCTTGATATTGTCCGCTTCTAAAATTCCTAAGTATTTGTAGCTTTCATTTTCGTCAATGATTTTATAGTGTCCTGATTTGGCAGGTGTATTCCGTCCATTAATTTTCTTTCACCCCGTTTTATTACTAGCGTAGCACATTTTTCAATTCCGAATTCCTTCCCTATATCCTGGCTATATATTGTAATAGTTTGTACTAGGGTTTCCAATTGTAAGTATGATAATATTGGTGTTCCTACAATATACACCCGTTATTGTCTTACAACAACTTTTAGTTAAAACTGAGATCGTCCAAATGAGTGGCGTCACCTCAGCGAAATAATGGACCATTCCATTTTTATTATAAAGAAAGAAAGGGAAGAAAAAGAAAAAGATTCCTACTGAATAATGAGTTCGATCCTTAGTGGATGCCCCATACTTGTGATGTTGAGGAAACCATTGAGGTAAATGTATACTCTGCTCTTTTTCCCTTTTTTCTTTTTATTCTGCCACATTTCTCGGTAAGGTAACCTTATATCACCAATTATAGCAAATACGTAGTGGAATGATTAGAATCGTAGGAAATGGATTCGTCGATCAGAGTTCCAGCCTGGACGACTCTGTTTGCATTTCACCTAGCGCTACTATCATTGGAAAAGATATGCAACCAAATACAATCCCTCCATATATGGGTAAATAGTAGAACTCTTTAACTTTGGTTAGGCAACTAGTCTAGAAGAAGGAAAACGCTGAATTCAAACCTGTTAAACTCTACTTAGAAATTGACCTGAGTAAGGTCTGTTAAACAATCCGAAACACTGCAGCGTCGGCTTATCATACATCATTCATGAATGAAACTTGTGTTTTTTTCATTTTTTATAAATTATATATATATATATATATATATATATATATATATATATATATATATATATATAAGTTAACCGACTTCTTTAAGTTATTGATGATTTCTGATTTTTTCACAGCAAGATCAATATCCCGATGTGGCACTGCATCTATGACAAAAAATCTTCTATTATTATTTCACGTATATTGAACATTATTTTATCAAAAAGAGTTTGGTGTTTTCCCAGAACCGAAGCTACAACATCAGTTAAAATTTTGCCAATCAGAAATCATTAATAACTTAGAATTGATTAACTTTAAGATGGTATCAATAACATTTTTGGATTCCTTGGTCTAAAATACATCTATAAGCCAATTTGTAGGAGTAAGTGAGCTCTAGAACTCATTTTACAGACAAAAATAGATAAAAAATAAGTCACTATTTTTTGCATCCCACTACCCAAATTTGGAAAGTTAAAAATCGACATAATTCCGACAATTTTTGATATTGGAAGTTCAAATTTGGGGTATTGTCTAATTTTAGGAGGGTCCACAGCCGGACAAAATTTTAGGAAAATTGAAGTGAGAAATTTTATCAAATTTTAACAAATTTTTTTAGCTTCGATTCTGAGCAAACTCCAAACTATCTTTTTGGTACAAATAATAATCAATAGATATGAAATAATAATAGAAAAAATCTTTTCATAGATTCAGTGCCACATCGGGATATTGATCTTGCGATGAAAAAATCAGAAATCATCAATAACTTAAAATTGGTTGACTTTAAGACTTTTTATAGCCTTTTTTGATTCCTGGGGCAAAATTGGTCTCTTAAACCAAATTTCAGGAGTAGGGAAGCACTAGAACTCATTTTACAGACAAAAATAGATTACAAAAAGTCGCCACTTTTCGTGACCCCTTCAAAATTTGGAGAGCGAAAAATCAACATAACTCTGAGAATTTTTGGAATTGGAAGCTCAAATTTTGGGGATTGTCTAATGTTAAGATACTTCACACCTGTACACAATTTCAGAAAAATTGAAGGGGGTGGGTGACATGGCCTGGATGGTTTGACATGGAATTACCCATATATATATATATATATATATATATATATATATATATATATATATATATATATATAAGTACTGGTTAAAAGTAAACTTTTAATCAGATATAGCGAAGCGAAATAATGTAAAGATACTGATATATGTTTTATTTATAGACTGCAGTCGAAAATATTAGGCTTAGTTCACTTGACACGATATTCTTTTCTCCCTAACCTCCCCGTTTCAGGAAACTTTAAAATCCTTCTGGCGATTTAGTCTCTTAAAACTCCTGACTTGTAAACGATTTGATCATGTGACTTCAAAGGAATGGAATATCACAGATCACCAATCAAAAATGTATTTTCAACCGCGGGAAAAGCCGGTCGTGTAAAATCTTTATTGCAAAAGTTGTTGAATAAAGTGGTGTTGTCAAAGCTGAAAGAATGCCAGATAAGGCAACACTACAGATCGACCGTTAACCTGTTTTTAACAACGAGAAGAATTTGTAGCGCCAAGGCTTCAGTGCCATTAACTAATATGCTTAGTATAATATACTTTTCTAATACTGTTTACAAAATTGATTTCAGGCCACAGGAGATTTTAAATATCTACAAAATTAGCACATGTTTGAGACACGCAATGAAAATATTGTTTGTTTGTTTGTTTGTTTGTTTGGTTGGTTGGTTGGTTGGTTGGTTGGTTGGATTTTACGGCATGTCAACAACTGTTGGGTTATTTTATACTCAATGCGTTTTGTTTTATTCATTCTTGATGGGTAATCCTTTCTTAACTCAATTTTTAAACACATCTTTTAATCTTGTGTTTTTCTTTTTAACCCATAGATTAGACTCTAACTGGTACTATCACTCCGGACCAGAATAGAGTAATGATGACGAAGGAATACTCCGCATTACCCAGACCTCAAGAATTGGAACTTCACAATCAGATAGTTTAATTTCTTACCTAGGACACTAAAACCATCAGCCACCGCCTTCTAGCACATATGATAAAAAAGGGTTTGGACTTGCCATAATCTTGAGACAATCATATAGATGTTACAATTCATGAGAGTTCATGAATTATGAACTTACCTGTAAGTTCGTATTAAAAAAGTTCGTTAGATTTAAAACTGGAAGTGGGTAATTTTCCATAACCGTTGAGAGTTATGATTGACATTTTAGATGACCCCAATTGATCTCCGGTACATAGACGTGAGAATAGTTAGAATTCAGTTGTCGAGCCCAGATTTCAGAGAGCTTAGAGGTGCTCCAGGGTCGATATCACCCGAGGTGAATAAATATGGGCTATATAAATAATAAAAGCTTGATCAAGCAACTTAAAGTAGGGGTGGGAAAATGGAGGTCGAATTTTTGGATCGAGTATTTTCTATGGCCATTTTTGCTGCTGATTACGAATTCGATGATTTTTGGGGGATATGACATTATTCTAGGTTGGTTACGTGACGATTTTCTAAATGGCGGCTGAAAACCGCTATTTTCCCAGAGAAAATGAACAATTTTAGGAGTTACAGTGGTTTAATATGTTAGATTATATGTTTATTGAGTTACATAATATGAAAATATATTCATTTTAGTGACTTAACCAACCCATTTATTTTTATGAGGTATTCTAAGTGAGAATTATTCAATTATGTCCAGCTTTTTTATGCTATTTTGTATTGGAGGATCGTAAATTTCAAATAGTCATTTAAATATGCCATTTATATCAGTTCATTTAAGAGGAAGCCAGACATGACATAGCCAGAGTCATACCAATGAATGTGATCCAGTTCTTTAAAGTTGTAACCAAGTCTGAAATGACAGAAATAAAATCAAGTAGTGAAAGCATAAAACAAACGTTTTGGCTCTACATACACAGAGATTAAGGAATTCGAACCTACATGAAAATTATCTTCTGGGTCTGTTATGTATGCTGCATTTGTGTAAATGACAGAAAGGGAAACACCCTTTGAGCAGGGATCAAGCCAGTAATATTGTTACAAATGAGCTATGGCCTGAGAGGATAGACAAAAATGTGTACCCACTAAATGAGAAAAAGCAGTTGCTACTTGAGTGAAAGATGATTATGAATGTTTCAATGTTTTACAGAAAGCATAACAGCTTAAAACATCAGGGCTAAATCTAAAAGCTATGTTTGGTATGCAAAAGAATTGGAATTCAATGCAGCTCTTACTTAATATATGCCTATGATATTTGTTATAGGGATCCATCCTATCAAATCCAAAGGAAAAAGAATTTAGTGTCAAATTGATCACTGACAATCGGGCATTTATGAAGAGAACTGTTTCACAGCTTACAAGTCAGTTTGCACCTTTTAAATGTTAAGTTGCGCATTTTAAGTGAGTTTCCAGAAATTGAAGTATGAATGAAGAATCCATATCATACCAATTTCTTGGAAATATTTTGACCTTATAAAAGTAAAAATTGATGCGGTTTTTAATATTCTCGAGTAGAGTAGAACAAATATGGAGTCGAGTCAAACAAGAAAATAAAAGATGAGAACTATTGGGGTGTTTAAAAAAAACAATGGTTGATTTTATTACCTACATAAATCTAAAATTGTCCATTATATCAGAATTTAATACATGCTGAGATTTGAGCTTCTGTAACTGATAGTCTTTGTGGCCCAATTGATAAGGCAGCTGCCCAGGATATACAGGCTTCTCAAGGAAAATGGATGGAAGTTCAAGTCTTTCTAGTGGTTTAATCTTTATTTTCAATCCACACTAGTCTAAAATTTTATGATGTAGACGATGCACCAACATATATCCAAAACATTGGATACGGATGAAGAAGAGAAAGGGTAGTCGAGAATGTTCTGCAAAGAAGAAGTGTCTAGCAACAGAGGAAAAGAAAAAAGAACAGTAAGAACTAGATCAATTGATGATGATTGGTATCTGTTTTTGATGAAAACTGTGATATTAGATATAATTTCCAGGACAGTGAGCAATCTACATAAAACAAAAGAACTCTATTTATGGATAGAAAACTTTGTATCAGCACAGGTTGGCAAAAATGACACCGCCACTAGTTGTTCTCTTGCATTTCCAGGATGTGAAGATTATGATGGACACAGACCATCCAATGAGCCTGTAATTCGTTGTTAGAATTCACAGCTTCCCCAAATGATGTTTGCAGAATATTTGCCAATGTAGTCAATATGAGTTTTGGTTAACGTTGGACATTCATTCAAGATGACATAAATGTAGGCAGTGAATCAGATTATAAACTATGTGGTATTGGCAACAGGGATGAATAATTTGAGATCTATGGCCTTGATTGGCATAGAGGTCTGATCTATATGCTCCCCAGTTGTTGGAAAATCATGTGTTATATTGTTGTGGACCATGTCATGGGCAAAATCTACAAAACCACTGAGCAGAAGATTTAGGATTAAAAGAGTGTTATTGGTCACTGCTGGTGAGAAAGCCTTCAGTTCCTCTGGAACTTCCATTTATTGGACTCATTGCTATTTCTAAATTATTTTCCCCAAATCATGCAGCACACTCTGTTGCGTAATACAATGATTATATACAGTAGATGGAAAGAAACAATGTTCAACATGAAAGATTCAAAACTTTTGTATCGAACAGATTTGGGCGTATTGCAGACTTGGCAAAATTATTTGTGGCACATCAGAATCATATACAAGTTTTCTTTGATGACATAATTGGTATCAACAGCAAAAGTTATTGCTTGCTGTTTCTACATACATTCAGAAAGACTGATTTGTCCTGTACCCAGAAATCTACAATACAATGGGAGACATCCTCATATTCCCTCTGATGCACTTTCAGGGAATTGATGAAAATAGCCACGGTGATGTGCACTTAAATTAAGATTGGACTGGGGTGAAACGTTTCTTTGAACTCAAATTGATTTTTTCTCAAGGAATTAAAGGATGTAAAAGAAGTGGGTGAACCAAATGGGATTGAAAAGCTGGAACTGCAGTAATGGTGAATGTTATTGATGTTGTTAAGAAGCGACGTTTGGTGGTATAACACTTCTAGCAAGATGATAATGGTGATTGAGAGGCACGACAGTATGCTCCTCTCATAAACTTAAGATGTGAATCCCAGTTTGCTGCATTTGATAACCAAATTAAGACAAATCTGTATGTCAAGTGACTAACTTATATAGAAGCACGTGGTGTAATGGTTAGAGTCATGGGAAATGGACTCGTCGCCCCGAGTTCAAATCCTGGATGTGGTAATTACATTTCACTTAGTGCTAATATCGTCGGGAAAGGTATGAATCTTACTCTCCATCCAGCTATGGATAAATAGTAGGGCAGACAGGGCTCTTTAACATTGGTTAGGCAACTGGTCTAGAAGAAGGAAAACTCTGAATTAAAACCTGTTGAACTCCGCTTAAGAAATTGACCTTGTGTCACATCCTGCTCGTGCGGAGGGGTTGGTAAATATATATATATATGGAAAAGTTTTATGTGTCGAAATTCACTATTGCGAACTTCATGTGTAATTGGTGATATCTCTGGGCAAAAACGTCACTATCTTATTATAATTTTTCATTTTTTTACATGATAAAGGAATTGGAGCTGGTTAAATCAATAAAATGAATGTATTTTCATATTCTGTTACTAAGAAAACCTATGATTAGTTATATTACACAAGCCATATAATGTCCTTTTCTTTTACAAAGATTTCCAGCAGTCATTTTGAAAATCCTCACGGAACCAACCTAAAATGACATCCTAGGTTAATGATCTCCACATAATCGTAATCAGCAGCAAAAATGACCATAAAAACCACCTGTCTTATTCCATTTGAGGGGAAAAAGTATTCATTAGCCCAGCCCTACTTAAAATTTTGTTATTTTATTAAGTGTTAATTGTAAATTATCAAGACAATGACTAGCTCAATTCAGTCCACTAGAAGAATTAGCAAAGAAGATTGAAGAACAGAAGAATTGGAAGTCAACTCAACATGGCGGACGACAAGTTAGAAGAATCAGTCAGCTACAACCAACAATAAGTAAGCAGAAATGAAGTAATCAAGTGAGACCATCCATCCTCTCTAAATAAGTCTCTGTCTGTCTGTCTGTCTGTCTCTCTATCTCTCTCTCTCTCTCTCACTCTCTATCTCTCTTGTTAAGTCGTCTTGACTGTATCCAGTGTCCGCACAGAGCTGATGAATGTAAGCTTTTGAGAAATCACCTCTTCTGCTTTTTATAAAATTAATGTCATAATTTACAACAGGCTATTTTATATAGTCCTATATTTTTTAATACATGGCTTCCTATCAAGACCTTCTGAGATTATTATCGAAAAATTATAGAAATACGAAATTAAAAACAGAGGGAGGACGGAGAGAATAGGTATTGAGAGAGTGGGTGAGTTAATAAGAACAAACAGGATAGTAGGATCATGAGACGGATAACAGAAAAAAATCATTGGAAAATACGCCGAGAAGGTAGAAGGAAAAGAGAGTGAGAGGGAGAGGAGAGAGAGAGAGAGAGAGAGAGAGAGAAAGTGCGTGTGAGAGAGAGCAGGGAGGGAGAGAGAGAGAAAGTGTGTGTCTGTGTGTTTGAGAGAGAGAGAGAGAGAGAGGGAGAGAGAGAGGCAGATGGGCTGAAAAGAGAGAGATAGACAGAAAGAGTCAGAGACATATAGAAAGAAAGAGGGGGAATATATAAAGAGAAATGGATAGAGAACGTGTGTATGTGAGAGAGAGGCAGATAGGCAGAGAGAGAGAGACAGACATAAAGAGACAGACACAGGGGTAAAGAGAGAAGGAGACAGAAAGGAAAAAATTGTGTGTGTGTGTATAAGTAAGGAGAGAGAGAGAGAGAAAGAGAGAGAGAGAGAGAGAGAGTAGCAAATAGATTGAAAGAGACAGAAAAAACGGCAGAGGGAAAGAGAGAGAGAGAAATACAGATGAGAGAGAGAGTGAGAAAGAAGAGGGAGAAAGTTGTATGTGTGTGTGTTTGGGTGTGAGGGGAGCGAGAGAGATATATTGGCAGAGAAAGAGAGAGACAGACAGACACATAGAACGACTGACAGAAACAGACTGACGGAGAGGGAAAAGAGGGAGAAATATATATATATATATATATATATATATATATATATAGAGAGAGAGAGAGAGAGAGAGAGAGAGAGAGAGATAGAGAGAGAGAGAGAATATGAAAAAGACGTTCTCTAAGTTCGCATGTACTTGAGAGTGTTAAAAGGAGTTGCCATTTTATTTCTTTATACTCACTCATATCCCATATATATATATATATATATATATATATATATATGTGTGTGTGTGTGTGTGTGTGTGTGTATGTGTGTGTGTGTTTGTGTGTGTGTGTGTGTAAATTCTTTGTTGTTTTGTTTGATTCCCTTGAGACTTTCGATTCCAGAAAAATTATTCTTCAATTTCTCTTTTATGATAGGCACCATCAGATCTCTCTTGAAGATCTCCAGTAGATATTTCCAGTCTAAGATGGCCGGTAATCGATCTATTTCCTTTTAAAGAGAACACTACTAAGTAAATCACATAATATTGATCTGTTTTCGAAATGTTATTCTATACTATAATAGTTTACACACACACACACACACACACACACACACACACTCCACAAAGAGAGAGACACACACATACACATATATATATACATATATACATATATATACATAAATATGTACAGACACACACACACACACACACACACACACACATATATATATAATATATATATATATATATATATATATATATATATATATTGATTACCCTGAGACGTCATGAGTAAGAAAAAACTCTTGATTGAATAAAAAAGTAGATTTTTAAAATGAGTCTGTCTACTTGTTTCAATTATATCATTAGTTATCACTGAAGAAGTCGGCGGTCGGTCATAGCACAGTAGTAAGAGCGTTGGTCAGAATTTACCTTTGTTGAAGTGTCTATGATTTTTAACCTATGCAATTACGGAGTGTGTAATATTTTCCTTAATCTTAGTAAATGTATTAAACCTATTTTCGCAAATGATTCTACTGCAGTTAAAAATGTACTATACTTCCTTTGGAATGTATAAATGCAACACACCGAAAAATGTTTTGCCTGTTATAAACAATTAAATGCTAAGTTATGCAATCAATATATTAATACTTGTGTTCCTTAAAAGCACGACTGTTTTCATTTTGTAACACCCTCTGGTTAAAAATGAGACCATCCAAATAGTCGAAGATGAAATGCAAAAATGTAAATTCTGATTATCTAGTGTTGCCTATCCACCGAATTATTATTTCTTATATCGTCACCTCTGCTGAATAATGGACCATTCCAGTTTTATAAAAAACCGAAAAGAAAGAAACTGAAGAAAATGACAAAAAGCTACACAGAAAAATATAATAAGAAAGAAGGAAAGAAAGGTAGATCGAGAGTAGGTAATATATATATATATATATATATATATATATATATATATATATATATATATAGGGAAGTGAAAAAAAACATTTACGCTGCTTGACTCTAGCGATCTAGCGGAACGAGTGCTTTCAGCGTGTCTTGACCGTAAGCTTAAGCAATGTGACCTTTCCAATCGTTTACAAATGAAAAAGGAGGGATAATTAATAATCCGAAAAATACGTGATATAAAGAAAAACAAGACGAACATCTTTTTTATTTATGCAAATTCCGATAAGTGGGACTATTCTGTACAAGAATGAAATTTGAAATTCTGGGTTTTGTAGTGTCTCGTCACAGAAACACAGCTGATTATAATTCAGATCCTCCTATAAATTTTTCAAGATCCATATACATTTGCAACAATGTGTTTATTTAGATACTCGTGTAGTTTTTTTTTTTTTTCACATGTCTGTAACCTAGGGATATTTCTGGACGACTGTATTGTATCAAACTGGCTACAAATACAAACGTTAATGCATATTGCTATTTGTATTTCAAATGAAGAATGTGATTTCAAAACAATTGAGTCAATCTTTGATGAATAAACAATCTAAGGAATGAAAGAACAAAACTGTGTAGTATATTTCGCTGGAGTTTGAACTCGGCTTCTTCAGCTTTTAATTATTCGGATCATACAATATGGTCATTTAACCACCCCCTTTTATTACTCCCATTTGCTACTTTCTCTACTCAAATATTAGTCATATCCCATATACTAACAAACAGGTTTGATTTTGATTTTATGGTCATTTAACCGCCCCCCCTTTTATTACTCCCATTTGCTACTTCCTCTACTCAAATCTCTCTCCAAGAAAGGCTACTTCCCTCCCTATAAGGTATTTCTTACCATTCATTTTTCTACTTACCTCCCTCAACTCTCTTCCTATCTGATTCCCTTCTCATCTTCCCCAAAGATGTCTCCTATAACCAATCAAATCTTTCCCTCACCACAAAACTTACCCACCTACCGACATCCCCTTCTATAAAACACTTGTATAGTTCTAATAATTCAATAAAAGCTGAAGACACCGAGTTTATTACTCCAGCGAAATATACTACACATTTCTGTCTGAGTGTTGTTCTTTCATTCCTTATATTTTGCCTCATTCTGTTGGATTCATTCCAACCCCCTTTTCCTGATAAACAATCTATACATATATAAAGGAAAGTTGGTGTGTATGTATGTATGTCTGTATGTCCGGTGGAAACTAAGAAAATAAAACAATTAATGACAAAGGATCGGTTTAGTTGTGTCGGTAGAGCACTCGTCTTTGAATCGCAAGGTTCTGACTTCGCTACCGGTACCCGCCAACTCAGTGTATTAGTGGCACAGATTGGGTAATCTGATCTGTGGAGTAAAGGAGGGAGCTAACGGTAGAAGTGGTGCAAAAACAATATCCCTGGTCTAGCGCTAGTAAAAAGGGGATAGACTCCCTTGCTATCCGTAAGATACCGACAATATATACATATTCACTATTACTAGAGCATGATTTTATGCACAAACATTGAAAATTTTATTTATATCTTAGAAATTATTTAAAAACTAAGATTTGAATAGCAAGTGAAGGGGAAGTCATTGGTGAGGCTCGTTATTAAAACAAAAATCTATTATGTAAGACCAAAACAATCAATGGATCTACAATACTAACCCTTTCTTATCCTTCCTCTACCCAGGCAGCGCCGGGTAGCTGCTTCTAGTAGAGTGTAAAATAATCGATTTGTTTTTTTCAAATCTGAAGATCTTTGAAATATATAAAATTAATTAAACTTTATTGTTTCTTAAATATTCTATTATATATTTCTTAAATATTTCTTAAACATTATGTATTTCTTAAATTTCGTAACATTATGTATTTCTTAACATTTCTTAAACATTATATATTTCTTAAATATTTTATTATATATTGACGCTAAACAAGGCTAGGAAATTAAGGTAAACGTATCGAGATTTTTTCAACGCACCCTGTATTCTGAAAAAAAATTACGTTCCATTCATTATTAATTTCTACATTGGTAAATACAGCTTCAATCTCGATATTTTTATGACATACATTATATATATATATATATATATATATATATATATATATATTATATATATATATGTGTAAAAGCATGCAAGTGACTGGCATGTTGGGAGGATTCTATTTGCAAAACATCCACAATGTATGTCCATGCTGATGCACTCATATAGATTTATACAAGGGTTATTTCAAACCCCTAAGAGAGTTCAATATAAGATAATTGATAAATTAATTATACACAAATCAATATTTACATTCCCTGAAAACACTAGAATGGTTAACTGATATGATACAGATTCTCACGAACAACACTCCTCGGGTTTTTAATTCATATTTTCCTTCTTAGTTGATAATCCAGACTGTCCCTGTATTCTATTTTAACATGATGGGGGACCAGATATGTAAACACACACACACACACACAGATATATATATATATATATATATATATATATAATATATAATAGTTGGATGCGTTTTTTTACAAGATTGAATTTAGACTGTTCTTTTTAATAGACCGGTTGCCTAAGCAAGGTCAAAGAGCTCTGTATGCCCTACTATTTACCATTAGCTGGAGGTAGAGTTGGATTCACACTATTCCCAAAAGTGTTAGACCTATCTGGAATGCCAACAGACTCGTTCATGATTTGAACTCGAGTCGACGAGTCCATATCCAACGACTCTAACCATTACACCTGGCGCCTCAATGTATTATTTTCCTTCAAATCTGAAGATGTGTAAATTATAAAAATCAATTACAGTTTATTGTTTTTTCATCAAATATTGACTCTAAACAATTGTTTTGAAATCACATTCATCATTTGAAATACAAATAGCAATATGCATTAACATTTGTGTTTGTAGCCAATTTGATACAATACAGTCGTCCAGAAATATCCCTAGGTTACAGACACGTGAAAAAAACAAACTACATGAGTATCTAAATAAACACATTGTTGCAAATGTATAATTGTATACAATGAAGTCATTGGAAAAACAAGTTAGTAAGACAAATAAAATAAAATGAAATATTAAAAAAAAAAAAACGCCTGCGCACGAAGGTACACACGTGAACGTAAGATTTTATGAGCTGAATCATTGAACAATGCAACACACGTCGGTACCTATCACGTATACACACACGCCCACACGTGTGTACGCACATAAAACCGAAAGTGATTGTGAAAGAGAAAAGAATGAATGATGATTCAAAAGACATTGCTAAATATTTTCTTTTTTTAGTATTTTAAGACAATAAAATACGTGAAGGTTTGGAAATTACCAGGGAGTTGAAAAATAATGGATAAAGGAATGCGATATAAGGGGAGGGGGAGGGGATATTGAAGGAAGATATAAAAAAAAGAAGCGAAAAATAGAAAGAAGAATGTTAACAAAAATGAAAGAAAATAAAAATAATGTGAAGGAGAAAAAAGAAGAAAATGATATTGAAGTAAGATATAAAATAAAGAAGCGAAAAATAGAAAGAAGAATTTTAACGAAAATGAAAGAAAATAGAAACAATGTGAAGAAGGAGAAAAAAGAAGAAAATGATATTGAAGAAAGATATAAAATAAAGAAGCGAAAAATAGAAAGAAGAATTTTAACAAAAATGAAAGAAAATAGAAGTAATTTGAAGAAGGAGAAAAATGAAGGAAATAATGTAGAAAGGGAACTGGCAAAGAAAAAAGAGAAATGAGAAAGAGAAAGAGAAAAATATAGAAAAAAAATAGAAATAAGAAAAAGCCTAGAAAAATGAAAATTTTTTTTAGAAAAATGAGAAAATCAAAGAAGAAGGAAAAGAAGAGCAACAATATTTTTTTTTAAATAAGGAAAAGAAAAATATTAACAAAGAAAAAGTACGAAAAGGCCAAGAAAAAAGGAAATAAAAAATTGAAAAAAAAATGATAAGATCAAAGAATAAGGAAAAGAAGAACAAAAAAAGAAAAGAAGGAAAAAATGAAAATGAGAAACAAAAAAAAAAAAAAAAGAAAAGATGACCTAGATGAAAAGAAAAAAGAAAAGGAAAAAAAGTCTAAAGAATCAATTAGAAGATCAAGACGAAGAAAAATACGAAGGAGAAAAGAAAAAGGAAGAAAGAAGAAGGCGCAAAATAAGAAAATTGAGAAGAAAAGGAAAAGGAAAAAAGAAGTAGGCGAAAAATAAGAAAATTGAGAAGAAAAGAAAAAGGAAAAAAGATGAAGGCGAAAAATAAGAAAACTAAGGAGAAAAGAAAGAGGAAGAAAGAAGAAGACGAAAAATAAGATAAGACAAGTAGAAAATTTTTTAAAAAAGCCGAAATGGAAAGAAAGAAGAATAAATTTTAGGTTTTTAAGAAAATCAAGAAGAAAATAAAAAATAAAAAATAATGACGCTCGATAAAAAAATGTGTGAATGTTACGATGTAAAGAAAAAAAGAGAAAAAGAAATATAAGAAAAAAAAGAATGCATAATGAACCAAAGGGATAATTAGAACGAGAGAAGAAGAAAAAAGAAAATGAAAAGTTAATAAAAAAAACTAAGATAATAGATTGGTGGAGATTAGAAAAAAAAGGAAAAGACAAGAGAGAGAGAATGAAATGGATAAGAATATAACGATAATAAAATGAACCAAACAAAAAAGATTAAAGACAAGGAAGTCAATGAAAAAGAAAAAACAAAAATCGAAAAAGAGAGTCGAAAAATAAAAGAGAAGGATTCATAACAATAAAAACAACAACAAAATAAATAATAGAGAAAAAATGGAGACATAAAAAAATTTGAAAAAAAAAAAAGAAGAAATAAAAGGTAAATTTAAATAGGTGATACGAAAAGAAAAAGAAAAGAAATAAGAAGAACAAAAAGAAGAACAAGTAATAGAAGAAAGAAGCAGAAAGGGACAACAAATAAAGATGAGGATTTAAAGTAAATACAAGAAAATAAAAAGAAAGAAAGAAAAAATAGCATTAAAAAGAATGGAAATGTTAATATGTATATACACACACACAACACACACACACACACACACACACACACATATATATATATATATATATATATATATATATATATATATATATATACGTGTGTGTGTGTGTTTGTGTGTGTGAGTGTGTGTGTGTGTGTGTGTGTGTAAATTGAGGTTGTAGGAGATATGAACTTCAGGTATTTTATTCATATAATAAAAACAGAACGTAAAATGAACAGCAATATAAAGAGTAAATAAAAAGAATGCTGGATATATATATATATATATATATATATATATATATATATATAGAGAGAGAGAAGAGAGAGAGAGGGGGGGGAGAGAAGAAGAAGAAGAAGAAGAAGAAGAAGAAGAAGAAGAAGAAGAAGAAGAAGAAGAAGAAGAAGAAAGCGAATGTAAATATATAGAAAATTTAAACAGAATGCAAAAAGGGCAAAAACAAAGAAACAAAATAAAGAAAGAATAGCAAGGTGTACACTCAAGGAGGAACATATAAATAATCCATAAGAAACAAAGAAACAAAGATAGAGATAAAAAAAGAAAAAGAAAAAAAGAAGAAAGACATACATTGAAGTTGGCAAGTCCGTAAGAAAGAAAGAAAGAAAAAGAAAGAAAGTAAAAGAAAAACAAAGAAAGAATATAGAATAAAGAGAAAGAAAGAAAGAAAAAAAGGAAAGAAAAATAGAAAGAGAGAGAAAAAAAGAAAGAAATACATAAAGTAAACACTGATGCTGGCAGGAGATGAAAATTGCGTAAGAAAGAGAAAAAAAAAGAAGGAAAAAAAGAAAGAAAAAAAGAAAAAAAGAAATAATAAAAAACGAAAGAAAAAAGGAAAAAAAAAAACAAGGAATAAAAGAGAAAGGAAGAAAGAAATATACAGAAGCTGACAAGAGACGAATATTGCGTAAGAAAGAAAGAAAGAAAGAAAGAAAGAAAAAGAAGACAGAAAGAAGACAACAGAAAAAAGAAAGAAATACACTGCAGTAGGCAAGAGATAAATATTGCGTGAGAAATAAAGGAAGGGGGAGGAAGGAAGGAAGGAAAAGAGAGAGGAAGGAAGTAAGAATAGGAGAAAAGAATTGCGATGCGAATATATAAAAATAAAGGAAATGATGAATAAAACAATGACAAAGAGACATATAAAAACATAATGAAAATGATCAGAAGAATTGATATGAAAAAGACATAATATGAAAAACGTAAAGAAAGAAGAAGGAAAGAACTGTAATGGAAGAGGTGGAAACTTGTAGTCCGTTGGGTAGCCATAACGCTAGTTGTACACGATCTGCAGGTCATAGACTCAGATAAAACCGACAGCCGACCAAGACAGGTCGGACAGAGAAATGTTCAATGGGAGCGTTTATTGCTGCCAGGAGGCGGGAATATTCAAGACATAAATCTAAATAATGAAATCAAAAAACAAAACATTCACCCCTCCCCACTTGACTCAAAGGACACAGAAATAAAAGAAACAAATTAGAGTGTAAAAAAAAAAACAAAAAAAAAAAACAAAGATCGAAGATGCGAAGGGGGAGGAGGAGGGGGATGCTGAAGAAATAATACGTTTAGAAAATAGCAGAGATGAATTCCGAAACATAAAACTATAATAAGAACTAGAAAGAAGAAAGGAAAAGTTTGATAAAAATGTCTTTGAAAAATTTTCACAACCCCTACACCAGCACAGGAAAAATAAAATTTTGAAAAAGATGACTAATAAAAAGAAAAATGACGAAAAGAAATATCCGTATGTATGTGTGTGTGTATGTGAGTGTGTGTATATATGTGTTATATATATATATATATATATATATATATATATATATATATATATGAGAGTAAGTAAACAAACGATATGTTTATTTGATATGGCTTTTTAGCCGACAATTTTTGGATGATATGTGCTTAATTGAAGTCATACCTAATTTTGAAAATTAATTAGTTTTGAAAATTAATTAGTTAATAATTAATGAATTAATTACTTAATTTTCAAAATTAGGTATGACTTCAATTGAGCACATATCCTCCAAAAATATATATATATAAATATATATAAGTGTATTTTGGCAGCATTTTTTTCTTTTAAACATGTTGTGTTAAACTCTACTGACGATTCTTGTCGGACGAGTTTTTGTTCGATCCTTTCTGTCTGGCCATCTTTTTAATATCAGGGTGGAACTGGTGTAGCAATCCAACAAAGATGGCCAGACAGTCAGAAAACTCGTCCGACAAGAATTGTCAGTAGAGTTTAACACAACATGTTTAATATATATATATATATATATATATATATATATATATAATGAATAGAGAATAAATGAGAAAATTATTGGCATAAAAAGTTGCTCAATGCTAATAAAGCAGAGCAGATTTACAATTAATAATAATGATATAAACGCAAAAAAAATAATGACTTTTAAAATCTCAACAATTTGACTCATCTGAAGATTGCATAAGCATGAAACTTATAGTTATGAGTTTATAAATATCCATAATATATAATATATATATATATATATATATATATATATATATATATATATTCTCTCTACCACGGTACACAACGTACACTTCCTGAGGAAAGTGTACCTTAAACACCCTTTCTATATATATCTTGATTACCTCCTCGTTATACATGTTAGTTCCTCATTGAGTGTAGTGCATGTGAGAGATTGGAGTGTGCGAAACGTATTTGTATTTCAAATTCCATAAACAGCGAGCCAGTAGCATCAACATCTTGGCTCTCATTAAATCAAAATTAGGCCAAAATTTCCCTTTCTTAGAAATCTTACAAAATGATTTTACAGAAAATGTTTTTTAATTCTCCAACCGTATCTAATTCGCTTTTCAATCTCACTTCTCCTTAATCTCAATTATCTAACTAGAGCTCAATGGGTGACCCAACGGGTCACGTTTTTGTCTAATATGCTCCCATACCCCTAGGGTTGAGCACTTTGGAGGGGATTTTGCTGACGACCGCAAACTAAAGCGTAAACGCAATGCTCTCCTATAAAAGGGTGGAACACTCTATGGCGGCATTTATATACGTACAGATGTGTGTATTAGAACAGTTAAAATCCCTTTCGCATTCTGTGGTGACTATAGCCGAGCGATAAGCTGTCCGACTGCAGTCGAATCGATCCGGTTTCTATCTCGGCTGTAGGTAGCTCACAAATGACTAGCCACACTAAAGAGACTTGATAAGTCGAAACACGTGTCTGTGGATGACTATATATATATATATATATATATATATATGAATAAAAACAAACGTAAATTAAATAAGAGAAAATATAATAATCAGAATATTGGTCACCTACATTTTCAACGATTCTAGCACAGCTTAAGAAAGGATGCGATCGTCAGGATGGGAGGTTCTTCTCCATGCAATTTCTATGTATTCTACTCAGCAGATTTACCACCAACATAGTTTATTTTGATCAATAGTACATTTATTGAGGGGTTGAACATTTATTAACAAAGAAGAAAATAAAAACTACGTTCCAAAATTTTGGAGGTTGAGGAAGAAGTTCTTTAAACGTGGAATCGAACATGTGCCATCCAATTCGGCTACAATCGTTGAAAATGGAAGACATTAATATTTTATGAAAATATTTTGATAGTTTTAACTTCTATTTATTTCTATATATTCTCGTGTACACCACACTATATATATATATATATATATATATATATATATATATATATATATATATATATATATATAGGCCGAAATGTACATACAGAGATTGATTTTTCTCGATTCGTTTAGCCTTACATTTAAGTAGTTAAATCCCGCCTAATTAATCATTAATGAATTAACTTTCAAAAAAATTAGGTTTGACTTCAATTAAACACATATTCTCCCAAATATATATATATATATAAGCTCATATAAATACTCATTTACACACACATATATATATATATATATATATATATATATATAATATATATATATATGTATGCTCGGTTGTATATATATGTATGCCCATATATAAATATGTATGCTCATATCTATATATATGCCCATATATGTATATATACATGCACACACACACACACACGCATATATATATATATATATATATATATATATATATATATATATATATATATATATATGCTCATCAGATACACACGCACAGAAACAAACACACACAGAGACAAACACACACACACACATATATATACACACACACACACACACACACACACACACACATATATATATACATATATGAGCATAACTATATAAAATTATGTTGTTATAGCTTTTATATAATTTTCGAAATCTTTTCTATTTGAGAGTATTCGTACTTTCTTTTCTATCTATTTACGTTTCCTATTTTTCAAGCTGTATCTTTTATTTATATTTATATTAGAATTAATTTTACTATTCTGAGACGTTTGGCTTCGTAAAACGAATCACGAGTTTTTATTCATCTCATTAAAAAAAATAGAAGAATTAAGCAAAAACGGCGAGAGAATGCAATTTTATTGCAGAGGCGGTTAGAGAGTAGAAACAGGGAAACCAAATCGTCAATTGCAATTTGTGGTCTATTTTATGTGTGTTGAATATGGTTTGCTTTTTTTTCAATTTTAAACAATGTCTCTTTTTTAATCATAAAAGAAGCGAATGTTGAAGTTTTGAACGGTATAAGTAAAAGAACATTAAAAATGAATATACAGCCTGTCTCAATATTGGATTGGCACCTGTCATATATTAGCACCATATATATATATATATATATATGTGTGTGTGTGTGTGTGTGTGTGTGTGTGTGTGTGTGTGTGTGTGTGTGTTTACCAACCCTTAGGTCAATTTCTTAAGCGGAGTTTAGCTGTTTTGAATTCAGATCATTCCTTCTCCTAAAGTAGTTACCTGGCCAAGGTTAAAGAAACTAATCCACCCTACTATTTACCTTTCCCAAGGGTATTAGCGCTGTGTGAAATGTAAACAGTTTCGTCCAGGATTTGAACTCACCACGCACACACATATATGTGTGTGTGTGTGTGTATGAGGAATATATTGTAAAGTTGAATAACGAACACAAATAATTTTTCAATTATTATTTCGTCTCTGTTAATTTCAGAAACAACAACAGTGATTTTAGTAGTTTATATAGAATCGTATATAAATGAGGATGAGGTGAAACGTGGAGGTAGGGGATATACACGGAAAACGGTAGAAACGTGATGGAAAGTTTCTACCCATAGCTGGTGGGAGAATAGTTGGATGTATACCTTTCCCAACATTATCAGCGCTATGCGAAATGCAAGCAGCCTGGTCTAGGATTTAAAGTCCATTTCCTACAACTCTATTCACACGCTTTGAACTTGCTTTGAATTTTGCTAAATCATTTGACTGTGTCTAATGGTCTCATTATTTTTTATTGTGTAAAGCAGAAAGATTTTATGAGACTTAGTCAGGAGTTTTAATGATAGCAATAATAATTCCAATCTGAACGGAACTCTATAGTGTTTTTCTATAGTCGTGACTTTCGTCATTTCTCGTAACCTACAAGATCTGTTTCTTCATTCAATATACTAGCAAATATATGCACCCTCCGGGTGCAAGTATTTAAGTTCTAATGTAATAAAATATCATTAAATTAGAAATGCTAATGAAACTGAATAAGAATGCAGATAAAAAGATTTGGAACAGAGGGGGTATGATTGAAAAATAGAACAATTTTGAAACTAACTTTTCCATCATTTTCCATTACTCCCGTCTTTCATTGGTGAATTTTCCTAATTTAACTATTTAGTTAAAATAGGAAGTGAAGAATAAAATTCCAGATATTTCTTCTTGTTAATGGATTTCTTTTAAGATTTATCGAAGAGATTGTTGTTCATATTCATTAAGATAATACCAAACAATAAGAAATCAATAATACTAAACATATATTTATTAAAATCAAATTTTTAAGATCAATATGCAAATTAGCCTTCCCATTCACACTATAAACCGCTATTTTGTTGAATATATAGTGACAATTGTATGTTATTAGTATGTAGATATGGTCAACAGTCTTAATGATGTTAAACAATTTTATTAATAATTGATGTTTAAATAAAAATAGAATCATAGAGAATGTGATGTAAATAATTAAGGGAATTGTGACTTGTATAGTAATATAGTTTCGGTTACAGACAGAAAACCACACAATCTCCATTATAATAAGATATGAAAAAAATAGCTCTAATAATAAACAAAATCTTTCTTATGGCTAGGCACTGTTATGTTCGGTTGGAAATAATTGTTTTTTTATTATTTTAAATTTGAATCGTATTTTGGAATACACTGTTATTTAACAATGTTTGTAATCTATGCCATTCTAAAATGCTTTACTGATTTGTGGTAATGGTTTTATTTTCTTTGTTTATCCCGGAATCTTCGGACAGCCGCAATTACAAAGTCATTTAAATTTGCAACCCCCTAATAATTAGTAAAAACCCTTAAACCGTATAAACTAAGATATCAATTTAAGCTCCATTTTTGTTTATTTTTAGTTTTTTTTTGCAAGCTAAAAAATGAAAACAAAATAAATAAATAAATAAATAAATAAAATGAAAACAAAATAAATAAATAAATAAATAGAAATTTTAAAAAAGCAGCTTTCCGATATTTGAAGAAGGTGCAATTAGATTTTTTAAAAACACGAAACCGTTGGCGGTAAAACCATTTAGTGGTCAGACAAATAGTATTTAACGGTTGGTTGAGTGACATTTAATGGCGCCAGAGAAGAGTACTAATTCGCGTCGATCAAGGACGACCTTCTGATTGGGTAAAAGCCATCTGTGTAGCAACGCTGAATGCATAAACATTTATTCAACCAACTAGCATAGAATATGTGCCCACTGGTCACAACTATTTAAGTTTTAATGTAATGAAATACAGAGTGTTCACAAAGTTCGTGTGCACTTAAATGTAAGTAAATTACTGAAAGTGCACACGGACGCTCTGTATATCAAATTAGGAAGACTTACGAAATTGAATAAGAACACATATAAAAAAAAAGATTAACCTTATTTTGATTATATTCTAATTGATTTCTATATAAAATCATTCATAGGATTGATTTTAATACGCTGGAGAATAAAAGCATATTAGAAATCAATAAAACCAAGTAATTGTTTATTAAATCCGGTTGAATTAAAACCGGTATGCAAATTATTCACACCATATAAAAACGGAAAAAGGATGAGAATAATTCACTATCTTCTTTTCACATTGCGATAATAGTGGGAAAGATTGGGCTCTTTGGCCTTGGTATGGCAACCGGTCTAGGAGAAGGAAAACTCTGAATGCAGACTTGTTAAAACGTTTTGTTGCACCCTTCTCTCGGCAGTGGGGTCGTGCAAAGACATACTTCAACTGATCAACATATTCCAAGTAGAGGTCTGTTGTCCTCATCTTTATTGTATTTATGAGATGATACGATATTTATGAATCCCTATAATTTTCAGATCACAGTAACTTTGGGCTCTGTTCTGTTTTATTTTTTGAATTACCTTGGAATAAGTCATTTCAGATGATTCCCCATGAATTCAAACGTGTGTTTGGAACTCAAATCGTTAGCACTCACTCAAGGGCGCTCCAAGCAGCATTAAATGCCACCAGATTTATCAAACAGACATGCGCTGTACTTATACACAATAAAGATGAGGACAACAGTGGTGACGATTAGAGTTTGAAATCATGGATAATCATCTGAAGATGACATATTCTAAGGTTATTCAAAAAATAAATCAGAATAGAATCTGAGATTACTGTGACCTGAAAATGATAGGGCATATATTATTCAGAAATAGCAATATTAAGCCTCATCTCATAAATACATATAAGTATAACTATAAAGGAACAACGCCCAAATATATTTCCAGCTTTTCAATGCCTTTCATTTACCCACCCCCACAATGTGGGCACCTGTTGGTCCTTAGTGGAACACCTGGTGGCTGATCAGTCCATGATATGCAACACTCCATTCTAGCCATTATTTAGGTTAGACGGTCGGTCAGAGAGGCTCCCTCGTTCAATAGGCTGGTCATATCAAGCACTGGCACCTGTATGGCAACCATATTGGCCTGATGGCAAGCCCAAACTCGTATTATATATGTCAGAAGGCGGTGACTGAGGCTTTAGGTGTCGTAAACTGAGTTTAGTGGTTAAACTCCAATTCTGGAGCTCTGGGGAATTTGGAGTACCCCATCATCACAATTACTCCCAAGTCTATTCTGATCAGGGGTGGTAGTACCTGTTAGGGTCCCATTTATGGGTTAAATAGAAGAAAATGAGTTTAAAAAATGTGTAAGAAAACAATTGAGTTTTGAAAAATTGAGTACCCATCAAAAATGAATAGTGTAAAACTTCGGCATAAAATGACCTAATTGGCTGACCTGCAGTAAAATCCAACCAACCAACCAATTCAATTCCTCTTTGAATGGTGGTAAATGCGACGACGACGATTTCAACTATTTAATAAAACTACTTTCTCAACTCATTGACTAATGTGTTTAAAAAAAAAATTGAGTTTAAGAAATTTGAGCACCTGTGAAGAATTAATAAAACAAAACGTCTTCGACATAAAATGATTCAATGGGTTGACCTGCCGTAAAATCCAACCAACCAGCCAACCAAACCTTTCAATTCATTTGTGTATGGCGACATCAACTATTTAATAAGACTTTATTTCGTTGTTTACCAAAAACTAGTTTCTCAACACATTGACTATGACTCATCGTGTATCGATCCGGTGCCGTGACCTGTTGTATTCTTGATGCAATCGTTTTTGATGGGAGAGAAAACCTACCATAACAAGTATAAAACATACAAAGCTACAGATACATCTGACTGTTACTGAAAAAGTGCGTTGGCTGTTTTCTGCGACTCTTTTTAATCAATATCTTTGACTTGTTCGAAAAATCAGGCATCCTATTCCTCGTTGCTGTCGTTCATATCACTTCGGATTGTCGCACACAAATGTCCAAAAAATACGCAAATAAAAGTTGTGTATAAATAAATAGATAAATAAAATAAAATCTAAAAAAAAGAAAGAAATTATTTCCCTGGCAGCAGCATCGGGTCTGAATTAGAAGCCACAATCTGCATCTGGTGAGTGATCCTGGAGAAAAAGAGCTGGAGGATAGTGTCTCTGAGAAGCCTTAAAGAAGTTTTCAGGCATTAGCCGGAAAGATGGGAGACTCAGAAAAAGTCTTGGAGAGAAGCAGACATTAGGATTAGTGAGAAGCCTTGAATAAATCTTGATTTCCTTTAAAGAGTGGGCTGATAGGGGGTAAGAGGGGGGGGAGAGATGGAAGATGAGGAAATAAAAGAGGAAATGAGAAAATAGTGTGTGTGTGTGTGTGTGTGTGTGTGTGTGTGTGTGTGTGGTTTTGTATGAGCTGATTTCTCCCTTGGTATCCTTGCTGTATCTACCGGGATTTTAGGTGTGTATGAGTGTGTACCTATGTATGAGTGTGTATGTGTACATTAATGTGTATGAGTTGGTGTGTACCAGTGTGTATGTGTGTACCAGTGTATATGAGTATGTGTGCGTGCATGAGTGTTTATGTGTGTATGAGTTTTTGTGCGTGTGTATTAGTGTTTGTGTGTGTATACATGAGTGTGTATGTGAGTACAAGTGTGTATGAGTGTTTGTGTGTATATATATGAGTATGTATGCATGTGTGAATGTGTAGGTGTTTATGTGTGTGTGTGTGTATGGGTATGTGCATGAGTGTGTGTAAGTGTAAGTGCACATATGAGTGTATGTGTGTATGAGTGTGTGTGTGTACAAGTGTGTGTGTATGATTCGAAGCAAACATCAGGAGAAAAGGACGGATGGAGGGAAAATAATAAAATCGATGATAAAAAATTTTGGGAGTTAATAAAGAATGAATAAATAAATAAATAAACCAAAACATTAAGGAAAAATTAAAATAGGGAAGAAGGAAAAAATGATGAAAGGCCAGAGGAATGAAAAAAACATTTCAGACCCCTAAATAAAAGGAAACCAATAGCATATATATATATATATATATATATATATATATATATATATATACCTTATCGCATGAATATTAAAAGGTAATTTCTTGATATGGGTGTCCTACAGTTCTAACCTTTTGTCAAACTAAGGTAAGTTTAGAAACTAGTCTCAACCATATAGTGAAAGATTAATAATATTCACACATTCACGCTTATATATATATATATATGTGTGTGTGTGTGTGTGTGTGTGTGTGTGTGTGTGTAAATAATGAAGGAAAAAGTGGACAAAAAGACAGCAAAACTCAAGCAACTAGATGTAGGAGATATATTTCGTTCTGCATTAGGCAGGACTTCATCAGTCAATCAAACTCAAAAACGAAAACGGATAAAAAATGCAGTCCCATAAAAAAAGAACTTTACAAGCCAACTTTATAAACGATGACCTATCTGCCCCATTTCATCCTGTTTCCTCTCCCCCTCCACTCAAAGAATAAAAAAATTCTCTCCAAATCCAACCCAAAAATGTTGATCTAATTTACATACACATATATATATATATAAGTAAAAAATAACAAACATTTTAGATTTTTAGCATTTTAGCTTATTTCACGTAGCCGAGAGAAATCGTGTAGTACCTCCCATCCTCAGATGCAAAATGATCGTTTCTTTATTATTCTTAAGTCAGAATTTTTCATGTCATGTGTTCCTCTGCAAACTATGATATTTTAAAAACTTACTAGGTTGTAAAGAAGGTTTCTTTACCTGATCTTTGGTATATATATATATATATATATATATATATATATATATATATATATATATATGTGTGTGTGTGTGTGTGTGTGTGTGTGTGTGAGCCTTTTTCTACTTTGAGTACTGAGCCCTTTTTATTATATATTCCTATTAGACAACCTTTCCGGAGTTTTTTTTGTTTGTTTTTTACCCATGCATTACAATATCGATGATTATTTTCAGACAGTACGAGTGTTATGGTCTTTTCGTGTTATTTTTACTGGACATCAGCTTGTAAGGTTATATATATATATATATATATATATATATATATATATATATATATATATATTATATACTATAGTGTGGATTGTCACTGTTTCAGCTTTTACTGGAACGGTGTGCCAAACGCAGTATTATTGGAGGAGTGCTCAATATAAAATAGATCTGTTATATAATATAATAAAATAATATATAAAGGTTTTACATATCTATTTATTTAGTGACAAAGGAACAGTCACAACCATTTGGTTTCATGTGTCAGCAAGTGACTGTTCCTTTGTCTCCAAATAAATAGATATGTAAAACCTTTATATATTTATTTTATTATATACATATATATATATATATATATATATATATATATGGAGTCAACGCGCATGGTAACTAAAAGTTTCTCGCCTATATTTGTCGGTAGACAGTACTCAATATCACTGATAGTGCATTTATATTTAAGTTAACGTAGCATGGACATGGAGTCAATACCTGCTTACTGATAGTTTCTTGCCTATGTGATCTTCAGTCCAGAAAATAGAACAGGCGAGAAACAGTCAGTAACCACGTGTTGACTCCATGTCCACGCCACCTTAACTTATATATATATATATATATATATTATATATATATGTATATATAGAGAGAGAGAGAGAGAGAGAGAGAGAGGGGGCAGTTGGTGAAAAATTAAATTGAATTTATTTCAAATTACTTTGTCAAGATTAAACACATAAACAATTTAAAAAGATTACTATTAATATTGAAATCAATACGTTAATCGGATCCATAATTGGGAATTCATCAGCACTACACAGATCTCATATTATTAGATTTGGTGCTCTCATTTATTTGGTTTTAAAACAGACATGTTCTACCACATGCTTAGAGTCTAACTGTTGATGTGTAGAGACCGGATTAGCTCGGTGTTTGTAGGGACCGGATTTGCTTGGTGTTTGTGAGTTTTGATCCCCACAATTTAAATATAAGACTACGGAAATACATTTCCGTAGAAAACAAAAGAAGAAGATAAAATTTATAAAAGAAACCACTTCATACACAAAATATTACAATCAATATAGTGATAGTCAATTGTTCTTTCATTGATGTGTCTGTTGGTAGTTGTGTTTGCTGAGAGCGTAAGTTTGTTTATATTTGTGCATTTGGACTTGGCAAATTTGTAGCAGTTTTGATAAAACAATGTCTGTGATTGAAACTGTGCCGTATTAAGTAGGAGAGAGAAAGAAAATATGAAACGAAAAAATAGACGACCTGTTGTGTCGTATTTTATGTTTTCGGACAGCGTCTTCTCCCCATTGTGTCGAGTTGGGAAGAGCGTCGGTTCCCACTGTCGAGTTAGGAGCATCAGCTCCAACTCTGTTGAGTCGGGAAGAGCGTAAGCTCCCACTGTAATTTTTCAGCTCTATGGGCCTTTTTATAATTTTCTTTTGTCATTGTCTACGTGATCATTTTGTAACATTCTGATGGCATACATATTTTCAATGGAATTTAAACCATTGTTTATATTGTTGCTAAAATATTTCTAAACTAATATTTATTCAATTATCTTTTGTTTACATAATTCTAAATCTAACTTATACAATTGTAAAATTACTTGTTTTTGAAAACATAATTATCTTAATCTATCCAATTCCACATGCACGTAAATAGGGGTCAAATTCCCCATAATGATATATAGTAATACGTCACGAGGTGGCCTAATACATTAAACTATTAATAACAGAACCCGTGGATATACCACAGTATGATAATTTGATTATTACAATGTCTGATATGTTTACTTAAAAAGCTATTACCAATATTTCAATATATAAAAAGTATAATAATTTTGATTCAACTCTCACTCACTCATTTTTTCTTTTTTTCTTCCTTTCCTTCTTTTCATCTTTTCATTATGTCCTCTATTCTAGTCTCACCGATCAAATATGACTGAGTAGTGATCTCGATACTCACTAGATGCCCCGTACGTGTAGCGTTGTTCTAAAGTCATGCTACACTTAGTTTTCAAAGAGGACACATGTAGTATAGTTAGTAGAACATTAGCTTACAAATCGTTAGTGAGTTCGATTCTCATAGAGGGTTTAAATTTCAGGCTATGAAAGTATCCTAGTGAAAAATATGCATCCTACTACTCCCCTTCGAGTTATGGGTAAATAGTAGGGTAGACTGGGTTACGGGATTAGTCTAGGAGAAGGAAAACCCTAAATGCAAACCTCTTGATATCTGCTTAAGAAATTGACATTGAAGAAAAAAATAGACAACTTCACAATGCTTGCTGTTGTGATGAGATCCTGGAATAAGCATATCACAAAAACGCTGCACGGCCACTTTCCCCCTATCAAACTAAAATTCCTAGCAAGACGAGCAAGATATTCGAACACACCTGGGGAAGCAAGATCAAACTTATGTGACACCTACATATCGACACAATAATGTTGACCCTCAAAAAAAATTAAGATTTATCAACTGTCAGGAGCGAAGGCCAGTAAGGACGATGAACAATGACGAGAGAAAGAGAGAGAGAGAGAAAGAGAGAGGAGAGAGAGAGAGAGACATGTTATCCGTGTTGTCAGCACGACTCTATCATATATATATATATATATATATATATATATATATATAATAGATAGATATATAGATAGAAAAGTAACAGAAGATTTAGATTTTTTGCGTTATAGCCTATTTTAGGGAGCCTAGAGAAATTGTCTACTATTGTCCCATCCTCAAATTTTGCATCGGAGTTACTAGACAATTTTCTAGGTTTTCTACATTTTTTGTATTATTATTATTTCATTTCATTTGGTTATTTAAAAATAATAATAGTTTGAATAATGTACACATGGATAAACTCCTGACCGAAACACGTGTAAGTAAAATTGATTAAAATATCCTATTTCATCCATTCTATACTTTCTTTACTTTATTTATTTTTTCAACACACACACACACACACACACACACATATATATATATATATATATATATATATATATCGGTGTATTCATTTATATACCAAGAGGTCCAGAAGAATGCGATGTCAACATGTTACATCTGTGGTCGGGGCTACTTTTCGAACATTTTTTTTCACAGTTACAGAAGGCGCTGTAACTTCAGGGGCACAAGAATTATATAATCTTCCTAAACTGCAATACTGATAAGATATATTTTTATGTACTGTCAAATTTTGCTTTTATCTAACCTACTTCGTTCTCAGATAAAATATAACATAACAGATATTTAACAAATGTTCAACAACAGAAGAGTCAATACATTTATTAGATCTTCCTTTAAAAAATCCCAACCCGTAAATAACATATTGCCGGAAAATTTTCGTGTCAGGCATGTTTCTACGATTTTTGGCTTCCTAGATGGAACATTGCTATTGAGAGAAACGGTGTCTATGTGGAGAAGTAGGGATGTGATCCACAGAGGACAAGCTTCATTTTGATGTATGATACATGTTTCGGTGTTGGTAATTATACCTGTCCTAAACAAAATGGTATTTGTTCTTCCTTCTTTCGTTTTCTTCTTTTGTCTTTTGCTTTTTTTCGTTTTCTTTCTTTTTTGCTGGCGCACAATTATCCATGTTTAGCTGCGCTCCCATTTTTTGTCAGCGTATTTTAAGGGCATCCAACTTGTATAATTTTTACTTGATTTCTTTTTACATGCCTTACTTTCTGTCAAATTTATTTCCATTTTTTTTGTTATTTCTTTTTAATCCTTTCATTCATTCATTCCTTTATTCGTGTCTTTCCTTTCTGTCCCGGGTTCTTTCTTCCTATTTTTCCTCCTTCATTCTTTCGTTTCCTAACTTTTATTCTTCCTTCCTTATCTATATATTAAGATTCAAGTTCCTTAATTTTATGACCGTTATCATCTTGCAACGCCTGTTAAAAATCACACCATCCCAATTGACCAAGATGAAATTCAAAAATGTAAATCCTGATTATCTGGTGTTGCATATCCACCGAATTCTTATTTTTTATAAGTGCCGTCACCTCAGCTAAATATTGCATCATTCCATTTTTGTTATAAAGAAAGAAAGGAAGGAAAAGGACCTCCTATACAGAAAAAATAGAAAGAAAGAAAGAGAATAGGCAAAAGATAAAGAGAGGGGGGCGAGCACGTGGAATCGATTACGCTGATATGCTTTCAATTAAACATAATGAAAAGATTAAAAGAAGGAGAGAGAAAAAAGTGTGTGAGAGAGTTTATTTAAAATTATTATGCTTTTTACATATTGAACTATTTAGCAGTAGCTTTTAAGTAAACATATCAAACTTTGTAATAATTAAATTAGCATATTTCGTATATGCACTGGTCCTAATAGTATGTAAATGATTAGAGCGACTCATGCGGAGTAATGGACAGCAAGCTAGATTAATAGACCATTGTTTGGGAGTTTCTAACTGGGTGCCCCATACTTTCGCATTGTGTCACAACTAAGCTAAGCTTTGTTAATAACTACATATCTAAGATTTGGAAATTTGGGGTTGGTTGGTTGGTTGGTTGGTTGGTTGGTTGGATTTTTACGCCATGTCAAACCTTGATGCGTTATTTTATGTCGAAGACATTGTTTTATTCATTCTTGATGGGTAGTGAACTTTTTTTAAACACAATTTTGTAAAAACATTTTTTTAATTATTTTTTCTATTTAACCCTTAGTTGAGCTCTAACAGGTACTACCACTCAGGGTCAGGGTGCACCTGGGTATTGGCGATGAGTACCCAACACTCTCCTGAGTTCCGAACTGCACTTCACCATTAGATACAGTTTACTGTCATGCCTAGGATACCCATACATCTGGACTTGTGCCACAACTAATAATATCAATAGACGCCACCAAGAAAGCTGTTGTACGGACACTTGCCTTCTATCACACGAACCATCTGAGTAAGATGAAAAAGACATAATGGTCACTTCTGGAAAGGCAAGGACAAACTCATAACTGACGTCTCTTTTGGACACCTACACATGGACATGGAGTCGCATGGTGTAAATCGTAGTTCGTAGGAAATGGACTCGTCCACCAGAGTTCAAATCATGGACTAGACTGTTTGCTTTTCACATAGCGCTAATACCCTTGGGAAAGGTATGCATCCAACTACTCTGTTAGTAAATAACAATATATATGATTCCAATATTTCTAATCATTTTAATGTTAATATCATGTAGAAATATAACTCAATTAAAGCTAACGTTCAGGATTACATGGCATTAGATGCCGCAATTCTCTCTCTCTCTCTCTCTCTCTCTCTCTCTCTCTCTCTCTCTCTCTCTCTCTCTCTCTCTGTGTGTGTGTGTGTGTGTCTGTGTGTAACAGTGTATGTATGTATGCGCCCATTTTCTGCGGACACATATACAGTGAGGTGATCGAACGCAATGAAAAGCTGCGGTAGAGTGTGCACATGCGACCGGCCCATAAAGATTCGACGACTTTTGTTCACATCACAAGCGACAGTCCCGAGTGTGATTCACTTTCATCTGTTCATAGGCTCATTTGCAAGATTTCATCGTCGCCACCCCCCCACCCCCCACGTCACCAACAATTTCTCTCCTCCTTCTCCCAGACTCTCCACGGGAAGATATGGTCACGACGACTACTGACAGTTTCTTCAAAACCCCTTTGATCACTGCACCTTCTTCATCTTCTGCAGCGTTTCTGCCATCTCTTTAAAGACGAGCCTCGTCAATAAAACGTGATGTGAAAAATGTTCAAGTAGTTTCGTCGAGATGCTCAGACAAACATGGCTTCGTTTACAGCTGTTTAAAAAAAATGATTGAAGCGATTTCAGACGATTCGGTTTAGTGGTTAAAGGAATAGACAAGAAGTGAAGAAATCAGGGTTTCCTTTTCTTACGGTGAATCAGCAAAATTTGTTCCGCTAAAATTTAACACAGGGAATAAATATTCTGCATTGGTGAACCGATCTAAGACATTTCTTCAGTTATTAAAAAAATTCTCACAGCTAATGATGTAAAGAGTCTACATATATATTTATCAACCTCTCAGCATGAGCAAGATGCGACACAGGTCATTTTCTTAAGCTTAAGGGTTTAACAGGTTTTGATTTAGTTTTCCTTCTCCCAGTCTGCTTATCTAGCCAAGGTTAAAGAGACCCGTCTGTCATATTATTTACCCATAGCTGGACGGAGAGTAGTTAGATGCATACTTTTCCCAAGGGTATTAGTGCTATGTGAAATAAAAATAGTCTTGTACAGGATTTGAATTCGGGTCGACGAGTCCATTTCCTACGACAATAACCAAAGTTTCTTAAAAGATTTTGCCATCACTTATACAATGTCAAGTATCCCTATCAAATACAGAAAAATTGTATAGAGTTGCATGGTTTCAAGTATTCCAATCTAATACTAATAATTTATGATTTCAAGTAATTATTTATATTTGATAATTATCATTTGTTTGCAGTTACATATTGGTTTTAAGTAAGTAATAATAACCCTTAGTAAACAAGTAAGTATTCTTCAAACAAATACTTTGATGTTATATAGTAAAAAGTATTCCTATTGAACACGAATAATTTTTAAATGGATCTATTTGAGCCATATACGGGATCTTGACATATTCTAGTACTCCGAATCAGAGTTGACCAAGGCAATGAAGTTATACTCAACTCTCTTCATATCTCTAGAACACCTCTCACATTTGTATGAACCTTAACTGTCCGGAAATTAAAATAGACATCTGAATTGTTTTATTTAGTTTTATAAGCCAAAACAAACATTTTCAGCTATTGCTCACCTTTTGGGGTGAGGCTTAGAAACTTTTGAACAACTTTAGTATTATGTAAGAATATCATTATCAATTTAAAAGTTACGTTTCAATTCTATATTTCAAAATGACCACTGCCAGTTGAGATCAGACGGGGGAATAATTTGTATAATTTATCCACAAGATTGAACCTGCCAAGAAATGACACAATTTTGTAGAAACACTTGAAATTGGATTTACCCAACCCCTCCACCACACAGCAGGATGCAGCACAAAGTCAGATTTTAACCAGAGTAGTGCTGGTTATGAATTAAAGGTTATCACATCACTATTCTCTATCGCTGTGGTGCGTTTCCAAAATAATTTTTTTTTTAACTTTTTCGAATACTTCAAATTCTCTGTATTTCAAACACCAAACATTTTACTCCGACGAAGGCCGTTATTCATTGTATGCTAAAATATTTTGTATTTTTTATTATTATTCTGTTATTTTATATTTAAAATAATAATAAATAGAATACATGTGTACATGAACAAACTCATGGCCAAACCACGTGTTAGTAAATCTATTTTATCCATTCAACATTTTCTCTCCTTTGTTTATTTCTCCTTTCAACATACCGTCGGATTCGCATCTATTTTCAACTTACACATACACACAGACACACACAGACACACACACACACACACACACACACATATATATATATATATATATATATATATATATATATATATATATATATATAGCATGAAAACGTAAAAATATAATAAAAGTAAGATAGTATTCATTATTTCGAATCTTTATTATTTTTACTTGTCCATTTTCTAATAGAACCAACAAGGGTTTCCACTAATATATATATATATATATATATATATATTATATATATATATATATATATATGATAGCTATAGTGGATAACATATTGAACATAATAGGAAGGAAATGGATAAGAAAATTTGGTGTTAATTTTTTTCCATTCTAAGCCTAACGTTCTGTTCACAATCCGATCATTTATAAAGAAAAAAAAATTAACAGGATCGGGAAAATACTATTGCTGTTGTCATGACAACTAGTGATGCATATGATCTTGAGAATGTTTCTTAAATCAAAAACATATGCAACACCAGTTGCCATGGTTACAGCAACATTATCTTCTCCAGCGTGTTAATTTTGTGTTTGAAAATGATCGGATAAATGGGCGTAATGTTACACTTTAATTTTTAACACTATCATCCCATTTTTTATTCCGAAGTAATAAGGTGAACAAAAAATAAATTTCTTGGTGATTACTTACTTTAGGGGCCGGGTTAGCTCAGTCGGTAGAGCGTTCGGCTAGAAACCACAAGGTTCCTAGTTCGATACCGGCCCTCGCTAACTCAGCGTATGAGTAGCACAGGGATATGTGCGGTAAAGTAAGGAGCTGATGGTAGGTGTGACGCTCCGCCTCAGATGCTAAAAAACAATCTTCTTGGTCTAGCGCTATTGAAAAGGGGATAGACCCCCTCGCTGACTGGCTGATACCGAATTTAGGCCGCCCCGTCGACTTTACTTACTTTTTAATTTTCAATTGTTCTTTACTAGTTTCGATCTTAGGTCATCGTCAGGATAAAATCATTTTTCTGAATTTTTTAGATGAGGCTTGGTAATTTGTATTATTTGGATTTTTGCGATTGTGATGCTCATCTTTATTGTTATATATACAACCTGACGACAGATATGACCTTCGGTCTTCCTCAGGTGTGTGTGTGTGTTTTTTGTTTTGTTTTTTGTTTTTGTTTTTGTTTTTTTTAACTCAGAAAACTTCTAGAACTCGGGAACCTTCTTATCGAACTCAGTAACCTTCACGCTGTAAGGACGGGTCTTCACGGAACTTCGAACCGAACCCTTTATTCAATCCTCCGGATTAGACTGTTCTCATTCTTTAACCATGATATAAAGCAGGGGACAAATTTAGCGCCCTCTGTTTTGGTAAAAACTCATTATAGCTACCTAGAATAAACCAAAGGAATTACTTTTTTTTTTCATTCTAAGTATAACGTTCTGTTAATAATCCGATCTTTTATGAATAAAAATATATGTATGTATAAAGAAACATTATAAAAGGATAAAAGTTACTTTAAAAAAAGGTCTTTTGAAGATAATTATAGAGTGTAATAAGCAGATATGACACAAGAGAAACAATGAAAAGTAAACCAATAACGTAATATATTCACATTAAATGAAAGAAAATTGGATTCAAGCAGCCAAGTTCAAATCTGGACAAAGTTGTTTGCGTTTCACTTCGTGAAAGGCATGAACCCTTGTCTGTTTTTATTTTTTCAATATTTCTATCCCGGCTCTCCAGTTATAGGTCAATATTCTTAATAAGAGTAACCAATCTAGGAGAAGGAAACCTCTGATTTCAATCTCACTACCAACGACTTGCCATGGTGAAGGAAATGGAATCCCTATTATTTTACAAGGGTGAGTTAAAAGTTGTGCAATATTCTGGTGACGTGAGGAAAAATTTGGCAATTCCGGACGCTTTTACCGTGAAGTTGACGAACCACTCCGGATTGTGATGCCACTCCTGATTTTCCACGCAGGATTTGCCTCTATGGCTTGAAGCACGGACTCAGAATCCACGGTTGCAACCCTACCGAAATCTCTTGAATTCTCTGGTTACTGTAATGTGATCTGACCTTATTTTCATCACGTCCTTTCAAATCTTTTGGTGACACTGAGACCAAGTTTTATATCACCATACCCTCCCCTCGGTGCCATCAAGAGGAAATACTAGCAGTATGTACAACGGTCGATTTTTCATATCATCTTGTCTTGTGAGGAGGTTTATGCGCAGGTACATAGTCTCGCAAGACTGATAGATACAAACGGATTGGCCCATCCCGGTTAAAGAACGCAGTTATCTGATTTATATATTACAAGGAAAACTACATGATTGGATTTATAAATTACAAGGAAACCTACAGACTAGGATCCCCAACTGGATTCTGTGAACAACAGAACGTCTGAATCCTTAACAAGGGCGTCATGGATTTTAACAGCTTGGTTTGGTTTATTTGTTTAACGGCTTTTCAACTCCTTATGGGTTATCCAATGCGGATTTTGGATTCATTTGTAAATGTACGATGATAATAAAAAATCATTCAATTTTCAAGGTAACATCTCTTTGATATTTTTAAAAAGTGAAAAATCTACCGACCCTAGTGTTTAGTGAGAGTATAGCTATATATTATTTGATGGATAGAAGTGTTGGTTTTAGCAAGAAGATCAGAGAGCTAGATTTCTACGTATAATGAAAAAAAGTATAGAAGATTGATTTTATGGTAGTCAACAAACAAAGTTTGAGTTCTTGATAGAAGGAAAGAACGGAAAAGTATATGTACAAACAAATAATGCCTTCCCGACTCTGGTGTTATAGTTAATAAGCTAGTATCACAAAACAGTCAGTATCTTCAGATAGATTTCTCATACCTATGGTGTTGTACCAGTTCTTAAGGGAACTTAGTTTTCTGGTTGTTTTTTTATTGATTGACTGATTGGTTAATTAACAAGAAGAAGTGAACTTGTCATATTAATGGGTATTATCGTTCAAAAGAATCACAGAGTGAAAATGAAAGAAAACCAAATGATAAACTAATACTCAGATCTTACTGGAGAGCTAAATCAAAGGTAAACATGATTGTAACAGTGATACAAATTTTAGTTGGTGCGTTTCTAACTGTCCCCAAGGTCTTAGGAATATACTGAAGGAATTGAAAATCATCAGGAGAATTGAGACCGTACTGACCACTTTTCAGATCTTGTCCTTAAGTAAAAGCCCCTGAACTAGAGTACTTTTAAAACTTTTTTTTTAGAACTTTTCGAAAAACAATTTTCTAATAAAAACTTTTCTCCTGGTGATGAAATCAGGTCTGAATTAATTGAGAAAATAAAAAGTAAACAACATAAAAGAAATGTTCCTGTTCGTCAAATCACTTTTGTTCTGCATACATGTATTTATATATATATATATATATATATATATATATATATATATATATATGTGTGTGTGTGTGTGTGTGTGTGTGTGTGTGTGTGTATTATGCAGATATAAATGCGTACCAGTGTCCGTGTTATTACATATCTATCTATGTTGAAGAAAGCTGGCCAATTTAGTATATCTCCAGAAATAGATATAAACCTTTGTGTCTTCAAAAGAACTAGTGAAAGGAAATTATAATCACTCTATGTCGAAGACGAATTTGGCCCCAAATTTCTCAATATCCTGCACAAACTGTCTCCCGCACAGCAACAACAGCAGTGTCCTCTATTTGTCTGCAATTCATTGAACAAAAGGAAAAAAATAAAATGAAAAAACAAAAACAACAAAAAATAGAACAAATATATATATATATATATATATATATATATATATATATATATTATTTTTATATAACTTTGTCAAACTCGTATAGAAATGCATTTATATATATATATATATATATATTTAAATATAAATGAAGATATGTATATACATACATAGATACTACGTACATAAATACAAACATGTATATACATGATTACATACATAGATATCTATATCAATATATCTCTCTATATATATGCGTATATATATATATGTATGTATATATATATACGTGTGGTGTATAAAGCTGAAATTAAATATGTAGTAAAATCGTGATTTATTTTCTGAATAAACAAATAAATACACACACGCACACACACAACACATATATATATATATATATATATATATATATATATATATATATATATATGGTGAAATCAATCAGACACTATGTGGAGAAATGTAGACAAACATGAGATGTTACAAAGGATGAATATTTATTCTTCAGGAGGTGAGATGAGTTCTTGTGTTGGAGAAAGGAATTGTGTTGTGTATTCTGTAAACCAGAATAAAAAAACCGATGGGTTCTCAAATAGCTTTTTCTATTTTGGTGGCTGGGGAACGAGGAGACAATCGTTCGCGTGTACAAGGAGCGAGCGAAACATTTAAAAATACAGAAAGAGCGGTTTGTACTCGAACGAAGAAATTACTCCCACGTTGTGACCATTATCGATTTCCACTTATTTCTAGTGATAGTTTTAGCAGATACTCCTTGTATTAGAAAGTCTGCAGTATTCCCTGTCCAGTTCCTTTGTTGGTCATGATTGCAGAACGTGTTACACACTGGACCCGTCAAAGAACACAAATACTTGTATTTAGGAAAATGTAAGATGAGATGTTTATTCCCTCAGTTGTGTACACCTGAGAGTCGTTGGCAGGATTACTCAAACGTGGAGCCTTCGGGAGTTCTTTTCAAGTGATCTCGAACCTGATCGTTGTTTGCCTAATCGATCACTACGGGCTTCTTTTATTGTAGTCTGACCCCCGGTGTCACGCCTCTTTGTTCGTGACACCTACGCAGTTTTTCTGTAGACACGCCTCTTCGCCCACGCAGGCTGTTTTAATTGACTATGGACTACGCCTACAGATTTCTGCACCTAAATCATGTCAAATGTTCACCTGCATTTCCAGGTGCAAAAGGTCAGTCAGGGCCACATCCTGTTTTCGTTTCTAGGCTGCACCTGACCCCCATGCACTTCCTATTCAGCCTGGTCCTTGGGTGCACTGATCAGACAATATATTTAAAAAGTCCAATAGGCTATTGATTTCAGACAAATACCAACGACTTTAAATGCATTTTGTGTAATTTCTGATTGCTAATTATGACCGGAAAAGCAGCTGCTGATATTTGAAAAGTTCATAAATATGAGTAGGAATTTTGCCTACAATTTATACCTAGATATTCCAAGTTATCTTCATATGTGCTGCTTCTTTGATTTATTTCCCTTTGGAGTTGCATTCCCTGTATATAATTTTGATTTCATTCAATGTATTAATAAGCAGATAAAAGCTGAGACCGTGTTTAATGGGCGCCATTATAGAAAATATCTCCTCAGAAACACGAGGATTTGTTGTTTCAATCTTATTATTGTTGGCATCAATCCGTCTATAAGAGACAATGGCGTAGTGTCCAAAAACAAGTGGAATCATGTAGCCTTGGCGGGTTATAGAGGACCAACCTGTACCCTTTTCCACACTGCCGTTGTGGTCAAAAGGAAAAGCATAAAAAAAGAAGCAATGGTTTTTAATGGGGGTGTTGTTGGAGTTGCTGGATAGCGCATCACACGGCCTTAGGGATTCTAGCTCCGGATTTGATTTCGGAGTTTTCTCCCCTAGTCTATACTTGGAATGAGGTATAGCCATAAGGCTGTGCATGGTTTATAACAGACTTTCCTTGTCTGGATTTATTACCGTCCAAGGCTAGGGAGACCCATCTATTTTATTTGGGGGTTATGTGAGTAGTAAATGCCACATTCCTACTAGTATCGATTCGGATGGCCTTTCTCACCTCTGGAGCTCATTCACCTTTTGAAAGTTCTTTTTGAGTGATGCTGGGACCACACACCCACCTCACCAGACAAGACAAGGCGTGCCTGATGGAGGTTGTTTCAATCTATATGCCATCATTTTGCCATATTTGTTTCATAAATCTTCCTCTGATAACACAGGTTTTAACACACTAGATGAAACAAGACTTTGTATCAGCAAAATTTTTGTTACTTTTTTTTAGATTAGATTTTAACCATTTTTTTTTTTTTTTAGTGAAGAGGAACTTATCCAAAAACAGAAGAACAAAGGAAAGCAATAAAGTGTGGAGATATGAAGTAAGGATTATAAAAAGGAAAAAGGTCTGGGTAGTGCAGACATTGAGCAATGAGCAATGAAATTCCCGAGATAAGATGGACTTGTCCGGTCGGCAAAAACCTAAAATAGAAATGTTTAGGCAGCGGCGTTCAGGCGCAAACAACTAAAGGTATTGACAGGAGAGAAAGGATTGATACGAAGCGCGGGAAAAAAAAAACCTTGATATGATGGATTATCCAGAATGATTAATTGATCAATCCGAAAAACAGGTTGATAGGATTTTCCCGCATATATTTTCTTTCTTTTCTTTCTTTCTTCTTTCTTCATTTCTTTCTTTCTTTTATCACATACACACCTTATATATATATATATATATATATATATATATATATATATATATATATATATATATTATATATATATATATATATATATATATAAACACAATGAGTAAATACACATGCATAAACACGAACAATATACTTATATATAATGAAAATACTAATAAAGTGAGCGATAAACCATATATATATATATATATATATATATATATATATATATATATATATTGGTATATATATAAACATTAGAAATTACACACACATATATGTATATATAGATAAGAATATATATATGTGTGTGTGTGTGTGTGTGTGTGTGTGTGTGTGTGTGTGTGTGTGTACATATATCATATTCATACTTCTTATAACATATGTGTATAAGCATCTATATGTATAAATGTATTCATGTATTTAATATTTTCATTACCTCAAATGTATTTACAGAGGAATGATGTATATATATATATATATATATATATATATATATATATATATATAATATATATATATACACAAACTAATATGCAAATATTATTATCTATATTTATTATTATATAGTGGCTCACAGAGCGCTCTCCTAATAACACCACAAATATTGGCCGACCGCTATCTCAGCAAGTGAGATAGTGATAACCATAGCCTATTACAACACACACATACACACACGCAAACACACACACACAAACATATATATATATATATATATATATATATATACATGTATTTTGGCAGCATTTTCTCTTTTGAACATGTTGTGTTAAACTGTACAGCAATTCTTGTCAGACGAGTTTTTGTTCGATCCTTTCTAATTTTCTGGCCATCTTTTTGGTGTCAGAGTGGAACTGGTGTAACCAAAGATCCACCAAAGGTTTCATTACGAGCGCTTTCGGCAATACAGTTTGCCATCATCAGGTAGGAAACTGATGGTATGTCCCGTGTCTCGTTTTTTAGGATAACCAGTAGTAGCGTAGGAATTGGAAGTGGGAGGTAGTAACAATTGGTAGGGGGAGACACGGACATACCATCAGTTTCCTACCTGATGATGGCAAACTGTATTCCAAAAGCGCTCGTAATGAAACATTTGGTGAACTGTTACACTTCCACCCTGACAACAAAAAATTAGAAAGGATCGAACAAAAACTCAACAAGAATTGTCTTTACAGTTAACACAACACATATATATATATATATATATATATATATATATATAGAGAAGAGAGAGAGAGAGAGAGAGAGAGAAGAGACTAGCAGACAAAAAAAAAAAAAAACACGCCAACCAGACAAACGAGGAAAAAAAAAGATTTCCACTAAAAAAGACACTTGAAAAGAAAGAATGCAATGGCAGTGTCTGAAGAAGCTCGTGAGCATACTCGCGAGTGAAATGGTCCATAACCACGATACCCATGGTATTTAAGGCCTTTTATTCCAAAATATATATATATATATATATATATATATATATATATATATATATATATATATATATATATATATTGTTGCGTATTTACGCTTGTGTGTGTACTTATATATTTGCATCTGGATCTATGATAATATGTCAGCTATCTAAATATATGCTATGTAGTTCTTAAAATACTAACAACCCAGTGTATATGATTACTAAAACTACGTGTATGTTACATGTACATTCAATATAAAAAGTTTTATTTACATAAGCAGTGTATAAATTATTCATGCATGTATATAAATGTCTATTTCAAATAATAAGGCGAAGACGATGCAACAACCTTGATAATGTCACAGAAAAGAATTTCTTTGATTCATTTTTTGGCGCTGTAGTAACGTGTGTAGGAATAGAATTTATGTGTTTCTCGAAGATTTTGGAAGATTGCCTCCAGAATCAAAGAAAAGGTTCCTAACTAAGGGAGATAATTAGTTATATCTAAAAAAAAAAATCTACAGAGGCATAACTACATACAGAACACACACACACCCTATGGATATACGTGGGTATATGTGTGTGTGAGTTTGTTGGTGTGCGTTGGTGGGTGTAATTGTGAGTGTGTCTCTATGTGTGTCCACACTAATATCGCACTCTATATAAGTATAATACAAAAGAAAAGATATAAATATACAGGTGTACATTATTAATAAATATGCTCACAAACAAAAATGCATATACATGTATTCGCATTTTAATTCACTGGTAAACATAAAATATATTCAGATTTATATATATATATATATATATATATATATATATATATATATATATATCCTCTTTAAGTGAGTGCGTGTATCTAAATGTGCGTGTAAATATGTAAGTGTGTGTATGTATGTGGGTATGTGTATGCACTCATACAAATATACAGTTATACATTGTTAATACACACATATCCAAAAGCACATATATATATTCACATTTTTATTTATACGATTTAAGGATATATATATATATATATATATATATATATATATATATATATATATATATATATATATATATACAGTTATGTACATATATACATATATAGGTGTGGCTTCAATGTTACCCTCGTAAAAAATGAAAACGGTAAATCAAGTTCCAATCCTGAACGAAGTTGTTTGCAATTCCCATAGTGCTAATAAATTGGGAAAGGTATGAATCTATTCTTTCACCAATTATGGGTAAATAGCAGGATAAATTTTGGTCTTTAACCTCTGTATGGTAAGCGTTCTAGGAGATTGAAAATTATGAATTTAAACTTCACGTTAAAAATTCACCTTTGTGCCACATCCTTCACTTGCGGCGATGTTGGGAAATATATATATATATATATATATATATATATATATATGAGTGTGTGTGTGTGTGTGTGTGTTTTTGTATGTGTGTATGTGTGTTTTTTTGTGTGTGTGATTGGGTGTGTGTGTGTGTTTATATACATATCTATATATATATATATATTATGCGTGTTGATGTGTATATATGTGTGTGTAGGTTTATGTGTCTGTCTTTTTATGTATAATCTCTTAAAGGCGGATAATGTAAAAATTAAAGATATAAGTATGTTGCTATATATTACAAATAAACACGCTCAAAAATAAAAACACATGAATATATTCACTTTTTCATTCATACGATCTTACTATCTATGTACACATATATTTATATACATATATATCTGTGTGTGTGCGTGTGTGTGTGTGTGTGTGTGTGTGTGTGTGTGTGTGTGTGTGTGTGTGTGTGTTGGTTTGTAAATCAATGAGCTGTGTGCGCAAGCTCATATCGACTGCCATAAGTGTATGACACAAAAAGTATAAATATAGATAAACATGAATACATTATAAATAAACAAGCTCAAAAACACAAATTCTCATACATTTATTCATATTTTCATTCATAAGTAAGCAACAAATTTTCACATAAATGTACATATATCCATATATATATATATATAATATATATATATATGTGTGTGTGTGTGTGTGTGTGTGTGTGTGTGTGTGTGTGTTTGTTTTTTGTGTATGCATGAGTGTGTATGTGTGTGTGTGAGTGTGTGGGTATCGTCGTAAACTCTTTTCTAAAAAAAAAAAAGATTTCTCTGCAGTATCAGCTTTAATGTGCCATGATATAATTGGGTCCTCAATTTCTCTCTCTCTCTCTCTCTCTCTCTCTCTCTCTCTCTCTCTCTCTCTCTCTCTCTCTCTCTCTCTCTCTCTCTCGCATTTCCTTATTTGGCAAAATTACAGATGTTTATGCTTTAGGTTATTCTTTTTTGTGTGTGCGGTTTGGGTACTTTATTTGGTTTGGTTCATTAAAAATAAGCTTCGCTTGAAGATAACTAAGGAAATATTACCATTCGTTCCAAAATCACCAAGGTGAAGAAACATCATCGCGAAGCTCTGAATATATCAGTCAAAGATTTACGCCTAAAGGAACGACCAATGTCTCTTCCCTTGCGTTCTCGCAATCCAGGAAGTCAGGAATTTAATTAACCAAATTTAAGGAATTTTTTGCAATATTAGAGAATTAAAGAGTATCTAAATCGATCATGTAATTCCAGAAAGGATTTTATACACCCAGTCTTGATAAGCAAATATCTCAACAATAATGATTTAGTCTCGTTTCTTTCTAATAACATTAGAATAAATGTTTCTGAGAACTTTTTCTTTTAAGATATTACATTATTTTTGCTCCTGTATTATATTGCATGGCCATTAAAAAATCCTATAATATTGAAACCTATGCCTGACAGTTTCAGATCACAATATTTACTTACCAAGATACAAATGTCATTCAATAAATAAGGGGAATTTTTTTTTAACAGAACATTTTTTTTAAAGAAATATTTTCCATAAATTATTTTAATCTCACAAAATTATTTATTTTGAGGCAATTTAAAATGGTGGCAAAATCAAAACAGAGTGCTCCAGGCATGAACAGAGATCTGTTATCAAATTTTGGGTGGCTGAGAAGTGCAAACCATGTGACAATTACAGAAGAATGTGTGATGTGTACGAAGAAGCATGTTTAAGTAAAAAAATAAATAAATAAAAAACAGTTTACAAATGGGCTAAACATGAGTTTGAGTTGAAAGATAGTCCATGGAGTGCAACAACACTGATTCTCCAGTAATGAAAACGTTCCAAGCACAGCAGTCAGTAAAGAAGGTCATGTTAACAGTCTTCAGAGATATGAAAGGACACATCACAATTGATTTACTTGAAAAAGGTGTAACTGTAAACAATGCTTCCTATTGCTAATTCCTTAGACAAAATTCACCTTATTCCTTGAATGACTTTTATATTTAAATTAAAACAATTGGCAATGAGAAGGTACCCAGCTATAAAATGATGGATCTGTAAATTCCATAATGAACACTTGTATATTTTTGTACATGAAATCAGTGTGCAACAGAGATTTGTCTCTTATGAGGAATTTGCATTGATAGCTTACAAGAATTATTTCATGTAAATTAAACTTAATTGATACTTTTTCATAAAATGGAATACTCGTTCTACGGTAAAGTCATACTAAATCCACAGTCTTCGGTCAGATCACTGAAGTTAAGCAACGGTGAGGTTTTTCTTTTCAATTCAAAGATGGGCAACCTCTAATGAAGATCCTATTATGGTAATTTACCACGCACGCATGAACTTTTCCAACTATAAATAGCAGCACGTTCTGCTCTTAAGCAAGAGTTAATATTTTAGCAGATAGCTGATAAGACAGCCTCGCGTGTAACCGACTCATTGGTATATCTTTTTCTACTGTTCTTTGTTAATATATTTGTTTAACTCATTTCCTCTCTTGTGTCTTTATTCTGGCCCCTAACCAGGCCAGAACAGATTCTCAGACAAATTTGAAAGAATACCATTTCTGACCGCAAAAGCTACACTAGCTTCGCTTCAGTTGAACACTTCTCGCTCCAGTAGAAGGTGTAGCCGGTCTCCTCTCTGATGCTTCTATTCAATTCGAATTTGACTTCGCTCAGAGCGGCAATGTCGAAGTTGTATTTTTTAAGCTCTTTGGCTATAATGGCGCTCCTTCTTTCTGGTCTATCCAGCATTGTCCGGATATTTCACGACACAAGGTCCAGATCTTTAAAACTTTGAACCTTTTTACTCTGGGCGATGTCCTGCCAATATGGGTTTCTATTTTTGTTGGAGTACATATTTCGCAGTGGAAAGCAGGTGAATTTTGTTTAGGATGTACAAAGGTTTGCCAGTTGTTTCTGGGTATCTCCCCTCCACCGAGAATGTGCTGAGCTGGCAATGGATGTCCAGGACGAGATCAGCATCTCAGTGGTTGCAGTGACTGGCCGGGAGTATTTCGGTATTCATCTGACCTCACTGACTGTCACATATCTGGCTTTGTCAGGGTTTGTCCTCCCATATGATAGTGAGCTCGAAAGAAGTACAACGGGCCCTTTCGAAGTTAGATAAAATACCTATCTAAACGTACACTAACGTAACAATATTTCGTATTTCAAATACAATATAATTATGAAGAATAAATAAAATACGAATATTATTTATTGAATTACTTAATAAGATTATTCTAATAATATCGTTATTTGTTTTATTTTCGAGTCGAAATGGATAGTGTTAAACTTTAAGAGCACATTTTTCGTTTGAATTAGAATTGATAATATAAGGACAACACAAGTAAAACAATAGACGGATAAACAAATAAAATTATTGTTAAAAAATTTACATACATACATACACAAAAGTATATATACATACATATTAATAAGTCATCCACAGACACGTGTTTCGGCGTTTCACACCTCTTCAGTATTGCTGAGACACAACAACAACCCCTGGCTAGAGTCGAACTCCGACTGACTGTTTTGCCAGCCTGATATCTAATCCCCTCGGCCACTGGAACAAATATAAATATATATATATATATATATATATATATATATATGGAACATAAAACACAACACACACACACACACACACACACACACACACACACATATATATATATATATATATATATATTATATATATATATATATAATATATATATATATATGAAACATATATATATATATATATATATATATATATATATGGAACATAAGAATAGGCTCATGAATATTTTATTTTGCTTTTGTTTTTGCTTTTGGTCAATCTTAAAAGAAAACGTATTTCATGACTGCTAACATTTCAAAACTGAAATCCTTATGAATGCCAAGAGATTGGCTTCACCTGTGAATATAAATTGAACCTTATCTTACTGACTTTTCCATTTGACTTGCATCTGTTTATAAATAATTTTAAATGTGAAAGTTAGTTATTTCTCGAAACATCTTAGGCAGGAATATTAATCTATACAAAGTAATGAATATTCATATATCTCAAATACACCTGCACACGCTGGATTACTGCTGCATACCCTAGTGAAGGTAGCAAAAGGCATTGGCCTCTATGTGAACTCAGATAAAATTGAGTTCATGCGTTTGAAACAAGATTTAAATATCACCAGAATTGATGGCAAGTCTAGGATATTAGTAAAACTGTTCATATACCTAGTTAGCAATATTTCATCTATAGAAACCGAATTCAATATACGCATAGGAAAGGCACGGACCGCTATAGAAAGATTGTCGATCATATGGAAATCTGATCTCCTTTAGAAGATAAAGCAAGAATTCTCGCTCGCTGTAGCCGTGTCAGTCCTACTGTATGGCTGCAACAGTTGGATTTTAACGAAACAATAGAAAAGACGCTAGATAAGAACGATACAAGGTTGATGCGTCTAGTCCTGAACAAATTCTGGAAATAGTACCCCCCCCCAAAAAAAAAGTAGCTATACGGTCACACCCTTCTTATCACGCATACCATCCAAGCAAAACCAATAAGACATACTGAACTTTGATGGGGTAGTAAGGACGAACACATAAGTGATGTTCTCATGTGGACGCTTACACATGGACACACCAGTGCAGGCTGACCAGCAAAGACTTACATTGATCAGCTCTGTACAGATACTTGATACATGAGGAGGACTTGCCGGGATCGATGACTGATAGGGGTGTGTTGCGTGGGAGAGTTATGGTAATCCGTGCTGTCAGCGCCACATAGTATACATACATATATATATATATATATATATATATATATATATGTGTGTGTGTGTGTGTGTGTGTGTGTGTGTGTGTGTGTGTTCGGAAAATTCCTGTTTTTTTTAGTGGTAGGGAGTAACAAACACTCACTTGTCATTCTAGATATTTCATGACGTTTATAGCACTAGCCACCGAAGTTGAGCAACAACTCAGTGTCTAGATGAGGGACCATTTAAGAATGACAAGCACCGTAAGCAATATGAGTCCACTGTGCCAGACTCGGTAAAGTTTAGTAAATTTAAGTAAATTTAAGTTTAATAAACTTAATTTAGTAAATTTAACTTGTGAGTTAAATGCTGATTAACTTGATGAACCGACCATTTTGAATCAGTTCGACTATCCTCTGGTGTTCTCTACTTCTGATCTTATGTCAAACATAAGCTAAGCTTAATAAAAGATTATTCCACTATTTTATAACTTTTTCTATCATTCTCTCTCTCTCTCTCTCTCTCTCTCTCTCTCTCTCTCTCTCTCTCTCTCTCTCTCAATTTCTCAATTTCTCATCCTTTCTCATTATCTTTTACTAAGTCTCCCTCCTTTACTCGCTCGCGCTCTTACTTTCTTTCTTTCTTTCTTTCTTTCTTTATTTCTCTCTCTCTCTCTCTCTCTCTCTCTCTCTCTCTCTCTCTCTCTCTCTCTCTCTCTCTCTCTCTCTCACACACACACACACACCACACACACACACACACACACACTTTCTCATTATCTTTTACTAAGTCTCTCTCCTTTCCTCGCTCGCTCTCTTACTTTCTTGTCGTACAGCTAGGGAAAGCTTAGTAAATAACTTTCTTTCTCTCCCCCCCCTCTCTCTCTCTCTCTCTCTCTCTCTCTCTCTCTCTCTCTCTCTCTTTCAATTTCTCATCCTTTCTCATTATCTTTTACTAAGTCTCTCTCCTTTCCTCGCTCGCTCACTTACTTTTTGTACCACAGATAGGGAAAGCTTAGTAAATAACTTTCTTTCTTTACCCCCCCCCTCTCTCTCTCTCTCTCTCTCTCTCTCTCTCTCTCTCTCTCTCTCTCTCTCTCTCTCTTAGTTTACGCCAAGAATATTCCCCGATTCCTCATCCCTTAAATTTTTCGCCCACGTTTGCATTCCACAATTTAAGAAAAGTACGTTTATACCTCAATTTTCCACGTTTCTTTGGGTTTTTTTTTATTTTTCAATCTATTTCAAGGATTATTTATTGTTTATTTGGATCGTTAATTCTTTAATTTATTTTCTTAATTTTTTTTATTTCTGGGTTTTTAATTTAGGAAGATCGGAATTTTCTTTTTAGGTATTTTGCAATTTATTTATATTTTTTTTTAGGATTGTATCTTTTTATACTGTTAATTCTTCTCGAGGAATTCCAAATTCATTTTGGAAACGTTTCACTCACTTAAATGAGAAGATCAATTTTGTTTTCAATAATCGTTATTTAGAAGAACTTTTGATGAGATGGACGTGAAGAGGAGAAGAGATTAATAAAAAGACAAAGGAACAAAAAATAAAATAAAAAGAGAATATCTATTTTGTATCTCTTCTTTTTTTTTTTTTTTTTTCGTTAACTTTAAAAAAAAAACTTTTTTCAAATTTCTCTGATTTGTAAGAGTTTTGTCTCAGAAATCATCATCATCATCATCATGTCGCACCAGCAGCACAGATATCCATGACAATCTCTCGCCAACCATCTCTATCATTCATTGACCCCGGGAGGTCCTCCGCACAGCATGCAGTATCCGCACATAACTGGTCTATGAAGGTCATTGCTGGACAACCCGCTTACGCATGACCATGTGGTGGTTTCCACAGAAGGACGTCACTTATGATTTCATCCTTACTTCTCCAGCAGTGTCCGTCATGTCTTGTTCGTCTTACACGTGTGGTTTGTGTGACAGAGGACAGGTGGCCGTATAGCTGCTTTCTTGTGGGATGTTGCTTCCACGATTTGTTCACGATCGCACGCAGCATCCCTGTGCAGTTCCCATTCACCCTATTTTCCAGGTAGCTCGTCAAGGTCCAAGTAGTGCAGCCATACAGCAGCACTGATACTACTACGGCCTGGACGAATTGTCGCTTCAGCTTGTCGGTGAGGTCTGACTTCCATATAACTGATATAACTGATATTCTCAGAAATAGTAGTGGCCATCATATACTACTTTCAGTCGCATAGCGGGATTTCATTTAGGGAGTTTTGGCTGTAATAGTAATAATTAATACTTTTTTTTCTTAATCTTCCGATCGTAATAATCCTGCAACACTCTTTGGTTAAAAATGAAACCGGCCAAATCGCCCAAGATGAAATGCAAAAATATGTTCTGATTATCTGGTATCACTTAATCGTACAATTTTTATTTCATAGAAGTGCCGTCACCTCAGGTAAATAACAATCATAATCTATAAATGAGACATTTTATGTTGTTTGGAATTACAAAAACATGTTAATTAGTTATTTTGTTTAAATGGCATATCAGACCTTTTGGGTTATTTAATGCCAAATCTTGCTTGTTTATATATATATATGTATATATGATTTTTTAGTAAATAATTTATAGGTTTATTGGTTATTTTGTTTAATTTCACATCATATCTGATGTGTTATTTAATTCCAAACCTTGCTTATTTGTGTATATATGATTTGTAATCGAATAGTTTGTCGGTAAATATTTTTGTTTATTTTGGTTTTATAAACAGACGAAAGTAATTTTATTAATTTCATATGTATTGATCAACTGGTAGAATTAATTTTCATTAACTTCATGTGCATTAATAAATTATGAGAAATAATTTCATGTATATTAATAAACTTGGAGGGGCCGGGTTAGCACAGTCGTTAGAGCGTTCGGCTAGAAACCACGAGGTTCTGAGTTCGATACCGGTCCTCGCCAACTCAGCGTATGAGTAGCACAGGGATCTGTGCGGTAAAGTAAGGAGCTGATGGTAGGTGTGGCGCGCCACCTCAGATGCCAAAAATAATCTCCTAGGTCTAGCGCTATTGAGAAGGGAATACTCCCTCGCTGACTGGCTGATACCGACTCTAGGCTGCCCCGACGACTTTACTTTTTTACTATATTAATAAACTAGTGCTTGACCCTCAGGCACCGCCTTCTAGCACATATAAGCTAAAAAGTATTGGGATCAATTCAAAGAAGACAGGCTGCGCTCTTACCATGAATGTAATCAGGCTTGACATGGCCAGCTGATTATTCAAATAGGGCCCCGCCGACCGACCGACCGACCGACCGACCGTCTATCCCAAGTAAGGGTCGAAGTAGACTGCTGAAGGTCACTTGAACACTTAGTGCCCGAGTCATGAACGGATCAACCACCAAAATCCCTTCCTCGTTCTTTATAGGTCGCCATCCACGGCCAACAGGGTTATTACGCCTCTGCAGAGGTGCAGTTGGCGTATTCTACAGCCCCATCCAGCATGACGAACAAAAAGTTGTAAAACCAGGTTTAAATGAAGAATTTGACTGATGGGCACATCGGACAAATTGTTATTTGACCTTTGCGAACCGTAGTGTGCTCTTGGCATCCTTACTCTTGGAGAATAACTTCATTGCATATGTAGGGTCAAACATACTCGCTACTAGCTGGTTGAGAGTGATAAGGTTGGGGAATCATCCAGATGGAAGCACCTGTTTCTTATATTAATAGAATTCGCGTATGTTTCAAGCAAGAAATTTGAACTTCAAATCTTCTGAACAGTAAAGATCAATTAGTGCCATCTACAGTTATCTTATTATAATGGAGATGTGTGTTTTTCTGTCTGTAACTGAAACTATATTACTATTCAAGTCACAATTCCCATAATTATTTACGTCACATTCTCCATATTTTATTCTAAACTTCAATTATTAATAAAATTGGTTTACATTATTAAAACTGTTGGGCTTATCTACATACTAAAGAAATGAAATTGTATTTATATATACAACAAAATAGCGGTTTACTGTATGAATGGGAAGGCTAATTTGCATATTGATATTAAAATTTGATGTTTTTAAATATGTATTTAGTATCATTGATTTCTAATTGTTTGATTTTATCTTAATGAATATGATAAAAAATCTCAGGGATAAATCTTAAAAGAAATTCATTAACAACAATAAATAACTATCATTTTAATCTTTACTTCCTATTTTAACTAAATAATTCAATTAGGAAGATTCCCCCATGAAAGACGAGAGTGATGGAAGATTAATTTCAGTTGTTCTATTTTTCGATTATATTCCCGTCTGTTTCAAATCTTTTTATCTGCATTCTTATTTAGTTTCATTAGCTTTTCTCATTCAATATATTTTATTACATTAAGACGTAAATATTTGTTAGTAATGGTAATTTAAGTCAAGATTAAAAGGTGAAGAGACGCTTTTGAAGATCGGATGAAAAGCCGAAAGGATGAGATCGTGGGCCGCATCAAACGTAGCTAAATGTTATTTTTCATTTGTTGAAATTTACTCAGAGTAATATAGTAAGTATTTACTGACATCCCACCATGTCGGTCGAACACAAAGATCATTATAGTGGGGAACCAAGTACGAACCGGAGCTCATGCATAACTAGTGTTTAAAAATTCCGTGAATCCCTTAGACATTCCGCTTTTGAGGCGCCACAAGCACTGGGCAATAAACCCATCCCTGTCCCTTTTAGACTAGGGAGCAGGTGTAGCCTTGAGTAATGGCACCCTAGGACTACGTTAACCCTAAATCTAAACCTATTAGAGATTAAATAAATTACCATTGAACACAGGGACAATAGTCCAGGTAGGATTTGCATAGTATGACACAAGGTCACAAATATCGTGAGCTTGGCGTCAATTGAAGATACCAGATTATTCTTAATATCTTGATGTTAAAGCTGAAAATATTCTTGAATATATTTCTTACATATTTATTTAATATGCTTTTTTGTTTTTAAGTCGGGTAAAATACGAACATTAAAATCAATCCTAAGGTCGTCACCAAACAAACTATTGGTCTCTTTTTGCTGATAATGATAACTCTTAAAAACAAGACTCTGTTCACTTCCGGTTTGGTTCGCCGCCATTTTGTTGTTTGCGCACTTGTTCGAATTGTGAGATGAGTTTGCGTGTTGAGAATTTTGCAGTCAGCGGTATTTTACTAGAATGTAACCTTTGTAGTCCAAGTGGTGAGTCGTCTGTTTTTTTATTTTTTTTTTTTTTTTTTTCTATTAAGGTAGTTGGTCTTCCCGGGGAGTTTTAAATGATTAAAATCTTTGCATTCCATAACTTCTCTGGAACTATAAATAAACTGTACTCGTTTAGTTTTCAAAAGGCGGTTCATTCAGTGACTCTCCCCGGAGATGAAGTATTCTCAAAACCCCAGCACCCTCATCCAATTATTATTATTATTATTAATCGTTACCTGAAATCATATAATTGTTATTGGTTTCGAATGGATATTCTAAAGCCATACAACAGAGTGCAGCAAATAGTTATGAGTAAATAGGAATAGTTACTTAAAATCATAAAGTTGCTTAGAATGTATCAATATCAAAATACTTGAAAAAGTATGGTTGTGTACAAATTGCGTGTATTAAGAATAGTTGCATACAGCTATGATTTATTTTATAGATGATTAATATTATTTAATTGAAACATTTTTTATTATTTTTGGAATGGAATAGCTAATTGTACATTTTATAGATAGATCTATAAAAAGAATATCGCATCACGGATTAACATATCAAATTGTTTTTGTAGAATATAAAACTAAATCAAATAACCTATATGAGATACTCAATAAGAATACACTTAAACACAAATGTAGCAGCACAGAAAAATGCTACAAATGATTTAAAATACCCAATAAAAATGATAAAAAGATATATATATATATATATATATATATATATATATATATATATGTGTGTGTGTGTGTGTGTGTGTGTAACACATCTCAAACAAAAAAAAACACCTTTAATTAAAAAGTAGAACACGAATTTCTCTGAACGAAAATTGTCTACAAACTACCTTAATATACAAAAAACAACCTAAGCTCTAATCAAAGTAGAGAAAGTCCCAAGATACGGAGGAGCTACACACAAAAGACAGCATTTAACAATATAAACATTATTAAACTTTTCTGCCACATTTGATAACTCACACACTCATACACACACACACACACACACACACACACATATATATATATATATATATATATATATATATATATATATATATATATATATATATATATATATATATATATATATATATATATATATGCACATATATGTACATAAGAAATAGTCTCACCTGATGATCGAACTCTTTAAACTCAGGGTTGTGAATTATTTGTTTATAATTTTTTTCTTTTTAATCTTTTTTTATAATCGCGTTTGTATTTTGTACATTTCTTGGTGTTTTGGGTGTTTTATCTATTTCTAAACGTTCTCGTTTTTACCGAATGGCGAGCGTTCCAATTCGAATTTAATTTTCTACAGACATTCCCAAACACACACACACACACACACACACACACACATACATACATATATATATATATATATATATAATATATATATATATATATATATATATATATATATACAAAATGTGTCCTACAAGTATCGAGATTGAAGCTCTTTATTTACCAAGATAGGAATGAACAATAAATTCAACGTCAATTTATTTCAGAAAACAAGGTGTGTCAAAAAGTACAGATTTTAAAGCTGCATTTACCAAGTAATAAATGAAGAATGAAATGGAACATAACTTTTTTAGAATAAAAGGTGTGTCAAAAAGTACCGAAAATTTTGATACTTTTTTGACACACCTAGTATATATATACACAGGTAAATCACTAAGTTATTTGGTGTTACAATGATTCTAAGGTAGGCCTTTTTCAACAACGGAATGTTAAAGTTGTTCTGGTCCAAGTAAAGTGATGGTTTGGTTTGGTTTGGTTTGTTTTACGGCATATCAACCTCAGTGGGTCATTTAATGCCGGTAAAGTTTTGAAATAAATCAATTCTTAATGGATAATTGTTTATCAACTTATGTTTTTCTATTTAACCCATAGATGGGACCCTAACAGGTACTAGCACTCCGGGTCAGAGTGGACCAGGGAGCAATGGTGATGAAGGGATGCTCTACATACCCCAAACCTCCAAAACTGGAACCTCACCATCAGGGAGTTTAACGTCATTCCAAGTAAAGTGATCACCGTTCAATATTTCTTAAAAGAGCAATATATTTTGTAAAGAAAAAAGGCTTAAAAATCGGCCATTTGTATATATATATATATATATATATATATATATATATATATATATATGTTTTGTGTGTATGTATGTATGTGTGCGTGTTGTGTGTGTGTGTGTGTGTGTGTGTGTGTGTGTGTGATATATATGCATCTGTCCGTTTGTTTATATGTGTATGTTTTATTTCTAGTAAATACGTACTCCAGTAGTTAAATATAACAGAGATGAACTATGACCTTTCATGAAGTATCAAAAAAAGAAATTTACTACAGATGCCAAGAATTTAAGGACACATAAAAAAAAACTAACACAACACGATGAGAAAAGAAAATTAGAGACCATTGATAGTAACAAGTTTTATTCAGCAAAGACTCAATCGTCCGTGCAACTTACAGAGCCCAACATGTAGATATTAACTTAATGCAAATGTTTCCAGCATTTCTTTGGCATAATCTTTTATTCATAGAAATGCATATCATCATTATTCAGTGATCAAAGATCTGGTTTCTTTGGCTTTCGTTTACATTTACGCCTCATTTCAAACAAATTCATCAAAGAACTATTTTCGGTTTTATTCGATTAATACGTTCGCAGAATACTTCTTCGTTATTCTTCAAAATATGGGAACTGGCTGTCCAGATAAGGAGCGTCACAAGGAACAAAACAAGGTGTAACGACAAAGTGTAAGCGCTTCATTTGCTTCGGTTTAGATGCAATTTAGGATGGGCATCGATAGAATTTAAAATCACTGACAGACGGCGTTAAGGATCTTGAAAAAAAAGTATTTACTCTTCGAAAAGCTGCTGTTTTCCCCGAAAATAAGACAAGGCTTATATTAATCGTCCCTCCAAAATATAAGACTTCAAAATTCAAAAACACTGACAGATGACTTTAAGGATCTGGAAAAAAAGACCTTATTCTTCCAAAAGATGCTGTGTTGCCACCACCCAAAAAAAAAATAGGCTTATATTAATCTTCCCTCCAAAATATAACACTTCAAAATTCAAAATCACTGGCTTTAAGGATATGGGGAAAAGTCCTTACTCTTCCAAAAGATGCTATGTTTTCCCGAAAATAAAACAAGGCTTATATTAATTTTGACGCCGAAATATAACACTTCAAAATTCAAAATCTTTGACAGACGACGTTGAAGATCTGGAAAAAAGTCCTTACTCTTCCAAAAGATGCTGTGTTTTCCTGAAAATAAGACAAGGCTTATATTAATTTTGACTCCGAAATATAACACTTCAAAATTCAAAATTACTAACAGATGACTTTAAGGATCTGGAAAAAAGTCCTTACTCTTCCAAAAGATACTATTGATAACGAAAATAAGACAAGGCTTGTATCAATCTTCCCGCCAAAAATATAAACTTCAAAATTCAAAATCTCTAACAGACGGCGTTGAAGATCTGGAAAAAAGTCCTTACTCTTCCAACAGATGCTGTATTTTCCCGAAAATAAAACAAGGCTTATATTAATTTTGACTCCGAAATATAACACTTCAAAATTCAAAATTTCTAACAGATGACTTCAAGGATCTGAAAAAAAAAAGTCCTTACTCTTCCAAAAGATGGTGTGTTTTCCCGAAAATACGATAAGGCTTATATTAATTCTCACTCCGAAATATAACACTAGGGCTTATTTTCGGGGGATGCCGAGTGTTTGCATCGCATGATGGGATTTTGAAGAATGCTTGATTTTTTTTTCTCGTCTGTCCGCTGCTCTCAAATAGGGCGTATTTTAATGGTAGGGCTTATATTAAAACCACCCAGAAAAATCTCACAAGGTCTTATTCTTATTATATAGTCATCCACATACAGTACAGTTTCCGTGTATCAGTGTGGCAATAATTTGTGGGCTGTCACAGGCGGGGATCAAAACTCGTCCGATTTTTCGTCAGTCAGATTCTCTATCAACCAGGACGTATGCACAAGGTGTGTCAAAAAATTATCGAGATTTTTTGTACTTTTTGACGCACATTGTATTCTGCAAAAAAATAACGTTCCCTTTATTGTTTATTTCTATCTTGGTAAATACAGCTCCAAACTCGATACTTTTATGACAAACTTTGTATATCTGTGTGTGCGTGTGTGTGTGTGTGTGTGAGCGTACGCGCATATAGATATACATATACATGCACATTCATTGATTGATTATATATATATATATATATATATATATATATATATATATATATATATAACCAATAATACGATATACTATGAAGAAATGTGTCTATAAAAAAGGAACTGTTTGTAGTTTTCTGCCGACCCGCTCTCTCTCTCTCTCTCTCTCTCTCTCTCTCTCTCTCTCTCTCTCTCTCTCTCTCTCTCTCTCTCTCCCTCCCCCTGTCTCTCTCTCTCTCTATATATATATATATATGTATATATATATATATATTTCTGTGTGTGTGTGTGTGTGTGTGTCTGTCTGTCTGTCTGTCTGGCCGTTTGTCTGTCCAGATATAAAGGCTCATATATATATGCATCTTCATGTGTTGGAGCATCAGGTACAATAAACTTACAATGAAATATATTCATAAAAACTAATGCTGAAGAAATGGCAGTTATTACCTCCCTATTGGCATAACGACGGCCGCCCGGTACCGGATATTTAACCGGATGTTGTCATCACTGTAAATGGTCGCAAAGTAGTGGGGAGAAGCCCGGATGTAATGTTATTAGAATCCTAAAGGCTTGGGCGTTGATTTAGTGAAGAGGAGAGTAAGTTGGTGCAAAATGCAAAGATGCGTTGGTACTTAATTAAAGTTAGCTTCTCGCTTTTGCCAAGAAATTTGTGTTCGCATTTGGGAGAAATGGAAGATTGTCACCATTGGAATGCTAATGCCATTTTGGCAAGCTGATTTAATATGGACTCAATCGAACTAATTTAAAAACCCTCCTTCAGGCAATGATTACGCACCCTTTCCATTATATATATATATATATATATATATATATATATATATATATATATATATATATAGATAGATAGATAGATAGATAGATAGATAGGTGGGAAAAGACGAGGACGATTGAGTGCATTCAAAATAATATATCTTTAATATCGTCTCTCTTCTTACTGTGCCCCACACATTAATATATATATATATATATATATATATATATATATATATATATATATATATATATATATATATATAGGCTAATCTGAACAAGCCAAGTTATATTCTACGTACATGATAAAATGCGAAGACAGGATATTAGCATAAAAGTTTGTATATTTTTGCTATTATATATATATATATATAATATATATATATATATATATATATATATATATACGCATAATTTTTTACGAAATATTGATCTGTGCATGTTTAAGATATATGCATGAGTGCACTCGTTTCTCTATAACATACATTTATATAAATATATATATATATATATATATATATATATATATATATATATATATATATATATATACTCACACACACATACACATATGTGTATATATAAACAGAGGGATAAATGCAAAAATAAACACACATATATATACATATATATATGAATACATAAACATACATACACATATATATGTACGTATATCCACACTCACACATGTATGCACAAACACACACACACACACACGCACGTAACTGTCTCGATTTTAATTTAGAGTTTGTCAACATATTTAATTTGATCTTATAACCATGCAATCAATAGATTATTAAAAACGCCCCTAAGTATCTGTTTTCCTTATTCGCTTTCAAAGTGACGACTCCAAGATCACACGCACTTAACCGATCATACATTAACTTAAAAAACAAATACAAACGTCTGTAATTTGTTATTCCGAGAACGACATGCACTGCCACGTTTTCTTCTCCTTAATCTCGTACCTGATCATTTATTCTCACGATAATTAGTCACAATGAATTAAATATAGGACTATATCACTGCCGCCATTCACAATCCTACAAACCCACCACCAGCACCTTTCCTCTCAGAAGCTCTCAGGTGACTCATCAATCTCTCTACAGTCCAAAAGTTTGATGCAAATGTGACACAAGTAGCACGACCTTCCCACTGAATCAATTGGATTAGATGGTGAAATTTGATGCTTGTGCACCTCCAAATATAGGTTGATGTAACATTTGGCCTAAGATATATTTCGACAAAACATTAAAAGTTCTACAGAAATGTTGACCGTGAATGCGATGGATACAAACGGCCACACTTAATATCCTCTCACTGAAGACTGAGTGATCACACGAGGGAGCATTTTTTCAATCAGACGCTTTGAGGCACCTAGATTGTTGAAAAAAATATCAAAGGTACGCAACCAGTCCTAATGTTCCATACATTAGGATAAATAGTTGTGTATGTTTATGTGTTTTTTATTGTAGAAGAGAAAGTATATATATATATATATATATATATATATATATATATATATATATATATATATATATATATGCATTAGTGGCAGATTATTACCGTCGGTTTCAAGGCATCATATGCCTTTCGTCAGATAAATCGCCTTTGAAGTGACATCTAAATAAATATCCGTTATAAACCGCGTCTTCGTTTTATTTCACCGCGTGTATTTCTCGTGCGTTCATGATGTGACATAATGTTCGGAAAGATTTTCCTTTCAAGGTGGTTGATCGTTTGATGTTACTATATCAGTCATATATATATATATATATATATATATATATATATATATATATATATATATATATATAATATGATAGAATATAATATAATAAATACAGCTCTTACAATTGTAATCGAGCACTATATTTTTCTTCCTCCAATTTAAAAAAATCACTATATATAAGGTTATTTTCTTCAGCGAATTTAAGCGGAGTTATTTTAAGCGGGCTTGGTGATTTGTAATATTCGTCCAATTGTCCTCATCTTCATGAAGATGAGAACAATGGTCCAAATAATCCAAAGAATTCAAATCCAAAATTAGTTCAAATTCATTTCTAACGACCAAAATAAATATTAATTAAAAAATATCTATTTTTAAAATGTTTTATTAGGCTTAGCCTTTGATATATATATATATATATATATATATATATATATATATATATATATATATATATGCGTGTTTGTGGGAGGCGAGTGCCTGAGTATGCGTCTATGTGTTTTATTTTGAGGGTAGAAGGTAAAGAAATGCAAAAATGCATCACCATAAAATATTCATTATATTCTTTTTTATTCAGACTATTGTTATTGGCATCCTGAAAAAAAAACCTCCGAGGTAAAAATCCTCCAGAATAAAATCCCTGGCGGTGGAAAATCTCTCAAGAAAAAAAAATGATGCCCCCAAACTTCTAAAGATTAAAAAAAAAACAGAGAGGATAAAAATGATTTAATGAAGTGCATTGAAGATATTTAAATTTGTCATTTAAAAAAGCATTTAATAACTTACAATCTTCTGCTTAAAGCAATTCCCCACTAAAAAGTGGTTACAAAAAACGTGAACTTCAAAGCTTTTGACAATGTAACTAATGCACATTGCTGAAGATTTGAACTTCTTCTTTTGAGCTTCTTTTTTTAACCAATGAACAAATGTTATCACAAACGCAAATTAAACTTTAACGTGGATCCCGAATACCTAGGTTAATTTTACATTGTGCTCTGAGAGATTCTTCACTCAGATTTCTTTTTGAACTCCATGTACGTTTCTTCCTGGGGATTTTTCCATAAATCTCTGCCGAAGAAGTTTCTTCTTAGTATTATTTGGATTATTCGGACTATTGTCCTCATCTTTATTGTTATCTGTACAACGTTTCCGTCGATGTGCTCTCCCGCCATCTTCAGGTATTTCTTGTCGGACTCGGGAGCTTTCTCGAACTCGGGAACAATTGGACACATAGTGTAGTGGATAAAGTCGTTAGTTTAAGTTTTAAGTGACAGTTATCTCCATGATGCAGGTTCAATCCTTGCCAAGGGTGACATTAACATAGAATAATAATTAACGCAGCTTAACACCTGTACCCCAGTTATGGTTAGTGGAATGAGAACAGGATACCCCATGGATTGAATAAATGGTTGAATTCAAAGTTTTGTGATGACTCCCGATTATGACAAGAAGGTTCCCGAGTTCGAGAAGGTTCCTGAGTCCGACAAGAAATACGTGAAGAAGGGTGGAGAGTATATTGGCCGAAACATTGTACAGATAACAATAAAGCTGGGGAAAATAGTCTGAATAATTCAAATAATACTAATTAACAACCCTCATCTTAAAAATCCAGAGAAAAAGTATTTCTTTTCTTTCCAATTCCTAGACCCATTATATTCCCAAATAGAAAAGAATAGACAGAAAAGGGCATGAATTTATGATTTTTTTATATTGGGATTTTATTTCCAATGTTAAATCATGCTTAGTAAGAATATATGCTTTCTGCGCGTAAGTACTTAACTTTTCTTGTGATGAAATATATCACCTTAGAAAGATAAACGAAATTGAATAAGAATACATATGAAAAGATGATACTTTAATTATATTCTAATTGGCTAAATCAGCATGGATATCGCAATCTCACAGAGAAAACAACAAAGTCCGATGGTATCGCGAGAAACTAGTGGGGCGCTATGGTTAGTGGTAATGATGCTTCTGTCCCGAAACGATGCCTGAGCCCAGAGTCATCTTCAGATGAAGACTTTGTTGAATGCAATACTGCTGTTTAAACTCCAGTGGTAGTATGAATTTAATATATATATATATATATATATATATATATATATATATACGCCTGCGTTTGAACACTCTCTTCACGTGATTTAAAAAAAAAAAATATTTTTTTTATTTAAAAAATTCTCCGCTTTCGAACGAATTTCATTTCAAAAAATAAAGATTTACTCTGAGGAAGGTCAAATCTTCTTTGTGTGTGGAACATTTCAATATTTTTTCTATTATTATTATTTCATTTCATTTGGTTATAATAGTTTGAATAATGTACACATGGATAAACATTTGACCGAAACACGTTTAAGTAAAATTGATTAAAAATATCCAATTTTTTCCATTCTATACTTTCTTTCCTCTATTTCTTTTTTCAACATACCGTCGAATTCACTTTTATTTTCATTTTACACACACACACACACACACACACACACACACACACACACATATATATATATATATATATATATATATATGAATGACATGAGGAAATAGAGTTAAATTATCACGCTGGTCTACACGGACTAAATCAAATTTTCACGCAAAATGTATTCCCGTAAAGTGTTTACCAGCACTCCCACCAGAAAAATAATTATTAGTGCCGAATTTGTTATAATTATACATGAGTGCTTTTGAAATTTGCGTGACTGTAACTACTTTAACATTAATAGGGCATTATATATATATATATATATATATATATATATATATATATATATATATATGTGTGTGTGTGTGTGTGTGTGTGTGTGTGTGTGTGTGTATGTTGTGTGTGTATGTGCGTGTGTGTGTGTGTGTGTGTCTCAAATGACGCGTTTCCCGATTGATCCGGACAATTTTCAAACGAATAAATTCCTTTTGATGATTTGTAATATGGAAATAATTTTTCATTTGAGCGGGAAAAAAATTCAAAGCGCGTTAATATAGTGAGTTGTCTCGCCATTTGGATGTCATAATTACCCGCTAAAAAACGTAAGGCGATGTCACGAAATTAGCCGAATGACATTCCCAGGGGGCGTTGCAAGCGGTGGCCTTCGTTTTTGTTTCGTTCTATCAGTCTAAAAGAGATGATCGCTTTGAAAGAACCTATTATTTTATTTCGAGTAATGTCTACCAAAATATAATCAACAAATAAGTATGAAGTGTGATGAGAAATAAAATATTCAGTCTAATGTCAATTCAGGTGATTTCTCTGTACAGACATGAATTCTCCTTAGGGGATTATCTTTTTTTAAAATTACTCGCTTAAAATTTATTATTGGAAATGATTTTGGTGCTAGTGGAGATATTTCTTGTATATGCTGCCCTCGTTATGTTCCAATAAAAGTATTATGTAGGGTCACAGATATGAAGGAACGATTTCTATGCCCATAGATAGATTAGGGAGAAATTTACAAGGCGACCCAAAAAATAGGCCCCAAATTATTTCTTATTTTTTGGAGGGGGGTCACCCTGTATATATACTATTACTGATGCAGACTACCAGCACAGAAAAACAGAACCCAAATTCTGTTTTATTTTTTTGGGTCATCTGTAATAACAGCCACCAGAAGCTTGTGTATCAAATAGGTTTAAATAATTGATATTAAAACATAGAGTACCCATTAAGGATGAATAAATCAAAACGTCTTCGACATGAAATAACCCAAAAAGGGTTGACATGCCGTAAAATCCAACCAACCAACCATCAACTGAAACATTCATATTCTTCAATTCTTGCAGTTATTTGGCTAAGTTTAGACATTTTTTCCAGTATTTCGTTCTTTATTTAGGTTTAGTATTATTTATTTACCCAACCTCCGCCAAACGACAGGGTGTGATACAAGGTCAATTTTTAAGCTGGTTGGAATTCAGAGTGTTCCTTATCCTCGACTGATTGTTGAAGCAAATCAAAATATCCCAGTCTGTCGTACTATTTACTCATAGATGGGAGGGGAACAGATGAATTAATACCTTTTCCAAGAAAATTAGCGTGAAGTGAAATTTAAAAAGCCTCGTAGAGGATTTGAACTCAGGTCGTCGATTCCATTTCCTACAGCGGTAACTGTTACATTAACCGTTTAGACTTTGTAAATCCAATTCTGGATTACGAGATCCATTTAGATTTTAAACTCCGAAACACTTTTATATTTTCCTTTTTAGTTACGTTTCTTTTTCTATTAGTTTTTTTATTTATTTTAAAGCGGAATAGTATTCATTCGTTAGGGTGTAGATTTTGTTGAGCGTGTATACCAGGTTACAGAATCAACTTCTCTTTTTACGACTTAACACTGGTTACATTAACGTTCAACGATTGTGTCGACCAGGAACGAGGAAAAAAGGTACAACAATAGGTCGAAGAAAATAAACCCGAAGTTAATGAGAAAAGTTGCCATGAAAGTACAAGTCATGTTGGCTTTCTGACTCGAGATTCCATTAACTGAACTACCAAAAAGCATAATCAACAAGGAAACCTCTCGATAAGCTCAGAGCGAAATCTACTCTCACTTTATACGATGATTATGATGAGAAAAACGAAAACAAAGATTATAACCCGAAGGTTTTTGTTATTACGCTCGTTCCTTATCTAGTTATAGTGTGATGCTGTGACGGTGAGGCACATGCATAGGGTTCAAGGCGAATAGGACCCTTGAGAGGGAGAGAAATAATGATAAACACCTCATACACAGCACACGTACGTATGGTTCAGTATGCCGGATAATGAAAGCAAGGATAATTACCACAATTCAACAATGCAAATAATATAATATTAGCATGAATATACGCCCTCCGCGTGTAAGACTCATATAATTAAATAATGCATATAAAAATATTTCATTTATTTTAATTATATTTTAATTCGTTTCTATATATAATCATTCATAGGATTGATTTTAATACGTTAGAGAATAAAACAATAATATTAGAGATCAATAACACCAAGTAATTATTTATTAAATCCAGTTTTGTTTGCAGGATGCAAATTAACCACACCATATATGGTGTAAACCTTTATTTCCTGGGGATACATTACAGTATTTTAGACAGACTCATAACATGGGCTATTTTGAGGCAGATCTAACTCAGATTTTTTATGCAGACATCGGTAATAAATTAGATTTATTCTATGTATTAACGATTTCGACTATAAATTAAATAATCAGATAAACCTAGGCAATTCCTGGGGGTATTTCAACGTAAGCAGTGAGGTAATTCCGTTGCAGACAGAGAGACAGACACCGAATCTCTATTACAATAGGATATACATGCAGAACTGTTAAATGTCGATAGAACTCTACCGAAGCATAAATCTTAATTAATATGCGGAATAGGATTTTTCTTGGTATAACTGTTAATCCCATTGACGTCCAACGGAATATTTTGTAAATTAAAAAAAGTTTCACAGATATGTAGATAAACAAACATATATTTACCAACGCCTCCGCACGAGCAGGATGCGACACAATGTCAATTTCTTAAGCGGAGTTTAACAGGTTTGAATTAAGAGTTTTCCTTCTCCTAGACTAGTTACCTAGCCATGGTTAAAGAGACCAGTTTGCCCTGCTATTTACCTATAGCTCGAGGGAGAATTCGATCCATACCTTTTCCAAGGGTATTAGCGCCATATGAAATGCAAAAACCTTCGTCCAGGAATTGAACTCGGGTTGACGGAGTCCAATTCCTAAGACTCTAAGCATTAGACCACGTGTTTCCATATATCTAAACAGATATAAATATAAAAGAAACAATCAAAGAGCGAAGGGGAGGCAGAGAATTATTAAGACACAAGACTACCGATAAAAATGAAATGTCCAAAAATAACCACACATTTTCTAAGCCGATAATTTAATTGAGAAAGAAAGAAAGAAAGAAAGAAAGAAAAAAGACAGCGTGCCTGTTGCCAGATATATCACCTGTCATCAGACATTGTTGGATGCACTTCCGTATATGCAGTTTAACAGAAGCTGCAATATGAATAAGATTTATCTAACAGGAACTATAAGAAATAAACATCTACTTTGCATATGGGCAAAGAGTGTTATTTTATAAGATTATGTAGATAAAAGGAACCTTTTCAAAGGGCAAGAAAAAAGCAAAACGAAACTTCTCAACACAATGTGAGAATTCATGCATGACTACACAGAAAGGCCAACTGCCAAAAAAGAAAAAAGAAAAATCATGCAACCTGTTCTTTATAAACAAACTAAAAATGTAATTCCTTTTCCCGAGTACTCAAGTTTGATTCACACATTGTACCGGCATGTCAACCCGTCTGGGATTAGTTCATACATAGATGTTAGATAATTGCCTATTGTTGTATACTCTTTTTCTTTACTTCTATTATTCTTCTGCTTATCTTTGGTATCTTACGTTCTTCTTCTAGCGTCTGGACTTCTATTTCTCTGTTCTTGCTGGTTGGTCGTCCTTGATTCATTTCTTCTTCTAGGTCAGTCTTGTTGCCAAGACATTCATCAACTACAAAACCATATTATTTATTTGAACCTTTATTTAATTAACTAAACATATTTCTCTAACTAACACAGCGTGCGTGTGCAGTGAGCCCCAGCTAAAGCAGATATATCTTCTCTGCCTTGACGTCCAAGCTGAAACTGAGAGCCAACCAGTTCCCACGTGACTTCACGTATTTCGCGGGCTTTCTGTAATATTCCATGGAAAGCCCCGCCCGTGATATGAAAAGGGGCCATCCCTTCAGAAATACAGGGGGTTGACAATAATCTATGCATAGATTATGTAACACTATTTTGCATGTTTATATTTACACTTTTGTGTAGTTTTTCATGGGGTCTTTGAACAGCTATATGAATCAAGTTTTCTTATATAATACTGACTATCAGGACATGTGTAACAGAACGATGGTCACAGTACAAGAACGGTGTTTGTCGCAAAAGCCAACTCAAGTTGTAGTTGTAGTCGCCGTTAGTAGTAGTAATAGTCGTTAGCTTACAAACAACATACACGCAAGGGTTTGTGTATTTACTACTAGGCTCGTGGGTTCTTTGTCAGAGAGAAGGGAAAACAGAGAAAGGGAGAGAGAGAGAGAGAGAGAGAGAGAGTATCGTCAAATTATTCTATCTTCTAACATAGTAGCATGTTCTGCACTGCTGTCCCACACCTATACGAGGGAACGGGACCAACGTCTGACTCCCACTAGGGCCAAGGGTCAAGAGACAGATTTTCTCCTCTCCCATTTCTCGTTCCGGCGTCACATCTGTTTCCGGTCAAAACCCGTAACTTTCGTTTTTATTTTTAAATCTATTTCCGGGGTCATTATTCCGTCAAATTACTGACACCCTGCTTAGTGTTTACTCTTCCAAATTCTAACGTTTGTTTGTTCTTATTTCTTTTTCTTCTCTTTCTCTTTCAATCCCCTTAGACCACAATAATTACGATACACCTATTGATATACCACAGCATGATAATTTGATAATCACAACGTTTTATATGTTTGCTTAATATTTCTATACGTAAAAAGTATAATAATCTTGATTTAACTCTCTCTCTCTCTCTCTCTCTCTCTCTCTCTCTCTCTCTCTCTCTCCCTCTCTCTCTCTCATACACACACACACACACACAACACACACTCTTTTTTCTTCTTTCTTTCCTTATTTTCATCTTTTTATTTTGTTCGATTAAAACATATTAGCATTATCGCTTCCGCGCGCTCATTGTCTACCTCTATCTTTCAACTACTCTCGTTCATTCTTTCTTTCTTTCTTATTATATTTTATTTGTAGCATGTCCCTTTTCTTCCCTTTCTTTCAAATAAAAACGGAATGGTCCCCTATTTAGCAGAGGTGATGACACTTATACGAAATTAGAATTCGGCAACACCAGATAATTGGGATTTACATTTTTGCATTTGGACGATTAGGACGGTTTCATTTTTAATGAGAGGGTATTGCAAGGATGATAATGGCCGCACAATTAAGGAACACGTGTATTAATCTATATGTAGATAAATTGGCTTTTCTGCTTGTCTTTGTGTTAAAGATAAGGTCATCAGTTTTATTTGTTAGTCGAGAACGCAGGAGAATTGGATGACTGAAATCCTTTGAACTCACTTCAGTATGTTAAATAAACAAATAAAAGATCAAACACTGGAGAAAATAGAAATCGAAACAAGAGAAACAATACACACACACAGACAAAGGTATATATATATATATATAATATATATATATATATATATATATATATATATATGGTCAGCTTCTTTGATGTTTTTCACATCGCTTGCTACAATGCGCTTCCACTCCGTTCTTGATCTTGCTCTTTCATCTTTCAAGTGGTTCTTTCCGGTCACTTGGATACCACTCGACAACTACACAGGTCCAACTTTTGTCTTGGAAGCTTGCAACGTAACCAGTATGGATCTTTCCATATCCCTCCCCACCCCTCTCTCTCTCTTTCTCTACCCCACCTCTCTCTCTCTCTCTATATATATATATATATATATATATATATATTATTTATATGTTATAGTGTACAATACATTTAAGGTGCCATTGTTACCATTGGTTTTCAGGCAGCATGTTAGCCACCCTTCTTCAAGACAACGCGCCTGTTAAGAAATATAGTGAATGTCACTTCATTATATATACACCTGTTTTTGGCTGTTAGTGGGCTGGATGTTCTTATTTCCCTCCATCTAGATAAGCAGATGAAAGGAAACGCAGGAAGACAGGGGACAGGCATGATATGAGGGATACGTGCTGAAACACACGAGCCCAAGAACGTCAAGATACATGCACAGATTTACCAAAAAAGAAAACGTGGGAAAATAAGAAGATCCTGCCCACTAACAACAGAAAATACGTGCATATATTAATGAAATGACATTCACTGTATTTCTTAACAGGCGCATTGTCTTGAAGAAGGGTGGCTAAGTGTATTTTGGCAGCATTCTTTCTTTTATACAAGTTTTGTTGAATTGAACAGACACTTCCTGTCTGACAAGTCTTTCATTGATCCGTTCCAATCTTCGGACCATTCTTCTGGTGTCAGGGTGGAATTGGTATAACAGTCCACCGAAGGTTTCAACACTAGTGTTTTCGGCAATACACTTTGCCATCCTCAGGTGGGAAACGATGGAATAGTTTTCATGTCTCGTTTTTAACGAGAACGAGTAGTAGCAAGGAATTAGTGGGAGGTAATATCATTTGGTAGTGGGAGGTTTTTGGAATGGTAGTAATTTGAACAAACCACTGCTTTGTTCAAAACTACTACCATTTCAAACCACTGCTTTGTTCAAACTACTACCATTCCAAAAACCTCCCACACACCAATTGATATTACCTCCCACTAATTCCTTGCTACTACTCCTTCTCGTTAAAAACGAGACATGAAAACTATTCCATCGTTTCCCACCTAAGGATGGCAAAGTGTATTGCCGAAAGCGCTAGTGTTGAAACCTTCGGTGGACTGTTATACCAGTTCCACCCTGACACCAGAAGGATGGCCCGAAGATTGGAACGGATCAATGAAAGACTTGTCAGACAGGAATTGTCTGTTCAACTCAATAAAACTTGTATATATATATATATATATATATATATATATATATATATACATATGGTTATTGTAATGACATTACCTTTTGTGTAGAATAAATTTCAGTCTGTATTCAATTGGTTTTTGTTGCCAGCTTTTACAAAGAAGCTGGATGAGCTAGGTATGAGACTTGTAATTAATTAAACTAGAAAGAATATGCGCCTTCCGGGCGTAAGTATTTAGGTTTTAATGAAATAAAATATATCAAATTAGATTGATTAATGAAATTAAATAGGAACATATATAAACAGATAACACTAATTCTAATATTTTAGATAGTTTCGATATAAAATCAATCATAGGATTTATATTATTACGTTGGAGATTAAAACAATAATATTAGAGATCGTAATTATTTATTAGGTCCAGTCTTGTTAAAGCCATTATGCAAATTAAACACACCACTTACGAGATTCCTGATGGGATTTAGATGTTAGCTGACAGACAGACCCGAATCTCCATTATTTTTAGATGATGACATTTTGCTAACATGCGAAAATAGAAATGGACACTGATATGAACACATCAATTACACTAAATCTTTCATTAGTTTAAAAAACAATAAGAATGTTTTTAAAAATTTACTACGAATCAAACTGTGATACTGTTTTCTTTTTAATTTAAAACAATTTAAAAAATAATATATAATACATATCATGACGCTTATGATAAAGTCTTGCTAATAACACGGATTCCAATCTCTCTCTCTCTCTCTCTCTCTCTCTCTCTCTTCTCTCTCTCTCTCGTTTGTATTGAATGGTTTGTATATATATATATATATATATATATATATATATATATATATATATATATATATAAAGACATTTCTTTAAAATACACATTAAAATCTAAATTTCCTTTAAGATGAATATGAAATTATATATGTCATTGTTTATATATAATATATATATATATATATGTATTTATATATATTTATATATACATATATATATATACACGCACGCACACACACACACACACACACACACACACATATATATAATATATATATATATATATAATATAATATAATATACATGTTTTTATATGTGTCATTGTGTATGTGACTGTTTTCTTTTTTTATTTCTGTGAATGTGGTAGTGTGTATAGCAATATTAATTCAAATAAGCTCCAATAACGTCCGTGCATACGTGATAGAAAAATGAATGTAGGATGTACAAAAGTGCGCGTTCGCTTCAATAGACTTCCTGCGGCTGAACGTCCCAAATCATTCATCGCTTAATAATGTCCTCTCTATTAAGGACCAACTTCGAAAAATACATTCCATTAGTTATTGCAAAGGAATATTGCAAGTGCAGCCCAGCGTTGCGCCTCGCTCTCACTATTTCTGTATAATTATATCAAGGGGGCATGGAAAAGATTATGCCCCCTTGTGTCTGACAATGATGGAAGCTCTGGCACCATTTCGATATCTTTTGGTAGTTTTTATTCTAATAAATGTACAAGAAACTACGCAATCGACCCCGAGGCAAATGTCCCGAAGAAAAAAATCTGAATCTAACCAATTTATTATCTTTCAAGAACACAAGTGGAATATACATTTATATATATATACATACATATATATATATATATATATATAATATATATATATATATATATATATATATATATATATTAAAAAGCTAAAGAGTAAGATCATATATATATATATATATATATATTATTCTCACTCATCAGATTTTTATATTTATTTTTAACACGAGTGGAATAAATATATGTTTATATATACATACATATATATAAGAATAAGAAGAATAAGAAACATATATATATATATATATATATATATATATATATATATATATATATAAAGCTAAAGAGTAAGAATCATATATATATATATATATATTATATATATATATATATATATATATATTATTCTCACTCATCAGATTTTTATATTTATTTTTAACTCAAGTTGAATAAATATATGTATACATATATATACATACATATATATAAGAATAAGAAGAAAAAGAAACATATATATATATATATATATATATATATATATATATATATATATATATATATTACTGTTTAGCTTCCTATTTTATATGATTTATTTATATATTGCAATTTATATTTAACGGGTTTTTTATTTGCTGCATTTTATGAAGCATCTTTGTCCCAAGTTGAGAATGAGATGTTATTTGGCATGTCATACTCTCCTGTACACGTCCGATTTATTAAA
>CM042142.1:70839606-70842106 GCA_023376005.1 Doryteuthis pealeii
TTGGACGGTTAGTGTAAAAATTCTTCCTCTGATTTCCAAATTGTCCAGTCTTTCTTCCAAGCTTTTTGGGACCGTTCCCCGTGCACCAATTACAATTGGTATCACTTTGACCTTCATATTCCACAGCTTTTTCAATTTGTCCGTCTTTTCGTTTTCCTTTATCTTCACACAGTGGTCTGCTGGAACCGCAATGTCCAGCAGTTGACAAGTTCTTTCTTTTTTGTTAGTAACACTAGGTCTGGTTTCCTTGCTGAGATTATTATTATTATTATTATTTAGAGTTCTTCACACCAGCGTTGGCTGATGGTATTTCACTGGAGTCTGAGTGACAGCAAGTCTCCTCATGTCTCCAGGACTCTTCTGAATATTCTGCCAGATTGCAGCAATGCAGTATTCTGGATGGTCTCAATTCCTCCTCTAATTTCCAGATTTTCCAGTCTTTTTTCCATGCTTTTTATGACCGTTCCAAGTGTACCAACTACAATTGGTATCACTTTGATTTTCATATTCCATAACTTTTTCAGTTCTCTGGCAAGGTTCAAGGTATTAATCCATCTTTTCGTTTTCCTACACCTACACCCTGTGATCTGCTGGAACTGCAAAATCCACCAGTTAGACAAGTTCTTTCTCTTTTGTCAATCAACACTAGCCCTGGTCTTCTTGCTGGGATAATGTGATCCGTTTTTATCTCAAAGTCTCAGAGAATTTTATGCGTTTCTTTCTCAAGAAAAGATTCTGGTTTATGCATATACCATTTTGACGTATGGTCAAAATTTAATTCTTTGCATAATTCCAGTGGATCACCTTCCCAACCCAGTCATGACTAGTTTTGTATTCCCGTTGTGCTAGTTTGCTACATTCGCTTAGTACATGGTTTACAGTCTCATCTCTGTCACCTCATAGTCTGCATTTACTATTTTGTTGGGTCTTATCAATTTTTGCTTTGATATAGTTTGTCCTTATGGTATTATTTTGTGCAGCAATTATTAATGAATCTGTTTCTCTTTTGAGGTTTCCTTTTCTTAACCATGTCCAAGTCTTTTCATGTGCAACCTCTCCAATTTGTCGTTTGAAGTGTCCATATAATTGTTTTTCTTCCCATTTTCGTTTTCTAGTTTTTGTTGTTTTTCTATTTGTCCATATATTACATCTGCTGTTGTTGGCTGCCATAAGTAATCTATCTTTGCTCCGTTTTGTGTAGTCTTCGAGTTGTTGGATTGTGGCCTCTATGCAATCCTCTATGTTGGCAAGACCTCTTCCCCTTCCTTTCTTGATACAATTATTATTATTATTATTATTATTAGAGAGAGAGAGAGGGGAGAAAGAAAGAGTGAGATATAGCTATATATATTCATGTGCATCTTTATATACATATATAACTGTGGGCGAGAGGAGAGAGAGAGAAAGAGATCGACATACAGACAAAGCGGTAGAAGAGAAAAAGAGAGAGAAGGGGAGGGAAAGAGAAAGAGTGGCAGAGAAAGAGAAAGATGGAGAGAAAGAGAGAGAGAGAGAGAAAGAAAGGGAGATAAAGAGAGAGAGAGAAAGAGGGAGAGAAATTGAGAGTGGTGAGGGGGAGAGTTAAAATAATGTTTTCATCGTGATTATTAAAAAATGAAAACCGAAATGACAGATGCAGTGAAATGAAAGTCATTTTATTGTTCACGTTATTCTTAAGTCAAAGAAGAAGAAAAAAAGTTCAATAAATAAAAATACAAGGTGAATAGTTTTTTTTAACTTGTTGTTGAACTGTGAATGTTCGTCTCAAATATGATTAACCTACTGAACATCGGATAAAGACGAAACAAAAAAACAAAGAAAATAAAGTTCTATCAGATCTTAAGAAAAATAAGACTCTTTGACATTTGAAGCCAACATCTCACGTGTGAATTCGTGACTAAAAGATAAGCACTTTAGGCAGATACTCATCTTGACAATGTAAGTATCAAAAAGTTTATCATTGAGACATTAAACTTTATGCTTTTACAAAAAAAAAAATATTCCCAAGAAAAATAAGACAAAAAGAAAACAGTACCTCTCTTCATAGCGTTGGTATCTAACAATGAAACAAAAAATATTTATGCCTCAAAATAACTATCTATATGATAATTCTCGTGTTCCTGAAAATTACGACCGTTATCATTTTGCAACACCCTCTGGTTAAAAATGACACCCTCCAAATGAACCCAAGATGAAATTAAAAACTAGACCGTCCAAGATAAAAAGTAGAAATGTAAATTCTGATTATCTGGTGTTGCTTATCCGCCGAATTCTTATTTTTTATGAGTGTCGTCACCTCAACTAAATAATGGGTCATTGTGTTTTTATTATAAAGAAAGAAATGGAAGAAAAAGACATGCTACACAGAAAAAATATAACAAGAAAGAAAGGAAGAAAGGGAGAAAGACAGTAGAGAAGTGATAGAGAGACGGGGTTATCTTTTCATTATGTTAAATTAGAAATGATTTCCCATGTTGGGTCATTACTATGCTCGCATATG
>CM042142.1:70847106-70859390 GCA_023376005.1 Doryteuthis pealeii
GAACACGAGTATTAATGTATTATTCAAATTCAAATTGAGTACAACTTTATACCGGATTTGGTTTGCTTTGCTTTGCTTTCCTTTACGGCATATCAACCTCAGTGGGTCATTTAATGCCGATAAAGTTTTGAAATGAATTAATTCTTAATGGATACACATATATTTATAAATACGTTTTTCTATTTAACCCACAGATTGGACCTTAATAGGTACTACCACTCTGGGCCAGAGTAGACCGGGGAGCAATGGTGATGAATGGGTGACAAACCTCCAAAACTGGAACCTCACCATCAGATAGAGTTTAACGTCATTCCCAGGATATGTAGACCCTCAGCCACAGCCTTCTAGCACCCATATGATGAAAAGGGTTGGGGCTTGCCATAAGGGCAATAGGGTTAGTGCAATCATATAGGTGCTAGGGCTTGACGTGACCAGCTGATTGATCGGAGGGGGCCTCTCCGACCGACCGTCTAGCCTATGTAAGGGTCTAAGTGGAGTATTGCAGGTCATGGACTGCTCATCCACCAAGACTCCATCATTAAGCATCACGGGTCGCCACCCAAGGCCAACAGGTAGCCCCATTTGGGGGAGTCTAACTCTTCTGCACAGGTGCAGTTGGTGCATTCTAACGCCTCAGCCGACAGGGTGGTATACCGGATTTAAGAACTAAAATAGGGGCTTACAATATGCAGTAGCATACGACTTCATGTGCCTTCAAAGGTAAAATACATTGTTTATGTGGTTGTGCAGCCGCAGTTTTGTAGGAGGCTGTTTCTATGATTTGTTCAAACCATCACACAGCATCCTTGTATATATGAAATACATTTCTGCATTAAAATTAAAAAGAAAGATGAACACACAATTCAGAAAACGGGAAATATATACATATATAAAGGGTAGTCAATGTGTATGTATGTATTTCCGGATGAGGCTATGGAATTTTAAGAAATAACGACAAAATAAATATATATATTAATTAAAAATCACCGGTTCTTGATTTTCTTGCAAAAATTATGAAGATTTTATTTATATTCGAAGATATTTAAAAATCAAAATATACATAGAAATAGCATTGAAATTCTACATAAGAATGTCCAGCATTCGTAAATCTGAAAAGTAACCTAATCAATACATCAAGACACTCCTCTACCCAGGCGACGCTGGGTAGCCGCTTCTAGTGTAAAATATTTCAGAAATATTTAAAGTTATGCAGAGGAAATGTGTCTTCTACATTTTCTGTAAAAAAAATCTTTAAAAATGTAACCCCGGCTAAATGAGAAATTGTATGGAAACTAAGATGTTCCAAGCATAAACGCGTGTTTAGTTGGTTTGTTTATTAATTTTTTTTATCATGACCTTTGATCTTCCCCTTCGTGATCCAAATTCTTTATTTATTTATAGCACCCACCCATCCAACCACCCTTCCAAAAAAATTAAGCTCTGATTATAATTAATAAACTCGAAAAGCCCTTGTATTTGGAACACGGATTTTGAAAATAAATAAACATATTTTTTAATGGAATATTTTTAATTGGAAAATTCTTGAGAGGGGAAAAAGAATCACAGTGGAATTCATGAAATGTAATCAGATGCGCGTTTTAAATTGGGTTAAAATAAGCACGCAGAGAGAGAGAGAGAGAGAGAGAGAGAGAGAGAGAGGGGGGGCAGGGAGAAGAGAGATATGTCGAAAGAAAAGTACGTTTAAGATGGAGTATGTTGGAGTGTGTCAGTTTCAATGTAATTTATTGAGCGAACTTTTTCTTTTTTTTTTTTCTTTTTTTTTGTTTTCAAAAATGTAAATTTAGTAGTCTATGGTGTTTCTTGCGATGTTTTGTAAAAATTATTTCAAATTCATCGAAAAAGGTATTGATGAGTGGATTTAGATTTAAAGGGTGATAATTAAAGAAAAGAAAAGAAAGATGAAATTGAAGGAAGGTAGGAAGAATTGAAAGAAAGGAAAGAAAAAACAAAAAAAAAGGAAAGATGATGAAGATTTAGATAAAGGAAAAGGAAAAGGGGAAATGTAGCTATGAAAGAAAGGAAATATCTGAAGCAAGGAAGGAAAGGGAGGGAAGGAATGTAGGGATAGATAGAATAGAGGAAGAGAAAGAAGGGAAAAGAGGAATAGATCGATAGATACATAGATAGATAGATAATAAACATATTGAGATAGATAGGTGGATATATAGATAGATGAAACTGAATTAAGGTATGAATGAAGTCAGGAAGGACTGAAATAAAAGGAAAGGAACACGGGAATGAAAAGTGTAAAAAAAAAGAAGAAAGTTTTAGAATAAAGGGAGAAAGAAAAGGGTAAAGCAGGGGTGGTAGCATTGAAAGAAAGGAATGATCTGAAGAAAGAAAGGAAGGAAGAAACGAAAAAAGAATAGAATGAAAGGCTAATGGAAGAAAGAAAGAAAGAAAGAAAGAAAGAAAGAAAAAAAGAAAGAAAGGGTTATGGAAGAAATGAAAGGAAGAAAGAAAGATAGGATGTTCAAAGCAAGAACAATCAAATTACAATCAATAATGGAGAAAGAAAGTGGATAAATTGAAAAAAAAGAAAAGAAGAAAAATGAAGTATAAAAGGAAGGAAAAACAAATGTAAGTAATGGAAAAATGAAAGAAAGAAGAGGGTGAAATGCAAGAAAGAAAGAAAAAAGAGAAACAAGTAAGAAAAATGGAGAAATAAACAAACTTTCTTTTCAATTTAAGATTGTTCCATTAAAATCCCGAAATGCGAATAAATATTTTTTTTACGTTTTTGTTTACATGAATTGGGTGCGTGAAATTTCTCAGTATGATATTCAATATCCATTTACGTTTAGAAATAATTTATGGAAATAACAAATATTAGTTTGTTCAACAAGGAATTACTGATTTTGTTTAAACTTGAATTTTTTACCGTTTGTTCAAAAACGATAATATATTTTATTGATATTTCATTTTTAAATAATGTATTACTTAGGGATCATTCACTAAAAGTTTCATTTCGCTCCATTAAATTTGATTTCCTTTTTAGACGAATCAAGATTCGCCTATTCACCAACAATTTTCGGTCTTTGTATTTGTGTCGGTTCAAGTTTAGCATAAGTAGAATCGAAAATTAGTATTATCTGCGTTATTCGGACTATTGTCCCCATCTTCATTGTTATTTGTACAACGTTTCGGCCGATATACCCTCCGGCCTTCTTCGGGTATTTCTTGTCGGACTCGGGAACCTTCTCGGACTCGGGAACCTTCTTTTCGAACTCGGGAACTTACTCGTCGTATTTGTTCCCGAGTCCGACAAGAAATACCTGAAGAAGGCCGGAGGGTATATCGGCCGAAACGTTGTACAAATAACAATGAAGATGGGGACAATAGTCCGAATAACGCAGATAATACTAATCTTCAAGCCTCATCTCAAACATTCAGAGAAATAGAATCGATAAATGTATATTTCAAATTTGGGGAAGATACTGTTAATGAATAAAACAGTAAAACTATAATTGCAAAAAATATTTGTAAACTATTAAAACTAGGATACTGCACTGTCAAAAATATCTATATCTGTATCAGCATTCATCCTGGGTCGGTTGATCCGGCTACACCCAACGAATTCGTCGTATCCAAATAAAGGTAGACCATGCACGGTGATCCAACGCAATTGAAGTTATGAGCGTCAGCCATTCGCGGTTCCATCGACAAAATCTATAAAGACCTGGACCCAGAATCAGCACGTCATCTTGCGTGATTGTTTTGAGCAAGGTTTTCAGTGGACCCCTTTAGCGTTTCTTTCATCCTTGTGGTGGTAATTGGTCGATGGATTCACAAATGATGTCACCGTATTGTCGACGAAGAGCATGACCGAACCAGCGAAGACGTATTGCAAGAGGTGCCTGCTGGAGAGGGATGTACTGCATCTTTCCCGAACAGTGGTTTTAGAGATGAATTGCATCCATCGAACACGGAGGATGTGGCAAAGGCAATAATGGTCAAAAAACCCGAAGTTTGCACAGGTCCCCAGAAATGTCAAAAATATACTTCATTAAGAAAGATTTGAAATTAAAAAAAAATAACGACCCATTCATTTTTTTGTTTTTGTTTCAGAATGCAAAGTGTATCAAAAAGTACAATACCTAGTATACAAAAGGTGTGTCATAAAAGTATCGAGATTGAAGCTGTATTTACCAAGATAGAAATGAAGAATGAATGGAACGTTTATTCTTTTCAAAATACAAGGTGTGTCATAAAAGTATCGAGATTGAACCTGTATTTACCAAGATAGAAATGAATAATGAATGGAACGTTAATTTTTTTTTCAAAATACAAGGTGTGTCAAAAAAGTACCAAGTTTAAAGCTGTATTTACCAAGATAGGAAGTAACAATGGATGCAACGTTATTTTTTCAGAATACAAGGTGTGTCATAAAATTATCTAAACGTTTTCTGTAAGATATTGTGCAGCTAACATTAATTTATCAAATGGATTTATGTTTCATCGGTTAAGAAAAATTGGTACAATCAAAATGCCTGATAAAATGAATTCAATTGAAATTAATGATGGAACAATAAGTTTGTATTACATGTATTTTATTAACTACCCAATAGCATGTTTCAAACAGGACCATCCTGAAGAGAATTGGATTCTCTGGCATACACGACATACTTGTCCAGCACAACCTGAGATGGACTGGCCACTTAAACAGACTTGGGGATGACAGACTGCCAAACATATTCTGTACTATCAACTGAGAGAGGGATCACGTGGAATCGGTAGGCCAATGCTCAGGTACAAAGAAACATCAAGAGAAACCTGAAGGATTTTAACATCCCCATAGGCAGTTGGTAATATGCAACCAAAGACTTAACAAATTCGAGGAAACGGATTCGCGTGGTGTCATCATCGTTACAATGGCTAGCAAGGTCAATAGCTGGATGTTGCAGTGTAAGCGAACCTCAATAAAAACCGTGCTATCATCTCTGAAAAGTTATATGCAATGATAGTTGTTAAAGTAGATATTGAATTGTTTTGAAAATAAAGCTTTGCGAACATTGTGCGAAATATGGTCATATTCATGAGTGCCCTGTTGGTGGCGCTTAAAATACGCTGATTGAACTACCTGCTAAGTGATAATGCCCTCCCTCCAATAGAAGGGGGTTTCTAGGTATAATACTAAACTAAATCTGATATAGTTCCAGTTCTGGAGCTCTGGGAATGGGGAATACACCTTCGTTTGTCCTTATTCCCAGGTTCACTCTGATCCGAAGTAATATTATCAATTCGGGTTCCCTCTATGGGTCAAATAGATCTGTTTAAAATAAATCGTATTTGATATGAATATTTGATAACATTTGACTGTTTACAAACAAATTATGATTAGATAGGAATAAATCCTATAAAGAATATAAATGCTTAAATTATTAGTTTTAGATAGGAATAAAGAAATAAGCGGAAAAGTATAAATAATCATTGACAAATAAAATAAGTGCAATTAAAAAAGCAATGAAACCCTTAAAAATTAAAATAAGATAAATTACGACTGAATCAAATTTTGGCATTAAATAACCCATAAGGACTTGATATACCGTTAGACAAATAAACCTCACCAAACTAAACTAAAATTCATGGTGATATGATAGATACAAGATCGACTCCCAAATAAATTACAACTGAGTAATGAGTTGATTCTCACGGAGAACTTCACACTTATGTCTAAGCTAGAAAAGGACAACGATATACGAAGTGGTGTTGAAATCTGGCATGAATATGTTGAATAGCATTCCCTTCTTATCGGGTCGAATACTTTTTTAGAAACCATAAAACGGGTAGGACTTCCTTTATTGTCTGGTGCCTGAGGTGCCCTCAAAAAAGGAATGTCGAAAATATTAATGCAATTTTTACCCTGGCACTGCATGAGATTCAGTTTGTGTGTGGCTACCCACATGCTTCGGACTTTATTTTCATCCGACCTGGGGATGTCGAAAAATATCTACCTTCCAATAACCCCTCGTAAATGTTTGATATATCTTTGTGTAGGGATTAAAACCGTTACGACACATAAATATGAATGAGCCATTCATTCATTTTAATTACATTTTCGTTGAGGTTAGGGAATCGCATACATTGTGCGTTTATATTGATATTTTGGGCGTGTTTTTTTTTTCTTTGAGACATTTTGTGCGCATTATCATTATCATCATCATTGGCAATTCAGTCTCGAAAGACTATGATAAAGTTTTTGTGTGCCCCTGAAGCTGCAGCGCTCCTGTGATATGAAGTCCGATGTTTGAGAAACTTCTAGACCACAGATTTTTGCATTTTTGTAGGTTTTCCCTGTAGATATGTAAATGCTTTGTTGTCGTTGCTTTCTTATGACCTTTTAGCTTCATGATGTTGTATCAGGATCTCTTTTGACATGTAGTCCTCTATGGAGATTCTGCCGCCACCGTGGTCGGTCTTGAGCCAAATTTCCCCAGCTGGAAGGGACAATGCCAAAGCACCTGAGATCATTTTTGCAGACATCCTTGAATCGCAGTGCATAGTTTATATGATATCAAGTATTCTTATCTGATAAAATAATTTGCAAAACAGTTATGTTTTGAAACATTCCTATCTAATACAATCATTATATGGTTTCAACTAATCATTTCTAGTTAGTAATAGTTATTGTTTTGCACACAGTTATATGGTTTCAAGTACTAATAAACAAACCTGTTTCCTGAGTAAACATTATAGCTTCAAGTGACTGTTCTTAATACAAGGTTCCGGGTTCGATACCGGCCCTCGCCCCTCAACGTAATGAGTAGCACAGGGATCTGTGCAGAAAAGCGAGGAGCTGATGGTAGGTGTTGCGCTCCACCTCAGACGCCAAAACAATCTACTTGGTCTAGCGCTAGTGAAAAGGGATAGACTTCCTCACTGTCTTGGCTGATACCGACTTTAAGCCACCCCGACGACTTTACTTGACGACTTTACTTGAGAATTACTTATTATTATTTATTGAATACGAACAATTCTTAAACATAATATTTGAAAAGTAGATGAGTTAGAGGTGGACCTGGGAGTATTGGCATGAAATGGCACTTCACACTCTCCAGAACTCTTGAGCATCACAATCAGTGCTGTTTCGTGTCATACCCAAGCACCGCTATTTTTACAGGTGTATTACTGATCTTCAGGGGAAATACGTAGTGTATTCAAAGCCCCGACTACAGGGAAGACATAATGTACTAAGAAATAACTAGATGGAGCTAACCATTACTAATTGTCCAAGTTCACCTGCGCCACACAGGTCACCGGTTATAATGTGGAAGGTATATCTGCCGCACACAGTAAGTATCATCCTTTATCATATAAGGATTTCCCGATTTCATGTTTGTTACATAAAGGGCTACAGTCTTATTTTAATCTTGGTCTGAAAAACACACGCGAGCATCCATTTTCTATTCAGAACTGTATCGTTCTCACGTAGTAACATGAAATGAGCACGGAAAGATTTATGTAGCGTTTACAGATTTACTATTTTTTCAAAAACGTTTCAACAAGCAACACACGATGTGCACCAGTCCAAGCGATAATCGTAAGTGTTCGTATCTTAGAAAAATAGTTTGGGTTTGGTTTGTTTTGTTTATGGCATATCAACACTCGGTGGGGTCATTTAATGCCGACAAGTTGAAATAATTATTAGATTACCATGGAATTAAAAAGCCAAGAATTTTTCGTTTGTTACTTTAACTAAACACGTTGTTTTTCTGATTTACCCCATAGATGGTACTACCACTCCGGGTCAGAGTGGACCCAATGGCGATGAAGGGGTGGCTGCCACATTTCCCAAACCTCCAAAATTGGGAAACCTCACCACCAGATAGAGTTTAACAGTCATTCCCACCGGAACATGTAGACTCCTGACTCATAACGCAGAGCAGCAAAAGGGCGTCCGATTTTTCTTAAAGCACATTGATAAAAAGGTTTGCGTGGGCTTGCCATAGGGGCAATAGGGTTAGGGCAATCATATAGGTGCTAGGGGCTTGCGTGACCCAAAAGGTACCGTAGTCGGTGGAAGTGGGATCGGTTGATACGGTACTCGTCAGTGGGAACGTCTGCCTAGTTGTATATGGGAGGACTGCTGTTCAGGGTTAATGGATGAATATCTTAAGGGACATGAGGCTTAGCTAGGGCAAAGATGCCGTCGTCCAGCAGATGCTTATACAGAACGTAGACCAGACCACACCTGGGTTATTCGTATAAATTGCTGTTGATATCCCGGATTGAGTATAAACTGGGCTGACATGAACCTGCGTGACGATGCGAGGGCCAACAAGGTGGTGGATGCGTTGGCCAACGGGGTTGTTTCTCACCGTGTGGGTTATCAAGGTCCGTACCCCTTGCAGAATAAGGAAAAGAAATATCGGTTTCTTTTAATCACCGGGGGCGTTCCGGTGGCAAGGAAGGCGGGTTCTCCAACAGTAATACGGGCGCCCTAACCGGAAGGGAACCACTCTTTCCCGGGGGGACCCTGGAGGCAAAAGGAGAAAACGAATCTGGTAAGAGAATATCATTAGATAGATTGAGCTAACCATTATCTCAACTCGTTTGCCTAAGGTTCACCTAAGGATTTCCCATTTTTCCCTGGACGAATCGTGATATTTTAATTTATAATATAAACGCTGATAGTGGTTCTAGGCAACAGTTCTGGACTTTAATTCATCGTTTCGTTCATGATCCTCCGCAGACACAGCATCTGCAAATATTGAAGGTCTTGCCAAAAAGACTCCAAGATCACTATTCAGTATTCACTATTAAATCTATGCCATTTTGCATAGGATTTCTGGGATTGTTTAGATTGGTATGATACAATAATATAGGATGGAAAGACCCCAATAATTTCTTTTAAATTACAGGAGGTAATTCCTGCGAATTTTTTGGACTTGGAAACGAGTGAAACTAAAATATACGTTTCTGGGATTTGGGACGAACGGACGAAGCATTAAAATAGGGTGTATTAGTTGGCTGGTCTGGATGAGTGTAAAGAGAACGGGGGGGAAGATTTCAGGGACGCAAAATATACGTATCTGTTCTTACAAGGGCAAATTTTACTTAGTGCTGTAAAAATAGAATATGACTTTGGGAAAAAACAAACAATAAGGTCTTGGGTATGTTATTAATGCTAGGTCACACGGAAAGACAAACGAGACATACACTCACAATATCGAGTAGTTACAGACACTCAAGAAGGGAAGAGAATGCCAGCTAAGAACATAAAAACATACAGGCTCCTCCTGGGTCCAGAACCAGCAAGACCAATCCTGATACCAACACCGAGAAGCTAGACATGTGATGATAATGTTAAGAATAAATTTAATAGTCTTGACAAAACTTGAACTTTCAATAATATATCTCGATGCCTATAATTACCCAACTCCTATACTCCTCTCTGACAGAAATTCGCAGCGAATGCTCATCATTTAGATCCATTTCCAAAAATTGACTTGCCCTGCCAACCCGGACTTTATTTTTATAGAGATTTACCTACAACCCATTTTATTTTAATGGAGCCCACAACGTTTCACTTAACACCATGTTTTGAAATTCTAGTTGTCTTTGCTACTTGAGGGGGTTTGCAAACAAAAGGGTTGAGAACGGAGATTAGATGTCTTCCACCTATTTTACTGATACAGGATGAATTATGGTTCATTAATTTCCAAAAAGGAAATGTCCACCCATTGGGGAATTTCAGATTGCATTTTTGTTCTGTCGGGACAAAAAAAAAGATGAAAACAATTTGGCTGGTAAATAATCAAGATGGAAAAACCAAAGTTGTCGATTAGAGTGGAAAGTTTACTCGATTTTTGGATGATGTTTCAAAGGCTACCTGTGAGGCTCAGAGTAGAGAATGGATGCCAACAAGCGAAAAATGAAGAGAGTGAAAATGAGAGAGAATGAAGAGTTGGGTAATTCTGGGCTTTTGGAGTGTTGAGGGGCTCCGAAAAAACAGAACGGTCTTGTTTGTTAATTAAACTATCAGCCAGCACAAAAATTCAAAATAATACGTAAACTGTCACGTTTAACCTATTTTGGTGGTACCTACTATACATACCATCAAACTTATAAAGGATCCAATTTATTATCTCAGTTCATGAAATATACCTTGGACTTTATTTTCATCTCAACACTAACATGTGTTCCTATGGCTAAAAATTTACGCTCCTGAATTTACAGTCTACAATATGGTTTGGTTATGGTCATTGAAGTTAATATTGGAACTCAGTATTTATCGCATAACATCTCTAGCCGAAGATGCGTAGCTATTAAGCAACTAAAAAATGACAAAATAACAAAAATACCATAATAAGAAATAGAAGAATAAGATAAATAACAAAAAAAAAAATAGCAAATTAACCATATAAAATAAAGAAATTAAAAAAAAAAATAAATCAACCTATAAGTGAATAAAAAATAAAAATATATAAATAAAAATAAGATAAAAAAATAAAAAATTAGAATAATATCAAATAAAAAAGATAAAAAATAAAAATAACAATAAAAATAATATAATAAAAATACAGATAAAAATAAAATAAAAATAAAAATAAAAATTACCATAATAAAATAGTAAAATAAAAAATGAAAATAATATAAATTATAAAATAAAATCAAAACAAAAAATAAAAAATATACCTAAATTAAGAATAAAAAATAAAAATATACAAATAACATAGAAAATAATGATAAGAAATTATAGCCCAAAGATTCCCAAGTATTTCTAGACTCTCAAAAATAGACGAGTGAGAACGCCTATTCGGTACAATAGAACCAATCTGATCCCCACCAACGGACATGGACAGACCCAGCTACTCCGATCTCCGATAACAGAGCCCAACAACCAGATCCAGTTCCAAGAGAACAGTTGAACTTAAGTAGAATAAGAAGAATTCTTACGATTACATAACTCCCATCGTATAGTCGCTGCTGATGAGAATGTGGATCCAACAATGAAGAATTGGGCTGAAAAATTTATCCTGTTCAAGACCGCAACATCTTTGGGATTATTCGGTAGATTCAAAGTGATAATACTCTGAAGATAAGTCTCCGACAAAGGCTTGACTAGACAAAACATTTTATATACAGCACAGAATAACCAGGGTACATAAATACATAGAAGGTGTACATACACATACAACAAAGTAGAGTATAAATGAACATTCATGAATTGGTAAGATACAAGATATTAGGTATCAAAGAGATACCTAAATGTACCTAAAAACATAGTTACGGCTACATGGCTAAAGGATAGCCATATATCGTTACAAGACTTTACTAGGCAAGTGGAGTTGGCCAGTGTTAAGGGCCGAAGCCCCAACGAGAAGGGGTAGACCGTGTCTACCCATGTGTCTTGGTAGGTCGAGCAACAGTAAAGAGAGAAGGAGACGTTCAAATCAGCCGCTTAAATATGTAAGGCCCCTAGTGGGACCAGCGAAACTAAACAGGCGACATCCCCCAGGCGAATACGAAAATAATGCCACAGTAAAATCATTTAAATTGCGGAGATTAGCCGAACTCTTTGGGTTGAATGTAGGACTATTAACAAAGCGAGAAACCCGATTTGCTTTTCCAAAATCGCTTTGAACATTTCGTGTAGGCTTCTGGAGTATTTTGTGATATAGTTATATTACTAAGTTAGCTTAGACGTGCAACGAGTCCAGGAGTAATGAGGACCAATGAGAATCGACTCACTAACAATGGTTTGCGAAGCAGCTTGCTAACCGTTTTTATACACGTTGAAGTGCCCAACTTATTACTAAGGCGTAACTATTGCGGCACAAGGCCTAAAGTATGGGACAGACAGTGAGAATTGGACTCACCTAACAATGGTCTGATAATCTATGCCTGCTAATCATTGATTACATGAGGTGCCAGTATTTTGTGATATACGGTGTCTGGAAATCCACTACATAAACTTATAGACTCGGTGTGGGCGCGTGGTTAAAGTCAGCCACTCAACACGCTCGAATCCGGGGTTAGTTTACTATTTAATCGCTGATGTGGAAAGCCGTTCATTTGCATGTATTTGTCACGTGAAGAACGATATGCAACCAGGACTCTGCTCATGAACCAAAGGATTCTACCCAACACTAAGGAACACAGAAGGAACAACTAAAGGATTCTCCCAACGCTAAGGAAGACGGAAGAGAACAGCAGGGAATGTATCACTTATGGAATCAGCTCTGTTTACCACAGAGGGATTCCACTGGTAAAGTGCTCACCCCTTCACCTTGAAGCCTAAGATGCAACAAAAAATCCTG
>CM042142.1:70859490-70899490 GCA_023376005.1 Doryteuthis pealeii
TTAACCAGGACTCTAATGTCCTTGTCTCTTTTTTCTCACCCTTATAGTCGCAAGATTTTTCGAAATTCTCATGAATATGAAATCATGGACCCAGAATATCCAACTTGTTCGTAGGTTTCAAAGAACATTTTATGATGTTTTTAAAATTCTGAAATGCCTTCGCAATTTTTGTCGTTAATTAGAGTTGATCCAATTCTTAAGTTATATGTTTAGTAAGTGAAAAACCTTTTGTTTAATAGTTTGGCATCTACAAGAAATAGTGTTTGCAAACAAAGCTTCGTTAACGACAAATTCATTTGATCTTGTCTTCAGACCTTTGCTTTGTTTGAGTATCCACGGTCAAAAATACAAACACATCTGTCCCTTCAATAATCAAATTCTTTACAAATGGACGTCGGCAAATATTTTTGATAGTCGCGTCAGAGTGATATTTTAAACAAGGTTTGTTTTATTTTTTATCTTTAAATTTTTCCCAGTTTCTTTAAGTGTTTTTAAACAAACTAAGGAAGTGTATTAAATTGCACAAAACGTGTGAAATTTGCTGTTTGGTTTGTGAAATTTAAGATTAATCGAAAAATGAGAGAAAAAAATTCAATTATGTCCAGTCTTTTCTTTAAGAAAAAAAAGTATTCCACACTTTCCTCTCAAAAAAATTTAATACACATAGCAAGGTTGAATACAACCCCCGCAGGAACAATAAAGAGAATAAAATCAAACTGCATATGTTAAAAATGTGTTTAAAATGTAGATTTTGTTTTTAGTAATATATATTATATATATATAATAATAAAAAGAGAGGGAGAAGAAGATAAATGAGAGGGGTATAGAATGAAGGAAAGATATGATAAGAAGCAGACTAGGCTAAAATATACAATAGGAACATACTGATATTATAAAATAGAATATTATATATATAATATATATATATATAATAGATATATTATGAATATTAAATATTCTCCTATATTTCACACGCTGCCTCTTGATAAGAGGCATTGCGTTAACGAAAGTTCATTCGGGGTCATCAAACCCGGCCAGGGGTAGCTGTTAAAATGTATAACCACCACTGCATGAGAAGGATACTTCGAAACACGGTGTCTGTGGATTACTTTATTTATTATGTATATGCTCCCACTTTGGTCGAAGACTTTAACTAGCGGATTTAATTGCGGATCACCGAAAACTGGCGTGTGTAGCTAAAACCTCGCTTTGTTTACAAATATTTGAGGCCTTCTATGAATCATTTCCGCTTAGAAATTGTACGATGTAAAAATTCTTCCCCCATATATTAACAGCTGCCTAAGCCGTACGGGTAGCAGAATTTGCGAACGGAAAATTCATTCGGGTCTCAAACCCGCGAACTAGGCGTAGCTGTGAAAATGTATTATAACCACACTGATGAGAAGTGTACTTCGAAACACGTGTCTGTGGATTACTTATTTTATATAATATATATATATATATATATATATAATATATATATATTATATATAATATAATATATAATATTATAATTTCATATTATCAACCAAGCCCTGAAGAATATACCAGAAGATCTGAAAACACGTGTTGCACATTGTTAAAACAAAAAGAATAAAAAAAATTTTTCATGAGAACAACAATACATTTGCGGACCTTCACCTTTTTTATAAAATATTGAATTTTCTCCTTTGCGAACCAGAAACAACACCTCTTTAGTATATATATATATATATATATATTATATATATATATATATATATATAATATTACATAGTTTTCATTTTTATAACTATAACGCTGATATCTGTGTAAAGTCTATCTTTAAAGAAAAGATCAAAACATTTCCATAGTTTGAAAATAATCGTCAGTACCGTAATGAAGAGGCCAAGAAGAACAAAAAAACACCGAAGTAGATATCTGATATATATGTTGGCTCAATCACTAAATACAGAAAAAATGATATGAACGTGAAGGAGTCACCAAATCACCACCTAGGGTTTCACAATTATCCTGACGTAGCGTTTTGGCGAATACCAGGGTTAGGTAGTTAGTTTCTGATTCCTTCCAGTTCATTATATTATATATATATATATATATATATAAGTTAGATAGAGAGAGAGAGAGAGAGAGATGAGAGAGAGAGAGAGCGAGAGAGCAGAGGGTGAGAGGGTGTAGATACATTGAGTAGATATTTAAGAACAAGACTAAGCTAGATAGATAGATAGATAAGAACAGACTCAAGGTATGGACAGATAGATAGATAAGAAACAGACAACGGTAATATATAGATAGATAGATAAGAACGACTAATATATATAGAAGATAGATAAGAACAGTCTAAGGATAATATATATAATATATATATTATATATATATAATATATATATATATATATATATATATATAATAATATATATAACAGACTAAGGTAAATAAATAGATAGATAGATAAGAACTGACTAAGTAAATAAATAGATAGATATATAGTAAGAACATACTAAGATAGATAGATAAGTAGAAAATAGCATAGATCGATAGATAGATAAGAACAGTCTAAGATATATATATATATATATATATAATATATATATAATATATATATTATAATATATATATATATAGATAGATAGATAGATTAGATAGATAAAAACAGACTATGGTAAATAGATAGATAGATAGATAGATAGATAAAACAGGACCTATGGTAAATAAATAGATAGATAGATAGATAGATAATAAGCAGATAGATAGATAGATAATAGATGAGATAGATAGATAAGAACAGACTAATGTAAATAATAGATAGATTGATAGATAGATAGATAGACTAGATAGATAGATAGAATAGATAGAACAGACTAAGGTAAATAAATAATAGATAGATAAAATAATTGATAAGAACTGACAAAGATAGATAGATAGTATAGATGATAGAATAGGTAGATAATAAACTCATTCTTTCATATATCTTTTCTGTGTATAATTTCTTTTTCTTCTCTGTCTTTCTTTATAATAAAAATGGAATTTGAAATTATGCAGGGGAAATGCCTTTTATATTTTCTGTACAATTTCTGTAAAACCCAAGGCTTTGATAGTGTGTGAGATTGGAGGTAAGTAGCCATACAACTACTATTTTGTAAGGTTGGTGCTTTTAGGAATTTGTTCAAAAACACGCAGCGTTCTTATGTACTTCTCTTGACCTAAATACAATATAGTTCCTGTTAAATTACGGTATGTTAATTATTTCAAACTAGCAGGAAAACTGTGGATTATACCACAGTATGATAATCTATTACAACGTTTCATATATTTTACTAAGAGCTATTACTAAATAGTTCAATGTATAAAAAATTATAATGCTATTGATTTAACTCTTAGACACTTTTTGTTTCTTCATTCTTTTCATATTTTCATTATTTTCGATTGAAACAGATTAGCGTTATCTCTTCCCTGTCTCACCCGCTTTCACTATTTTCCCCCAATTTTTTCTTTCTTTCTTATAATATTTTCTCTCGTTTATTTGTTTATTATAATCGAAGGGCTATTATTAAACTGAGGACACGACACTCATAAAACATAAGAATTCGGTGGATAAGCAACACCATAATAATCAGGATTTACATTTTTGTATTTCATCTCGGACGATTTAGACAGTCTCATTTTAAACCAGTGTGTGTTGCAAGATATTAACAGTCTACAATTAAGGAACACGAGTATTAATGTATTATTCAAATTCAAAATTGAGTACAACTTTATACGGATTTGGTTTGCTTTGCTTTGCTTTCCTTTACGGCATATCAACCTCAGTGGGTCATTTAATGCCGATAAAGTTTGAAATGAATTAATTCTTAATGGATACACATATATTTATAAATACGTTTTTCTATTTAACCCACAGATTGGACCTTAATAGGTACTACCACTCTGGCCAGAGTGGACCAGGGAGCAATGGTGATTAATGGCGACAAACCTCCCAAAACTGAACCTCACCATCAGATAGAGTTTAACGTCATTCCCAGGATATGTAGACCCTCAGCCACAGCCTTCTAGCACCCATATGATGAAAAGGGTTGGGGCTTGCCATAAGGGCAATAGGGTTAGTGCAATCATATAGGTGCTAGCTTGACGTGACCAGCTGATTGATCGGAGGGGGCCTCTCCGACGACCGTCTAGCCTATGTAAGGGTCTAATGGAGTATTGCAGGTCATGGACTGCTCATCCACCAAGACTGCCATCATTAAGCATCACGGGTCGCCACCCAGGCCAACAGGTAGCCCCATTTGGGGGAGTCTAACTCTCTGCACAGGTGCAGTTGGTGCATTTCTAACGCCTCAGCCGACAGGGTGGTATAACCGGATTTAAGAACTAAAATAGGGGCTTACAATATGCAGTAGCATACGACTTCATGCGCCTTCAAAGGTAAAATACATTGTTTATGTGGTTGTGCAGCCGCAGTTTTGTAGGAGGCTGTTCTATGATTTGTTCAAACCATCACACAGCATCCTTATATATATGAAAATACATTTCTGCATTAAAATTAAAAAGAAAGATAACACACGATTCAGAAAACGGGAAATATATACATATATAAAGGGTAGTCAATGTGTTATGTATGTATTTCCGGATGAGGCTATGGAATTTTAAGAAATAACGACAAAATAAATATATATATTTAATAAAAATCACCGGTTCTTGATTTTCTTGCAAAAATTATGAAGATTTTATTTATATTCGAAGATATTTAAAAAATCAAAATATACATAGAAAATAGCATTGAAATTATACATAAGAATGTCCGCATTTGTAAATCTGAAAGTACCTAATCAATACATCAAGACACTCCTCTACCCAGGCGACGCTGGGTAGCCGCTTCTAGTGTAAAATATTTCAGAAATATTTAAAGTTATGCAGAGGAAATGGTGTCTTCTACATTTTCTGTAAAAAAAATCTTTAAAAATGTAACCCCGGCTAAATGAGAAATTGTATGGAAACTAAGATGTTGCATAAACGCGCGTGTTTAGTTGGTTTGTTTATTAATTTTTTTTATCATGACCTTTGATCTTCCCCTTCGTGATCCAAATTCTTTATTTATTTATAGCACCCACCCCATCCAACCACCCTTCCAAAAAAAAATTAAGCTCTGATTATAATTAATAAACTCGAAAAGCCCTTGTATTTGGAACACGGATTTTGAAAATAAATAAACATATTTTTTAATGGAATATTTAATTGGAAAATTCTTTGAGAGGGGAAAAGAATCACAGTGGAATTCATGAAATGTAATCAGATGCGCGTTTTAAATTGGGTTAAAATAAGCACGCAGAGAGAGAGAGAGAGAGAAGAGAGAGAGAGAGAGAGGGGGCAGGGAAGAGAGATAGTCGAAAGAAAAGTACGTTTTAAGATGGAGTATGTTGGAGTGTGTCAGTTTCAATGTAATTTATTGAGCGAACTTTTTCTTTTTTTTTTTTTTTTTTTTTGTTTCAAAAATGTAAATTTAGTAGTCTATGGTGTTTCTTGCGATGTTTTGTAAAAAATTATTTCAAATTCATCGAAAAAGGTATTGATGAGTGGATTTAGATTTAAAGGGTGATAATTAAAAGAAAAGAAAAGAAAGATGAAATTGAAGGAAGGTAGGAAGAATTGAAAAGAAAGGAAAGAAAAAACAAAAAAAAGGAAAGATGATGAAGATTTAGATAAAGGAAAAGAGAAAGGGGAAATGTAGCTATGAAAGAAAGGAAAGATCTGAAGCAAGGAAGGAAGGGAGGGAAGGAATGCAGGGATAGATAGAATAGAGGAAGAGAAAGAATGAAGAAAAGAGGAATAGATCGATAGATACATAGATAGATAGATAATAAACATATTGAGATAGATAGATGGATAGATAGATAGTTGAAACTGAATTAAGGTATGAATGAAGTCAGGAAGGACTGAAATAAAAGGAAAGGAACACGGGAATGAAAAGTGTAAAGAAAAAGAAGAAAGTTTTAGAATAAAGGGAGAAAGAAAAGGGTAAAGCAGGGGTGGTAGCATTGAAAGAAAGGAATGATCTGAAGAAAGAAAGGAAGGAAGAAACGAAAAAAGAAAAGAATGAAAGGCTAATGGAAGAAAGAAAGAAAGAAAGAAAGAAAGAACAGAATAAAGAAAGAAAGGGTTATGGAAGAAATGAAAGGAAGAAAGAAAGATAGGATGTTCAAAGCAAGAACAATCAAATTACAATCAATAATGGAGAAAGAAAGCGTCTAAATTGAAAAAAAAAGAAAGAAGAAAAATAAGAGTATAAAAGGAAGGAAAAACAAATGTAAGTAATGTAAAAATGAAAAGAAAGAAGAGGGTGAAATGCAAGAAAGAAAGAAAAAAGAGAAACAAGTAAGAAAAATGGAGAAATAAACAAACTTTCTTTTCAATTTAAGATTGTTCCATTAAAATCCCGAAATGCGAATAAAATTTTTTTTTATTTTTTGTTTACATGAATTGGGTGCGTGAAATTTCTCAGTATGATATTCAATATCCATTTACGTTTAGAAATAATTTATGGAAATAACAAATATTAGTTTGTTCAACAAGGAATTACTGATTTTGTTTAAACTTGAATTTTTTACCGTTTGTTCAAAAACGATAATATATTTTATTGAATATTCATTTTTAAATAATGTATTACTTAGGGATCATTCACTAAAAGTTTCATTTCGCTCCATTAAATTTGATTTCCTTTTTAGACGAATCAAGATTCGCCTATTCACCAACAATTTTCGGTCTTTGTATTTGTGTCGGTTCAAGTTTAGCATAAGTAGAATCGAAAATTAGTATTATCTGCGTTATTCGGACTATTGTCCCCATCTTCATTGTTATTTGTACAACGTTTCGGCCGATATACCCTCCGGCCTTCTTCGGGTATTTCTTGTCGGACTCGGGAACCTTCTCGGACTCGGGAACCTTCTTTTCGAACTCGGAAACTTACTTGTCGTATTTGTTCCCGAGTCCGACAAGAAATACCTGAAGAAGGCCGGAGGGTATATCGGTCGAAATGTTGTACAAATAACAATGAAGATGGGGACAATAGTCCGAATAACGCAGATAATACTAATCTTCAAGCCTCATCTCAAACATTCAGAGAAATAGAATCGAAAAATATAAATTTCAAATTTGGAGAAGATATTGTTAATGAATAAAACAGTAAAACTATAATTGCAAAAATATTTATAAACTATTAAAACTAGGATACTGCACTGTCAAAAATATCTATATCTGTATCAGCATTCATCCTGGGGCAGTTGATCCGGCTACACCCAATGAATTCGTCGTATCCGAATAAAGGTAGACCATGCACGGTGAACCATCGCAATTGAAGTTATGAGCGTCAGCCATTTGCGGTTCCATCGACAAAATCTATAAAGACCTGGACCCAGAATCAGCACGTCATCTTGCTTGATTGTTTTGAGCAAGGTTTTCAGTTGACCCCCTTAGCGTTTCTTCCATCATTGAGGTGGTATTTGGTCAATGGATTCACAGATGATGTCACTGTATTGTCGACGAAGAGCATGACCGAACCAGCGAAGACGTATTGCAAGAGGTGCCTGCTGGAGAGGGATGTACTGCATCTTTCCCGAACAGTGGTGTTAGAGATGAATTGTATCCATCGAACACGGGGAATGTGGCAAAGGCAATAATGGTCAAAAACCCGAAGTTTGCACAGGTCCCCAGCAATGTCAAAAATATACTTCATTAAGAAAGATTTGAATTTTTTTTTTAAATAACGACCCATTCATTTATATTGTTTGTTTCAGAATGCAAAGTGTATCAAAAAATACAAAAATCTCGATACCTTTTTGACACACCTAGTATATAAAAGGTGTGTCATAAAAGTATCGAGATTGAAGCTGTATTTACCAAGATAGAAATGAAGAATGAATGGAACGTTTATTCTTTTCACAATACAAGGTGTGTCATAAAAGTATCGAGATTGAACCTGTATTTACCAAGATAGAAATGAATAATGAATGGAACGTTAATTTTTTTTTCAAAATACAAGGTGTGTCAAAAAAGTACCAAGTTTAAAGCTGTATTTACCAAGATAGGAAGTAACAATGGATGCAACGTTATTTTTTCAGAATACAAGGTGTGTCATAAAATTATCTAAACGTTTTCTGTAAGATATTGTGCAGCTAACATTAATTTATCAAATGGATTTATGTTTCATCGGTTAAGAAAAATTGGTACAATCAAAATGCCTGATAAAATGAATTCAATTGAAATTAATGATGGAACAATAAGTTTGTATTACATGTATTTTATTAACTACCCAATAGCATGTTTCAAAGAGGACCATCCTGAAGAGAATTGGATTCTCTGGCATACACGACATACTTGTCCAGCACAACCTGAGATGGACTGGCCACTTAAACAGACTTGGGGATGACAGACTGCCAAACATATTCTGTACTATCAACTGAGAGAGGGATCACGTGGAATCGGTAGGCCAATGCTCAGGTACAAAGACAACATCAAGAGAAACCTGAAGGATTTTAACATCCCCATAGGCAGTTGGTAATATGCAACCAAAGACTTAACAAATTCGAGGAAACGGATTCGCGTGGTGTCATCATCGGTTACAATGGCTAGCAAGGTCAATAGCTGGATGTTGCAGTGTAAGCGAAACCTCAATAAAAACCGTGCTATCATCTCTGAAAAGTTATATGCAATGATAGTTGTTAAAGTAGATATTGAATTGTTTGTGAAAATAAAGCTTTGCGAACATTGTGCGAAATATGGTCATATTCATGAGTGCCCTGTTGGTGGCGCTTAAAATACGCTGATTGAACTACCTGCTAAGTGATAATGCCCTCCCCTCCAATAGAAGGGGGTTTCTAGGTATAATACTAAACTAAATCTGATATAGTTCCAGTTCTGGAGCTCTGGGGAATGGGGAATACACCTTCGTTGTCCTTATTCCCAGGTTCACTCTGATCCGAAGTAATATTATCAATTCGGGTTCCCTCTATGGGTCAAATAGATCTGTTTAAAAATAAATCGTATTTGATATGAATATTTGATAACATTTGACTGTTTACAAACAAATTATGATTAGATAGGAATAAATCCTATAAAGAATATAAATGCTTAAATTATTAGTTTTAGATAGGAATAAAGAAATAAGCGGAAAAGTATAAATAATCATTGACAAATAAAATAAGTGCAATTAAAAAATGCAATGAAACCCTTAAAAATTAAAATAAGATAAATTACGACTGAATCAAATTTTGGCATTAAATAACCCATAAGGACTTGATATACCGTTAGACAAATAAACCTCACCAAACTAAACTAAAATTCATGGTGATATGATAGATACAAGATCGACTCCCAAATAAATTACAACTGAGTAATGAGTTTGATTCTCACGGAGAACTTCACACTTATGTCTAAGCCTAGAAAAGGACAACGATATACGAAGTGTGTTGAAATCTGGCATGAATATGTTGAATAGCATTCCCTTCTTAATCGGGTCGAATACATTTTAGAAACCATAAAACGGGTAGGACTTCCTTTATTGTCTGGTGCCTGAGGTGCCTCAAAAAAGGAATGTCGAAAATATTAATGCAATTTTTACCCTGGCCACTGCATGAGATTCAGTTTGTGTGTGGCTACCCACATGCTTCGGACTTTATTTTCATCCGACCTGATGGGATGTCGAAAAATATCTACCTTCCAATAACCCCTCGTAAATGTTTGATATATCACCTTTGTGTAGGGATAAAACCGTTACGACACATAAATATGAATGAGCCATTCATTCATTTTAATTACATTTTCGTTGAGGTTAGGGAATCGCATACATTGTACGTTTATATTAATATTTTTGGGCGTGTTTTTTTTTCTTGAGACATTTTGTGCGCATTATCATTATCATCATCATTGGCAATTCAGTCTCGAAAGACTATGATAAAGTTTTTGTGTGCCCCTGAAGCTGCAGCGCCTCCTGTGACTATGAAGTCCGATGTTTGAGAAACATTCTAGACCACAGATTTTGCGTTTGTAGGTTTTCCCTGTAGATGATGATGCTTTGTTGCCGTTGCTTTCTTATGGACCTTTTAGCTTCATGATGTTGTATCAGGATCTCTTTTGACATGTACAGTCCTCTATGGAGATTCTGCCGCCACCGTGGTCGGTCTTGAGCCAAATTTCCCCAGCTGGAAGGGACAATGCCAAAGCACCTGAGATCATTTTTGCAGACATCTTGAATCGCAGCGCATAGTTATATGATATCAAGTATTCTTATCTGATAAAAATAATTTGCAAACAGTTGTTTTGAAACATTCCTATCTAATACAAATCATTATATGGTTTCAACTAATCATTTCTAGTTAGTAATAGTTATTTGTTTGCACACAGTTATATGGTTTCAAGTAACTAATAATAAACCTGTTTCCTGAGTAAACAATTATAGCTTCAAGTGACTGTTCTTAATACAAGGTTCCGGGTTCGATACCGGCCCTCGCCCACTCAACGTATGAGTAGCACAGGGATCTGTGCAGAAAAGCGAGGAGCTGATGGTAGGTGTAGCGCTCCACCTCAGACGCCAAAAACAATCTACTTGGTCTAGCGCTAGTGAAAAGGGGATAGACTTCCTCACTGTCTGGCTGATACCGACTTTAAGCCACCCCGACGACTTTACTTGACGACTTTACTTTACTTATTTATATTTATTGAATACGAACAATTCTTAACATATATATTTCAAACGTAGATGAGTTAGGTGGACCTGGGAGTATTGGCATGAAATGGCACTTCACACTCTCCAGAACTCTTGAGCATCACAATCAGATGCTGTTTCGTGTCATACCCAAAGCACCGCTATTTTTACAGGTGTTATTACTGATCTTCAGGGGAATACCGTCAGTGTATTCAAAGCCCCGACTACAGGGAAGACATAGATGTACTAAGAAATAAACTAGATGGAGCTACCATTACTAATTGTCCAAGTTCACCTGCGCCACACAGGTCACCGGTTAAAATGTGGAAGGTATATCTGCCGCACACAGTAGTATCATCCTTTATCATATAAAGATTTCCCGATTTCATGTTTGTTACATAAAGGGCTACAGTCTTATTTTAATCTGTGGCTCTGAAACACACGCGAGATCCATTTTCTATTCAGAACTGTATCGTTCTCACGTAACATGAAATGAGCACGGAAAGATTTATGTAGCGTTTACAGATTTACTATTTTTTCAAAAACGTTTCAACAGCCAACACACGATGTGCACCAGTCCAAGCGATAATCGTAAGTGTTCGTATCTTAGAAAAATGTTTGGTTTGGTTTGTTTTGTTTTATGGCATATCAACCTCGGTGGGTCATTTAATGCCGACAAAGTTTTGAAATAAATTAATTATTAATGGATAATCAAATTTTGTTTATAAACACGTGTTTTTCTATTTAACCCATAGATGGTACTACCACTCCGGGTCAGAGTGGACGCAATGGCGATGAAGGGGTGCTCCACATTTCCCAAACCTCCAAAATTGGAACCTCACCACCAGATAGAGTTTAACGTCATTCCCAGGACATGTAGACCCTCAGCCAACGCCTTCTAGCACCCATATAAAAAGGTTGGGGCTTGCCATAGGGGCAATAGGGTTAGGGCAATCATATAGGTGCTAGGGCTTGACGTGACCAGCCGATTGATCGGAGGGGGCCTCTCCGATCACCCGTCTAGCCTATGTAAGGATCTAAGTGGAGTGTTTGCAGGTCATGGACTGCTCAACCACCTGGGTTCTATGCTTAAGCATTACGGGTCGCCACCCAAGGCCAACAGGTGCTCCAACGGGGGTGTCTTACAGAGGTACAGTCGTCTGCAGAGGTACAGTCGGTGCATTCTAACGCCCTACCGACTGGGCAGGAGAAAGATGGTAAGACATTAGATAGATTGAGCTACCATTACTACTTGCCTAAGTTCATCTAAGGATTTCCCCATTTTCCCTGGACAGAAATCGTAGATATTTTATATATCAATATAACGCTGATAGTGGTCTAGGCAACAGTTCCTGGACTTTAATTTCATCTTTCGTTCAGGATCCTCCGAGACAACAAGCAACTGCAAATATTGAAGGATCTTGCCAGACTCCAGTCACTATTCAGTATTCACTATTAATCTATGCCATTGCATAGATTTCCCTGGGATTGTTTAGGATTGTATGTAAAATAATGTGATGGAAAGACCCAACAATTTAGTTATAAATTACAGAGGAAAATTACTCAGAATTTTTGGATGACGAGTGAAAAGCTACATATCAGTTTCTGATTTGACAGAACAAGACGAGAGGGGGATTAAGAAAAATAGGGTGATTAGTTGGCTGTCTGGGATGAGTGTTAAAAGAGAACAGACGCAAGATAAGTATCTGTTCTTCAAGGCATTTTTACTTAGGTGTAAAATAGAATATGATCTCTGAAAAACAAACAATAAGGTCTTGGGTATGTTATTAAATGCTAGGCAACGATACAAGACGAGACACACTCACAACTATCCAAGTAGTTACAGACTCAAAGAACGAAGAGAATGCCAGCCTAAGAACCGATAAAAACATACAGGCTCCTCTGGTCCAGAACAGCAGAACCCAATCCTGATCCAACACCGAGAAGTAGAACAGGATAATGTTAAGATAAATATTTGACAAAACTTATTTAATAATATTTACACTCTTACTCCTCTAAATTCACAATACACACATTTCCAAATGGATCCTGCCACCTTATTTTATAGAGATTTACCTACAACGCCATTTATTTTAATGGAGCCCACAACGTTTCACTTACACCTGTGTTTTGAATTCCTAGTTGTCTTTCTACTTGAGGGGTTGCACACAAAGGTTAGAGAGATTAGCATGTCTCACTATTTTACTGAAAACTAAGGATGAAAAATATAGGTTCATAAATTTCCAAAGAAAATGTCACCTTGATTCAGATTTGCATTTTTCTGTCGACAAAAAAAAAAGATGAAAACAATTCCTGCTGTAAAATAATAAGATGGAAAAACCAAAAGTTGTAGATTAGAGTGGAAAGTTACTCGATTTTTTGGATGATGTATCAAAGGCTACCTGTGAGGCTCAGAGTAGTAGATGGATGCCAACAAGCGAAAAATGGAAGAGAGTGAAAATGAGAGAGAATGAAGAGTTGGTATTCTGGGCTTTGAGTGTTTGAGGGCTCAGAAAAAACAAAGAACGTCTTGTTTGTTATTAAGAACTATCAGCAGCACAAAAAATTCAAAAATAATACGTAAACTGATCACGTAACCTATTTTGGTGGTACCTACTATATACCATCAAACTTATAAAGGAATCCACTTATTAATCTCAGTTCAGAAATATACCTTGGACTTCATTTCATCTTCCACTAACATGTGTCCTATGGTAAAAATTTACGCTCCTGAATTTACAGTCTACCAAATGTTTGGTTATGGTCATGAAAGTTATATTGGAACTCAGTATTTATCCATAACATCTTAGACAAGATGCGTAGCTATTAAGCACTAAAAAATGACAAAATAACAAAAATACCATAAATAAAAAATAGAAGAATAAAGATAAAAACAAAAAACAAAAATAAAATAACATAAATAAAAATAAAGATAAAAACAAAAAAATAAAAATAACCTAAATATGAATAAAAAATAAAAATAATATAAATAAAAATAAAGATAAAAAAATAAAATTAGAATAATATCAATAAAAAAGATAAAAATAAAATAAAAAATAAAATAAAAAATATAAATAAAAATAAGATAAAAATAACAATAAAAATAAAAAAAAATAACATAAATAAAATAAAGGTAAAAATAAAAATGAATAATATAAATAAAAATAAAGATAAAAACAAAAATAAAAATAACCTAAAATAAGAATAAAAAATAAAAATAAAATAAATAAAAAATAAAGATAAGACAATATATCCCAAAAGATTCCCAAGTAGTTCTAGACTCCTCAAAGAAGAGTGAGAACGCTATTCGGTACAACAACTGATCCACCAACGGACATGGACAGACCCAGCTACTCCGATCCCGAATAACAGAGCCCAACAACCAGATCCAGTCAAGAGAACAGTTGAACGTTAAGTAGATAAGTATAGAATTCTTACGATTACAAACTCCCATCGAATAGATCCTGCTGATGAGAATGGTGGATCCAACATGAAGAATTGGGCTGAAAATATTATCTTGTTCAAAGACCAGCAACAATCTTGGTATTGTAAGATTCAAAGTGATAATACTTGAAGATAAGTCTCCGACAAAGGTTGATAGACAAAACATTTTATATACAGCACAGAATAAACAGGGTACATAATACATAGAGGTGTACATAAACATACATACAAAAGTAGAGATAATGACACATTCATGAATGGTAAAATACAAGATATTTAGGTATCAAAGAGATACCTAAATGTACCTAAAAACATAGTTACGGATACATGGCTAAAGGATAGCCATATATCGTATACAAGACTTACTAGCAGTGAGTGGCCAGTGTTAAGGGCCGAAGCCCCAACGAGAAGGGGTAGACCGTGTCTAACCCATGTGTCTTGTAGGTCGAGCAACAGTAAAAGAGAAAGAGACGTTCAAATCAGCCGCTTAAATATGAAAGGCCCCTAGTGGGAACCAGCGAAACTAAACAGGCAGACAACTCCCCAGGCGAATACGAAAATAATGCCACAGTATCATTTAATTCGGAGATTAGCGAACTCTTGGGTGAATGATAGGACTATTAACAAAGGCGAGAAACCCGATTTGCTTTTTCCAAAATCGCTTGAATTTCGTGTAGGCTTCTGGAGTATTTTGTGATATAGTTATTTACTAAGGTTAGCTTAGACGTGGCACGAGTCCAGAAGTATGAGGCACCCAATGAGAATCGAACTCACTAACAATGGTTTGCGAAGCGAGCTTGCTAACCGTTATACCACGTGAAGTGCCCAACTTATTTACTAAGCGTAGCTTATATGCGGCACAAGGCCTAAAGTATGGGACAGACAGTGAGAATTGAACTCACTAACAATGGTCTGATAATCTAGCCTGCTAATCATTGTATTACATGAGGTGCCCAGTATTTTGTGATATACGGTGTGCTGGAATCCACTACATAAACTTATAGACTCGGTGTGGGCGCGTGGATTAAAGTCAGCCACTCAACACGCTCGAATACGGGGTTAGTTAACTATTTAATCGCTGATGTGGAAAGCCGTTCATTTGCATGTATTTGTCACTGAAGAACGGATATGCAACCAAGGACTCTGCTCAACCAAAGGATTCTACCCAACACTAAGGAACACAGAGGAACAACTAAAGGATTCTACCCAACGCTAAGGAAGACCGAGAGAAAAGCAAGGAATGTATCACTATGGATCAGCCTCTGTTTAACACAAAGGGATCTCCACTGTAAAGTGCTCTCACTTGAAGCCTAAAGATGGCCACAAAAATCCTAACATGGGAAACCAATTGAAAATCTGGTTAGTACCTTGATTTGGAGTGGTTTGCAAACAAGTGAGTTTTATTATATGACATCCTTTACATAGTGTTTTATTAGCTTCTCTACCAGAGTACCTTTATAAGAGTACCTTTATGAATGTACCTTTAAAAATGTTACCTCCTCTGATGAAGTATATTTATGAGAAAAATAGAATTGATATTATGGACAGTAAAAGTCGTCGTCGGGGCGGCCTAAAGTCAGTATTAGCCAGGCAGCGAGGGAGTCTATCCCCTTGTCACTAGCGCTAGAACAAGGAGATTATTTTAGCGTCTGAGGTGGAGCGCCACACCTACCACCAACTTCTCCCTTTACCGCACAGATCCCAGTGCTACTCATACGCTGAGTTTGGCGAAGGCCGGTAACGAACGAGGAACCTTGTGATTCCTAGCCGAACGCTCTACCGACTGAGCTAAACCGGCCCTATTATGGACAGTACTTTAGGAATATTATTCATACTAGCAAATATATGCACCTTCCGGGTGCACATATTTAAGTATTGATGAAATAAGATATTATGATAAATTAGAAAGGCTAATGAAACTAAATAAGAATGCAGATAAAAAGATTTGAAACGAAGGGTTATAATCGAAAATTAAGACAACTGAAACTTACTCTTCCATCACTCCCGTCTTTTATTGCTAAATTTTCCGAATTTAACTATTTAGTTAAAATAGGAAGTAAATAATAAAATTACAGTTGTTTCTTTTTGTTAATGGATTTCTTTTAATATTTATCCTCGAATTTTTTGCTCTTATTCATTAAAATAAAACCAAACAATAAGAAATCAATATATACGTAGCACATATTTATTAAAATCACATTTTAATATCAATATGCAAATTAGCCTTCCCGTTCACACTGTAAACCGCTATTTTGTTGCATGTATATATATATATATATATACAATTGCATGTTGTTAGTATGTAGATAAGGTCCACAGTATTAATAATGTTGTACACTTTTATTAATAATTGAGTTTTAAATAAAAATTAAACAATGGAGAATGTGACGTAAATAACTAAGGAAATTATAACTTGAGCAGTAATATATTTTCGGTTACACACAGAAAAACACACAATCTCTATTATAATAAGATATATGATTGTAAATAGGTTGAGGGTGTTTGAAATATCATATATATGTATTTACCAACCCCTCTGCAAGAGCAAGATGTGACCTGAGGACACTTTCTTAAGCGTAGTTTAACACGTTTGAATTCAGAGTTTTCCTTCTCCTAGACTGGTTAGGTAGTCAGAGTTAACGAAGGATTGACTCCTCGTTGTCAGCCACACACTGAAGTTAAAATTGCTACAATATTACACTCATCCCTTACCACATCTTTCAATTTATGTCTCGAAATATCGAAATAGGAAATTAACAATATCTAATCGCATTAGTTATTTTCTATTACTATCAATTTATCAATACTCGTGTTCTTTAATTGTACGACCGTTATCATATTGTAACAACCTCTGGAATCTTTTTTTTTTCATGAAATCATTACACACTCCGGTTTTCCCGCTTAACGCCGGGGGTCCAGCGAGCTTCGTCCGCTGGAGTAGTCGGACTTTAATAATAGCGTCGATCCCAGGGGGCTATCCCCAGGCAACGACGTAATTTTTGTTCTTTCCACCCATGAGCTTCGGCTTGTGGGTGGGCCCACGTTAAAACGAGGCCTTGTGCCCAGTCCATACAATGTGGGTATGCGACAAATATACTCTGGTAATAATATGAGACGTCCAATCGTCCAAGTGAAATATCAAATATTTTTAAATCTGTATTTTGATCTTTATTTCCTGTTTGTAGCAATGTCGCCGCACTATTTTCCTTTCTAATTTCTTCAGTTTCTTTCTATAATGGAGATAAATGGTCAAGATCGAAAATTCAGCCGTTCATCATGTCACTATAATAAATGATAGACTTATAGTTCGTACCGATATATATACACTCTACAATAAAGGAAAAAGACATAAGAGAGAAGAAAAAAGGACATGCGCGTTCAGAAAATATAGCTCATGATTTCAAATGTATATAGAAAAAAAGTGTGGAGATATACGATATGAAGTAAGGTGTGAGTGCATCGGAGGAGCCTATATATAGGCGAGTCTCTGGTTTCAATATTGAATTCGACAATGAAATGAATAATATGTAGTGAGCATATGATCAACACACAAAAAAGAATGGTTAGAGGGTGTCATAAATGCAATCGGATTTTATTCTGTTTACTATATTGAGATGGTAGTGGCTCCGCCAACATCACACTCTTGAATGTAAAGCTCATGGGTGGGGTGATAATAAACGTCTAGTAATATTATACGATATTATTGTCATAATCGTGTGGTAATAGTCGCGACGAGGTTTTTTGCTAGTATTTTGATCACTTCACTCCAGTTGGAAATACCATGTGTGGATCGATTTCACGCATAGATAAAGTCTCGACCTATCAATACTACTCACATAAGCGGAACTGAAAGCACCCTCAGTTAGGAACTCACTTCTTCTGTTGCGCTTTTACATGCTCTGTGGTGACAATTACCTGAAAAAAGCTCGAGATACAATCAATTCCTAGGTAAATTTAATTGGATGAATGTATATTATACATATTATATCACCAGATGTTCTCGCTATACTCTATAATAAGTGATTACACGGCTATTTCGGTTGGAGCAAGTATTAAGGACGTGATACACATACTCGCATTCTTAATTGTAAGTGTGAGGAGGAGTGAGGTATTATTATCAAAGGAGTTGAGCGTGGATAGTATGGATATAGCCCGTCGTAGTTGAGAAGTGGAAATCTTAGGAGAGAACGAGTTTATCAATTGCTCTGACGAGCTTTTTATGTCCTTTCATTATATAATGGCGCTGTATTACGCGTACAACTCGAAATAGTTCAGTGTCATGATACACTTATAACTTGAAAGACATCCATTTTCTTTTTGGGTAAAAGTGTGGCTGAGGACTTGAGTTTTCTTTGTTTTTTATTCTATTGCTTAATTAGTACTCACTATTTACTAGGAGTTAAGGAATCTCTTGATCCTCTCGACACACGATAGCTTTACGTTAGAGAGAGAGATGAAGTATATTGCACCGTTTGCTCTATTAATACCTGCCTCGCTCACGTAGGGATATAGGTATTATTATAAATGATATCTAGGTAAGAAAGGTGAGAAACTCTATGAAAATTATCATATATACGTAGGTTATATAATATACTACTTAAGCTTAGAAAGTGTATCCTAGCAGGATCTTATCTTGGATGCTGCTTTTTTTTCTTTGTTTTGTCATTGAGTAAGAGAGGCGATTTGGGAAATGATATTTATAGATTATTAATTATATTAAATAATGATAATTATACCGTACAGACATACCGTTTATCGTGTATCATTACAACATTAAGTAACGAACAGATATTCTGTACGTAATGATATGCACTATTCTAGCGCAACGTATGTCGCATTCCTTTGCCTGGATTTTAACACTTGCTGAAAAAGTTTCAATTTTTTTTCTCATTAAAAAAAGCCATCGCGAGTGAATTTTTAATATTATGCGACCACTAATTAAGCTATATGTCGTTGATAGTCACAGTGTCCTTTCAAGCATTATAGAATTTTTTAATATTATTATTTATATATAAAAAATCATAATAATTTATTTAATATAAAAGTATGTACTCAAATTAATTATTTAATATACTTGTGCAGCTCCTCTAGTCATACACAATCGCACTACGTATAACAATTAGCAATAATTGTTAATATAATATTATTTATTATATTTATTAATATATAACTATGCAATACATAATACGGTTTATACTCAGATGGTGATACGAGGGATATAGTGAGCTTATAAATTTGCCATGACGGAAGCATTTGAAATGATGTGAGCGTGCACAGTTGTTGGTTGGATAAATGAGAAGTATATATGAATTGGCATTGTAAATGGCTCACAACAGATAGCTAATCACACTCGGGTAGATTGTGCATTTACCTCTCGATATATCTGTTGATTGCAGCTTTCCTCTGCGCCCCTTCTCTCACGGACAAATTACAGTGCGCGACCACGCAGTGACCCGATTATGCACCCTGTTTATTGTCAGGCTCTTGTAATTGCATACCAGCAAACATGAAAATATGCGAGTCGCATACTCAAGAAAAACGTGTTCTATGTATTTCACTACGATACAATACTTTTCCTCTCAGATTTCTTGGAGCTGCTCTTTTTCCGTTCTTCTTCTTTTTGTTTTGTTGTTCTGCCCTTCTGCCTCCTGTCCTCCTCTTCTTTTACTCCGGCGACCCCCAGCGCGCCGATGGCTTGTCTGGTTAGTTTATTGTGTGTGTTGTATCTGCGCTTATTGCGCGTGTATAATATGTCAATCTGCTTTTGTACTGCGTTCGAGTCCTTTTCTGTTTATTGAGCGCGGAAACGCAGGCGGAGTAGGCTGTAGGTCTTGACCGAGTGTAGATTTGCTTCTTATTATAACTGTTTGTAGTAGAATGTATTTCTGCTTTGATGGCATTAGTGTGTTGTAGGGGGGTGATTGTTTGTTGGTTGGTTGTTGGGTTGGTTGTTACTTTTCTAGCAGATGTCTCTATATCCTATTTGTGTGTTTTATTTTCTGCCTTGAAGTATTAGTTTTTTTGTTTATCTCATTTATTTGATGATACTTAGCATCAATTTAATAAAATACTTCAATATTGGTCATATTCCGTAGAGAGTACTTAGATGCTAATTGGTGTCTTTGTTGATGGGTGGGGTGGGGGGTTGCACTCTCGCTTTGGAGTAGTGGTGGCTTGTTGGTTGAGTTAGGTTTACTGTTGATTTTAGGGCATGTCACCCTTTGTGTTTATTTTATGCGAAGACGTTTTTGTTTTTATTCAATTTTTGATGGGTACTCATGTTCCTTAATATATAAAAAACTCAAATTTGGTTGTGAGTTGTGATACTAGTGTAATTGGTCTTCTGTGTGATAGTGTGAGGTGTGTGTGTGTGATGTGTGGTTGCGTGATGCGTTTGATGTGTGCTCATGCACGACAGCTCATTATCACACACCAGTGAGATTATGAGAATCGCCGTGAGAGGTCATCCGGACTGATGCAGTTTAGTGTCATCACGCCCATATGGCGGGGGTGGTGATCTTACGAGATTCTATCACAAGGGTATCTAAGTTCGAAAATGCAACGTGAGATTGTACCTTTACTGCGAGGTTCGACAGCTCATCCTTAGTACGATCAGTCGCAATCCAGGTACGCGTTTATAGTCCACTAACTGCAGTGGGGCCCCCATGAGGAAAGTAGAAGAGGTTGTATCGAATTATAATCAAGCGTGGACGAGAGGCGGGAGGTGGGGAAGACGTTGGAGTTCTAGGACATGTCATCGGCAAAGAAATTAAGGTCATTTAGAGTTGAACACTTGTTGATATGTGTAACAGCAGTAGCTGCTCGTGTACCACGGGCTTATGACCTTACACGTAGAACTATGCATTATGCTACGAATTAGATAGAGATATTATATGCATCTAGTATAGGTCCTAGATATAGAATTAAAGATTAAGTTCAGAATACAGGTTAGTCGATTCGTTGTACATTTGTTTAAAATAGAAGTTACCAATTGGTTAATAATTATAAAATATTTTGATAGTAATCTGCGGCTATTCGCTGCATTTCATACCCTTATTCTCGATGGTATCAGGTGTTCTTGTCTGTGACAATACTACAATTTTTCCTTTAAATAGTCGAAGGTATTACGTCACTATATTATATGCGCGTACACCCTAAACTTTGGCAGTACTGCCGGATTTAGAACACTCCTATAGCGTTACTACAGGCGCGATGTCAAAGGTACCGAGTCGATAGTATGAGAGACTATCGATCGGGTACAATCTGCACGATAGCGTCTTCTTCGTATTGTATTCACAACTCATTGTGGCGGCCTAACGACTCCTCTCAGGGAAATGTAGGTGAACCACAATTCTACCTCAGGAATATGGTAAATAGCAGGGGTCCAGACTTGGTCTCGTTTTATTACCATCGCGCTAGGTAACCAAGTCTACGCGCATAGGTTGAGAAACTCGGAGTTCAAGCTGTTTTAAACTTCGTTCTGTAATTAAATTTGTGGTGTGCGCACTCTCCAAATGCTTCGCGTATGGTTGCGAGGTGGTTTGGTAAATACTATTAGGACTGACTAGCCCGTACTTCGTGAGTTTGTGGTAGTGTAACCCAGTAGATAGAACTTGATTGACACATTCGCGATCTTGTAATCCACTCAACTGAGGGTGCTCAAGTACGCTTATTCCTCTCCTACCCAAAACATATGGGTCTCACTTTCTCAATTGCATACGGGCGTGCATAAGTGGTCTACACTTTTTCTGTGATCGTAGTGGCCTGTGGCTATGGATTATTTGTGAAGAGTGAACATAAGCGTGTTGTCGTGTATTATGGGTTGATCTTTGTAGCAGTAATCGCTTGTGGACGGGGTGTGTGTTTGGAGTGTCGCATTGGTGCTGTGTGTGTGTGTGTAGAGTTGTGATGTGTGCTGATGTGTGTGTGTGTGTAGTGTGCGTTGACTTATGGTGCTGATATGCGTGTGAACCGTGGGTATTATTTTGCCGTAGATGTATCTGTTCGTAATACGAGTGCATACGTTATATCATCAGTTATATATACTAACACCACACACGGGTGCCACTACTGGTAATTCTCGGTAAGTCGTGTGTCAGAATTGGAGAATGAGTTCAAAATTAATTCTATGGCTTAACAGATCGCCGGGGTAGCAGTTTTCGCCTTTATAGCGTTTCTTAAGGCCATACGAACCATTGAGTCTGAGGCATTTAGTGACGCCCGCTCACAATCGAATGCTCTCACTACCACAAGTCACATATGGTAATTTTGTACAGGGTTACCGATCATAGCAGAGCAACATTTCGCGTATAGCGATAACTCACTACATTTCATACACGAGAGTGAGGTTATCAAAATGTAAAATACAAAATAATTGACCACGCCGACTGAGTCATATTCATAGTAAGACAAACAGGATTACTATACTAACTTAGATTTCAGAACCATTGGTTAAGTGAGTTCAATTCTCAACTGGTCTGAATCGCACCATTATGATTATAGAAGAGTGACCCGTTGTGACTGACATTATAATTAACGCTACGCCTTGAGTAAGTAAAATTAGATTTGTGGTATGGACACGTCAGAGTATGGTGTATCTATGAAGCGCGTATGCCATAAGTGTCTTACTCTATAGAGCGATATCGCACTTAGTTATGTTAAGTGTTGAGAGTTCAAGAGAAAATATAGTTCGTCAGTTAGGAGTGATGAGGCCTCACTATCGCTAGTATGTGTTAACTCTCTGCTGCTTATCCACTCTATAGCTTATGAATTCTAGTCAAATAACTACCTTTTTGCAGACACTTAAATAACTAATGGCACACAGTAAACGAAGCCACCTTATCTGTAAAATTCAAGCTGTATCTCAATTCGGAAAATAGCATAATCAGTTAGTTTTCTCATACATACGCCATAAAGCTTTGATAAAAGTCTATCGGAGTTGTTTATCATATCTCTATTCGTCATTACATGTCTGAATATGGAGCATATCGACAATTGAATTTATTCTCACCATAGAAAATAATGTGATACACATTTGATTAGGCTGCTCAGAATATGTAAATCTAATTCCTGAATATATATTACATTTCGATCTGAGGGTAGTTGCTAACTGCCTTGTTTGAGTATTATACAGAAGATTGGTCTCTAGCTCTGAACAAATACGGAGACTAGAACCAAAAAATTTACTCAGATATAATTATTAAAGAGCATGAGAGCATGTCTGTGTATCTTGTTTTGTTAGAGGTTTCTCCTTTCGTCTTTTTCTGTAGTACGGTTCAGTCTCGATACATGGTATATGACGATATTGAGTCCGGCTCAATCGAGATCAAGTCACCTCTTTGTCGATGAGTGTGGCTTCGCCCTAGTCTACTGCCATACAGCTCTATAGGGCTACTCACAATGCATTTGATATACAATCTCATTAGTTAATATGGCTTCCTTTTAGCCACATGTTAATCTCGGATAATACATGATATTATATATTACTAGTAAAACATTGGTAGTAGTCACTCATATATGAGTTATACTAAATATCTATTTTGCATAGGACTATATATCTGATTCTCAGATAGGTGTGACATCTCGCGGCCTACTCATGTGGTATTCATTCTCATTTGTCAATCTATCACTCGGGTTAACCTTCTGTTGATGTATGATTCATCTCGTACAGGTAACGCCCTTCTTTTCTTTACTGCACACTCTGGCGACACCTCTCTTGTCGTGAATCTAGGAAAGCCTATCACGGGAACTTTTCGAGTACGCTCGAACCACTTTATTATAAGATACCCGTGGTATACTGTTTCTTCATTCCTCTGATATGCGCATCTACTATGCTACGGTGATAGAACGAAGTATTTCGTGGCATTAATGATCAAGTTTCTAATGATGACTAGTTAATCTCTATAATCGATGGAGAGTTACATATTAACATCAGGTCACAAGTCACAAATAGAATATTATATAAGTCAACAATAGTTTATACTTTCTCTGAGTAACACTCGCGGCAGAGGACGCAAATTGAACATTCTGAACTCCTCCAGCACAAATATCTCTCTCACATTACCTGCGTGTTGCGGATATATTGTGTCTGCCGCACCTCGTTATGTTGCTATGCGTGAATGCCAGCAGATGACTCTAATATTTGTGCTGTCCTGTGAGTGTGGTGGAAGCTCGTTAAATATGCTTAATGACTCACGATCATTGAAGCCATTTCATTTGCTCTTCTGCTCAATCACTCTCTTTTATATATCTCATATAATCATTTAAAATCAGTCGATAGTTTTTGTGTCGCTCGCTGTGTTGGTGTGTGTGTATATTACTACACTATATATAGATCTGGATTTTACTATTAGTATAGTTGTTTTAGTAGGCTCTATGTATATATATTCGGATCGAGTAGCCTGGGTCTGTCGATATATATAGGTCGTATTTTATGATAACGCAAGACCCGAGTTTTAGTTGCTCGTTATTTTTTTACTATTCGTTCTAGATCTTTGTTACTGCGTCGTGTATTATCTTATGCTCACAACTTAACTAGTACGAGTGTGCTAGTCATTGTAGATCCTAGTAGCGTTTCTCTAGATCGAGGATATTTCATTCGCGTGATAAAAGTTAGTTTTAGTTCTGATTCGTTGTTATTGACATTTGTTAATTCTGAATGGTTTTTAGATATCCTTAGTCTTTTATTAAAGATTGTTTTTAATATATTAGTGAAATATGCTGAGTGTAAATAACTATTTTTTTATTTTTTTAGATAGGAGTTTTATTTTAATATTTATATCTTCTCTGATACTTAATTAGTCATGTTTTATATTTATTTATATATATATTATAAATATTATATAATATATTATATTTAATATAAACAATATTATTATATATTTTTAACTCATTATTATTATTATTTATTTATTAAATTATCTGAAAATTAGCAGTAGAAGATATTTTATAACATCTCAATAAATATATTTAAATGACTCTTATTAATTTTTACTTAGTGTTAGTAAAGTTTCAACAGTATTAGGCAGACCGGATAATATATTTATATTAAATACAAGCCCACTTTTTTCTAAATTATTTAACCGTTTGAGGATTTCCTTATCAGCATAATTTAGTGAGGTAAATCTCAGTATCATAATATTTATTTGGGATATATTAATATATTGGATAGTTTCAAACATGTTTGGTCAATAGCCTCGGTTTGAATAGCCTCTGACGTATGAAGTTTAGATTAGAAAACTTGTGTGTTTATTTGTGATTGCTATAAAATGAAATGTAAATGTGAATAAATAATTTCTCTTAGAAAGTTGATAGCTTTGAATCAAGGACCAAATACAAGAGTTTAATCCGAAAACCTCGATCGATCTAAATATTGATCGTAAACAATAATAGTATAATTTGGCCAAATTCAATCGAACTAAAAGAAGAGGTCTCACAATATTGGTTCAAGTACTTTGCGTAGATTTTTGATATTGCGAACGCTTTCCAAGGCACAATGCAGCTCTAATTCTTTTCAACTAAATACATTTCAATCATTCGGTCAGGAACGATATAACTGAAAACCTAGTGAGGTATTATTTGTAAGCATGATAAAATGGAAAAAAAATTTAGATAAAAGTGAAATGTTACTAGAATTTTGAGAAGTGACATGTGAAAGGCTACTTGCCGATCTCTAATTGGTCGATGAATGCCAACAGGCGGAGAGTGAGAGAAAAAAAAGAGGGAAGAGTTGGCAGTCTGGGCAGAGCGTTTGAAGAGAACAGACGCTAGACCAGTGTTTGTTCTCTAGTGCATTTTTACTTGGGAGTAAATTAAAGTATGATCTGAAAAAACCCAAGAACATTTTGTGTTCATTATTAAAAACTAAGCAACGACGCAAAATGCGACACCTCAAGACGACCCAAGTAAGTTCCAGACTCAAGAAACAGAGAATGCCACCCAGCCCAATAACCAGGTCTAGTCAAGTGAATAGTTAAACAGCAAGAAGAATAGAATTATTACTATTACAAAAACTCATTTCAATGGAAACCCGCTATATAACATTATTATCCAACTGTTTTTTTAGCAATTTTGACCAAATGGGGAAAAATAATTTTGAAGGAAATGATAAAAGATACAGTTTTTTGCACGTCTTTTATATAATCGGGTCATTGCTGGCTTAGGCTATATTTAAAATGTTTTGATTTCATTAAGATATCCTCAACTGTGGGGAAATATTAATCCCTAAAGACGACATTTCAGTGGTGAATCTCTCATTATTAGTGGAAGAGTTTCATTTGAGCTTTCCTGCGAAAATTGAAATTGAATGTTATTTTATTCAAGTACACAAATTGAAAATTTAGAAAACAGGTAAGATTAACTTGAAGCCCATGAGTTAGTATGTGGCTTGTGGCGCTCAATTATTATTGTTAAGGAATGGGGCTGTGTTATAGGGGAGGTTATAAGTTAAATTTTTATAAGTTACACATTGGGGACCCCGCCTAACATTGACTGAATATAAGTAAAATAAAAAATCAGTAAAATCATTTTAAAATTCCTTCTTAAATATTAAGATATGAAGATTTTGCCAAATTTGGGATGTCTAAAATAAAATTGTTCCAATTTGGCTGAATTTTTTGTTGGTATTACTTTGAATTTTGTTGTCGCCATCTTCATCTTGATATATAAAAACACAACATCCCGACTGTTATACCCTCTGGTCTTCTTCCGGTGTACCATGTCCGTCTATATTAGCAAATATTCTACCTAGGAAATCATTTATCACATTCCATGGGATTAGCTTGGTCAGCCTATAAAATATTCACCTGAAAAATTATATATATATATATATATATATAATATATATATATATATATATATGATACCACAATGTATGGTTAACTCTCTTTCCTTGATGAGTTAGTGGTATGTGCATTATATGCAGTTGTATTGGGACAGTGCCCAATATCTTTGATAGAGCAATTATATAATAATAATAATAATAATAATAATAATAATAATAATAATAATAATAATAATCTATGCAGGAGCAAAACTAATAATAATAATAATAATAATAATAATTATTATTATTATTATTATTATTATTATTATTATTATTATTATTATTATTATTATCTATGCAGTAGCAAAACTAGTTTCCAATAAAATTGATGCACCCCTTCGAAACACTAACACAAACAGAGAACCAAACAGAAAAACAAAAGCTGTGTTGGAGTTCAGATTGGAAGAACAAAAAAATACGACAACAAACAAATACTTTAAACAAAAAACACAAATACACATGTAGCTAAAAAGGTTAAAAGACAACAGCAAATTAAGTTGGAAGAAGTAAAAACAAAAGATAACGGCTATAGAAGGAAGACTCAAAAGGTATCGAGAAAGAACTAAACAGTACAAACAAAATAGGACCTTCCAAAACAATGAAAGATATTTTTATGAACAAATTAATGGATCAAAAACAACATTAGTGAACACCCAACTGTAACCAGAAACAGAAAAGTTTTGGAGTATATATGGAAGAGGAAAGAACATAATAAATAGTCAAAAATGGATAAGTGATATTAAGAATGAACCGATGGAAATTGAGGAAGGACCTTTAGCAAGTGTTTCATATAATTACGCTTAAATCATTACTCAAGAAAGTAGCAAATTGGAAAACACCAGGCCATGATGGCATATGTAGATTCTGGTTCTAAAAATTTACGTCTATCCACAAAAGAATCGCCCAGCTACTGAACAGATGCCTACAAGAAACGGAAGTATCCGAATGGATGACAAAACGGATAACTACACTAATCCAGAAAAACCCACAAAAAGGAAACGTCCCCAGCAATTATATACCAATAACTTGTCTACCCATGATGTGGAAAGTATTGACTGCTGTTATAAAAGAAGAAATATACTTTTCACCCAATTGGCGGAAACTTCTCCCAGAAGAACAAAAAGGATGCCGCAAGGGAAAAAGAGGCACCCGGTATTTACTGTATATAGACCAATACATTCTTAGAAGTAAAAAATAGACGGTAAAATATTGCAATAGCCTGGATCGATTACAGAAAAGCCTATGACATGGTCGCACATACCTGGATTTTAGAATGTCTAAAAATGTACAAAATTTCCAACAACATCATAAACTTCATTAAAAAAAACATGGAAAACTGGCAAGTTCAATTAAAAGCTGGTAAACAATCCCTGGCAGAAGTAAAAATCAATTTGGAATTGAAAAATGTGCAATGCTATTAATGAAACAGGGTGAAAGAAAATTAATGAATGGAATACAACTACCAAATCAGGACATATAAATCACTTGATGAAAATATAAACTACAAATACTTAGGAATTTTAGAAGCGGACAATATCATGCAAGCAGAAATGAAAGGAAAAGTTAAAAAAGAATATCTCAGGAGAACTAGAAAACTTCTAGAACCAAATTTAAGAGCAGAAATTGATCATAGGAATCAATACCTGGGCCGTCCCCATTATAAGATAGTTAGACCATTCTTAAAATGGACAAAAGAAGAACTCAGACAGATTGATCAAAGGACGAGAAAATTAATGACCATGCACAAGACTCTCCACCCTAGAGACGATAGAGATAGATTATATGTGTCAAGAAAGGAAGGGGGAAGAGGTCTTGCCAACATAGAGGACTGCATAGAAACCACAATCCAACAACTCGAAGACTACTCAAAAAAGAGTAAAGACAGATTACTTACGGCGGCCAACAATAGTAGATGTGACATATGGACAAACAGAAAAACAACAAAGACTAAAAAGCAAAAATGGGAAGAAAAACAATTATATGGATACTTCAAACGACAAATTAGAGAGGTTGCACATGAAAACAAATCTGGACGTGGTTAAGAAAAGGAAACCTTAAAAGAGAAACTGAATCACTAATAATTGCTGCACAGAATAATGCCATAAGGACAAACTATATCAAAGCAAAAATTGATAAGACCCAAGAAAATAGTAAATGTAGACTGTGCGGTAATAGAGATGAGACCGTAAACCATGTACTAAGCGAATGTAGCAAACTATCACAACGGGTGTACAAAACTAGACACGACTGGGTTGGGAAGGTGATCCACTGGGAATTATGCAAAAAAATAAATTTTGACCATACAACAAAATGGTATATGCATAAACCAGAATCTGTTCTTGAAAACGAAACGCATAAAATTCTCTGGGACTTTGAAATAAAAACGCATCACCTTATTCCAGCAAGAAGACCAGACCTAGAGTTGATTGACAAAAAAGAAAGAACTTGTCAACTGGTGGATTTTGCAGTTCCAGCAGATCACAGGGTGAAGCTAAAAGAAAATGAAAAAATGGACAGATACTTGGACCTTGCCAGAGAACTGAAAAAGTTATGGAATATGAAAGTCAAAGTTATGCCAATTGTAGTTGGTGCACTTGGAACGATCCCAAAAGGATTGGAAAAGGGTTTGGAAAGTCTGGAAATCAAAGGAAGAATTGATACCATCCAGAACACTGCATTGCTGCAATCTGCCAGAATACTCAGAAGAGTCCTGGAGACCTGAGAAGACTTGCTTTTAATCAGACTCCAGTGAAAGTCCATCAGCTAACACTGATGTGAAAACTCAAAAGGAGTAAATAATAATAATAATAATAATAATAATCAAATATTAGTTTTGAATATGTATTTATATATAAACATTCATTTGATTAGATATGTATACAAAATTATATATATATATATATATATATATATATAAATTTTGTATACATATCTAATCACATGAACGTTATATAATATATAATATATATATTATATATATATATATATATATATATATATATAAATATATATCTATTATTTATTACAAATCACATGAATGTTATATATATATATATATATATATATATATATATATATATATATATATATATATATGTATTATTTATTACAAATATATATGTGTGTGTGTCTGTATGTTTGTGTATATATAGATAGATAGATTTATATGTGTGTGTGCGTTTAAGTATGCATTGGAATGAATGTGAGCAAAAATTACAATAGAATGAGACAGTAAATTCCTCTGAATTTTGGAATGAGACTATACGTATGCTTCTGTTTCTTAATATTGGCGTCTGTGAGTGGCCGTATATGCGTGTCATGGCCCTGCACGTGCGCATACCTACTGTATGTACCAGTATGTTTGGTCATGCGTCCATACGTGCGTTTGTCAGTGGGATGGGGAGTGGGGGGGGAACAGAAAACAATCTTATCGAGAAGGAAAGGACAGGAACGAAATAGGAGAAGGCGTCGTTGAGTGCTGATAGAAACCTGAGAACCCTCCCCCCCCCACTGATCGATATCTAAGCCAAATTGATTCGGTAAGTTATACGCCGCCTCCGCCTTGATCCTCCACCCGACCAACCAACAAAACCAGCTGTGTTACTGGTATTTCTAATAAATAGAAGTAATTATCGCTTAATTGTTCTTAGTCAAGAATTCATATCGAAGTAGAATGACACGCAAACACTCCTCTCAAAGACTAGTTCCATAGAGCCTGTTTATGCTAAGAATGACTAAATAAAGGTGAAGTCATGGAGTAGTGGTAAAATCAGTGGGCAGCGATAGTTAAATTATAATTTTTACTCGTTTAGCTCAGTCGGTAGAGTGTCCGACTCGGAGCCACAAGATACCTGGTTCGATACAGGCCCTCGCCAACTCAGCGTATCAGTAGCACAAGGATACGTGCGGTAAAGTAAGTAGTTGATGGTTGGTGTGGCGCTCCGTCTCAGACGCCAAAACAATCTCCTTGGTCTAGCGCTAGTCAAAGAGGCATAGACTCCCTCGCTGTTTGGCTGATACTAACTTTAGGCCACCCCGACAACTTTACTTTATGACTTTTACTTATCCGAAAATAGGTATTCACCGAACTCTCTAGCACGAACACTTGATAATCGAAGTTAAGCAACGATGGGTGGCCATTTCCGCAACAGAGGGATGGATGGAGAGGCCCCTTCTGATCAATCAGTTGATCACATCAAGCCCTAACGCCTATATGATTATCACGAATATGTTTATGGTTATCCCCAAACCGTTTTCTCTCTCTCTCTCTTTCTCTCTCTCTCTCTTCTATCTATCTATCTATCTATCTATCTATCTCTCTCTCTCTCTCTCTCTCTCTCTCTCTCCTCTCTCTCTCTTCTCTCTCTCTCTCTTATTTTATGTCTTCCATATTCCATCCCTGCCTCTCTTTCTTTTAAGTATTTATTGTTCGCTTGCATTTCCCCCCCTCTCTCTCTATCTATCTATCTATCTATCTATATCTATATCTTTTTCTCATTCTCTCTCTTTGATTTTGGTTTGGTTTGTTTTGTTTTATTTTACGGCATATCAACCTCGGCGGGTCAATTAATGCCGATAAAGATTTTAAATAAATTTATTCTAGATACTCAATTTTTTATAAACATTTTTCTAGTTAACCCTTAGATGGGACCCTAACAGGTACTACTACTCCGGGTCAAAGTGAACCAGAGAGCAATGGTGATGAAGGGGTACTCTACATTCTCCAGATCTTCAGAACCGGAACCTCACCATCATATCGTCATTCCCAGGACATTAAGACCCCCAGACACCGCCTTCTATCACATATGATAAAGAGTTGGGGATTGCCATGAGAACAATAGGGTTGGGGCAATCCTAGAGGTGCTAGGACTTGACCAGCAGGTGGCCCCATTTAGGGGTGTCGTAACCCTCTCCAGCGATGCGGTCGGTGTATTCTAAAGCCACAGGTGACAGGGTTGTCGGATTTTGCTACTTCTATATTATATCGACTTTATCTACCTATAGGCATTTATTTGCACTTCCCAGTAACCCCCCCTCTCTCTCTCTCACTCTCTCTCTCTCTCTCTCTCTCTCTTTCTCTCTCTCCCTCTCTTTTCTCTATCTCTCTCTGTCTATCTATCTATCTATATATATATATATATATATATTATATATATATATATATATATATTATACATATATGATCTTGCTTCTTCCATATACTGTCCCTTTTTATCTAACTCTAGATAACTCTTTTCTCTCTCGAGTCAACCCCCTCCCTTCGTCTGTCTGTCTGTCTGTCTGTCTGTCTGTCTGTCTCTCTCTCTCTCTCTCTCTCTCTCTCTGATTTTAGGTAAATACATCTCGAACCAAAATCCTATTTAGCATTCACTTATTGAATCCACCTGAAAAGCTTTCAAGTTAAAAGCAAAACTTGGCCCATTCTAAATGATTCGGGTGCACAATCTCATTTACTGATGTTGTCTATCTGTCGAATAATAACCCCATAAAAAGCCTGACAGTTTACACATGCACATTAATGTCCCTTCTGATTGATTGCCAAGTCACATCAAGGCCGCACAACCGATTCTCCAAAGATTCAAAATGGTATTTTTCGGACAAATCTCGTTAGATTCGATTCAAATCAAACCATTATTTAGTTTTCCTTCTATTTGAGAAATTATTTCATATGTTGCTACATTTATTTGTCCATTAAACTAAAGTAACACCTTGAAGTATCTTATTATAATAGAGATTGGGTGTATGTCGGTCTGTAACCGAAACTATGTCACAATACCCACAAGAATGTCGTAAGTTTATCAGTGAGTATTTGATTTATAGTCTAACTCATAGAATAAAGCAAATTTATTAACGATATTTCTATGAAAATCTGAGTTATATTTGCCTCAAAACATTCCAAGTTATTAGTCTGCTTAAAATACTGCAATGTGTCTTATATATCACTAAGTAATAAAGGTTTATTTCTTTTATCCTCCAATGTATTAAAATCAATTCTATGAATGGTTTTATATAGAAACCAATAAAAATATAATTAAAATAAGACTAGTTTTTTATATGTGTTCTTATTTAATTTCGTATAATTTTTGTTAATTACTCTACGATGGGACGCCCAAGTCGTAGCTAGAGTATTTGACTAGTGAATTTCATCCAAGACATCACTCTAAAAGGTGTTTTATTCATTTTCAATTAGTTTCCACTGTGAAATTCCCCATCGATAGCATGTTAAAGAAATGTTTATCAAAGTTTTTTTTTTTATCAGCACAATTAATGATTTTATAAACATTAGTATCAGTGCTACTGTATGGCTGCACCACCTGGACCCTAACTAAGCGATTAGAGAATAAACTAGATGGGAGCTGCACAAGAATGCTGCGGGTGATCCTGAACAAGACGTGGAAAGAACACCCTACGAAAAAACAGCTGTACGGTAACCTGCCACATATCACCCAAACCATCCGAGTGAGACGGACAAGATACGCGGGACACTGCTGGAGAAGCAAGGACGAACTCATAAGCGACGTCCTCCTGTGGAAGTCAGCACATGGACGCGCCAGTGTGGGCCGACCAGCAAAGACGTACATTGATCAGCTCTGTGCGGATACAGGATGCTACATAGAGGACCTCCCGAGAATGATGAGCGATAGGGACGGATGGAGGGAGATTGTCATGGATATCCACGCTGACAGCGCGACATGATGATGATGATGATGATAAACATTAGTACCTTGACGTACAAATGATCCAACTTACCATATTAAGTGCAATTTCTTTGATATGTTTTTAATGATAGATTGATCTGCAAATTAAGTTTTTGTATTGGTATTTAGACAAATACATTAAAATTCTATATACTTAACAAAATGTTGCTTTTTTATTTTTTATTTTTTTCCATTTAAATTTTCCTGAGATCTAAAGTATGAGATAGTGTCAATGCTATAAATATGACTGAATCTAACTAAAATAATCATTACTTTAAAAAACAAGAAAAGAAAAGAGGAAGATATTTATGTGTAATTACTTATACTTGTTTGTATTTATGAGTTAAGGCTTCATGTGCAAAATCCTATTATCCTCATTTTTATTGTGTATGGACATAATATTAACAGGAGGTAGTAAAATAAGTTCTGCATTTTGGGATCTTTCTATTTCCTGTTACTGGTCAGATTAAGGCGGTTAGGTAAGTGATAAAGTTCTTTCCGACATTTTAAAGTTTCTCTTTTAACATAAGTAACTTCTTCCATTGTATTTTTGTTTATATCGCACTTCTGTCAATAGGTCTGCTGGCATTTGTGCTACTTGGAGCTTCCTTGAACTACTGGTTACGATTTCAGCTCCGAAGGCACGTTTGAATTCATGGGTAAGAGTCTGAGGATGACTTATTTTAGGTAGTTAAAAATAACAGCCAAACAGAACCCTAAGTTAAAGTGGCCAGACTTTCTAATTGCTTACTTTTTAACTATTTTCAACTCGTTTTTACCTGAACTTATTGTCAGAAGAAAAGAAAATTTAAACAGATTTTAATTACCGAAGAAGAAGAAAAAAACAAAAACAAAAAACAAAACAAAAAAAACGAACCAACAACGTGTCAAACCATGGATGACATTTTTAACATTTAAAATTCATAACAATTTAAGTTCGGATTATTCGTATCAAGAAAATTTGTTTTGTTAATTATTTTTTGTTATTTCCAAAATGAAAACGTAGACGACCGCCTATTGAATGAATTATGGATATTGACTAAGATGAGATTAGTAGACGCAGTAAACCACAAATTATTCGACTGATAGAGATCGAACAACTAGAGGAATTATGGTCTGTAAGAGAAGCTTACTAACCATGGTGACATGGTAATGACCGAATGAGGTAGGCGTTTGTAATTAATTTTCCCAACTCTTTCCTTCTCTCTCCCTCTACCTCCCCCCTCTCTCTCTCTCTCTTCTCCTCTCTCTCTCTCTCTCTCTCTCTCTCTCTCTCTCTCTCTCTCTCTATATATATATATATATATATATATATATATATATATATATATATATGTATAAACTAAAATATATATATGTGTGTGTGTGTGTGTGTATGTATGTGTATGTGTGTGAGTAAAATATAGAAATAAATCTTACACTATATAGAGAATAGAAAAACAACATATTCCGAGAAAAATAAACTTATTTATTAACGATGTCCCAGTTATATTTGCCTCAAAACAGCCCTTGTTATTAGAGTGCTTACAATCCTGCAATGTATCTTAAATATCACTAAGTAATAAAGGTTTACATAATATATGGTGTTGTTAATTTGCATACCGGTTTTAACAAAACCGGGTTAAATAATTAATTACTTGGTGTTATTCATCTCCAATATTATTGTTTCATTCTCCATCGCATTAAAATCAACCCTATGAATGATTCTATATAGAAAACAATTAACATATAATTAAAATAAGTGTAATCCTTTTATGTGCATTCTTACTAAATTTCGTTAGTCTTTCTAATTTGATATATTTCATTACATTAAAACGTAAATACTTATGCCCGAATGACACATATTCTTGCATGTCTAAAAAACGTGAACGAGAAAAAAAATGTATGAAAGTATCAAATGAGAAACTAAATAAATTACACACGAGATAACCTGGACATGGCTTAGAAGAGGAAACCAGAAGAGAGAAACATAATATCTTTTAATCTTTATTCTCTAATTATCTTCACAAAGACTAAAATTAATCATGCCGAAGAATTTTATGTACACAAACAAGAATCTGCCCAATGAATAGACCAACAAAATTAACTGAAAAAGAATAATTACAGCAGCCATTAACAGCAATATCAACAGAAATAACTTAAAGGAATAGAGGGAAACAACAAAATCAGGAAAATTGAAATAGGAAGAAAAACAACTGTATGGATACTTTAAGCGACAAACTAAGGAAATTAAACAAAATCAAAGAATATACAAAAAGAAAGACTAATTACAGATACCAATAACAGCAATATCAATAAAAATAACTTAAGGACTAAAAGGAAAACTACAAAATATAGAAAACACAAATGGGAAGAAAAACAACAGTGTGAATGCAACTAAGGAATAAATGACTAGCCGATTGATCAGAGAGCCAATACAACCACCCGTCTAGCCTAAGTTAGGGCTAGAGTGGAGTGTTGCATGTCACAAAACCACTTAGTACCGCTCAGCTACCACAATCCTGTTCTAAACCCTTTCAGTTCGTCGCCCACGAGAGAGTGTGAGAGAGGAGGACTGGGAAAGATTAATTACTGACGCTTACTTAATTGTCATTGGTGAGGCTCTAACCCCTCTACAGTGGTGCAGTCAGTATATTATACAGCCCCAGCTGACTGGGTGGGGAATAGAAGAACAAGCATGAATGGGGTGGAGGTTTTTACACTGGTAATTGTATTAGAGACTGAAGAATTACCTAGATCTTGCTAGAGAACTAAAAAAGCTGTCCCTAATGCTTGGAAAATAGACTGGAAGCACTGAAGATCAGAGATAATTGTTACCATCCAGAACACAGCACTACTAAAATCAGCTTGAAGAGTCCTGTAGATATGAGGATGTTGGATTATTTTATAATATAAGGTTGTGCTGAAATCCACCACTTAAACATGCGTGAGCGTGGGATTAAAGCCAGCTCTTCGAATACGTGCATGGACGAATGGATCTGCAACCAAGAACTCTGATCAAAGAATTCTACCCAACACTAAGGAACAACCAAGGATTCTCCGCTAAGGAACACAAGGGGTTTCCTCAGTTAAGTGCTCTCACCGGAAGCCTAAAAATGGCCACAAAAATTGTAACAGAGGAAACTTGCTGTCTCTCTGATGTCAGTAAAAGATTGCCAGTTAAATATTGCAAGACAATAATTTGGATTATTTGGATTATTTGGACTATTGACCTCATCTTTATTGTTATCTGCACACCGCTTCGGCCGATGTGCCCTCCAGCCTTCAGGTATTTTTTGTCAAAATCGGTAATCTTCTCGAACTCAAGAACTTTCTTGTCCAGCTTGGGACCCTTTGTGTCGTAATCGGGAGCCTTCACGGAACTTCGAACCGAAGCCTTGTTTTAGATTAAGTAATTTTATTTTATTCTATTATTATAATAAGTGGTGGCATTTATGATGCTTGGTGTTCTTTGAACTAGTGATAACGATTTCAGCTCTGAAACAACGTTTGAATTCAAGGTAATCGCCTGAAGATTATTTATTTTAAGGTAATCAAAATCACCTAAATAGAGCCCGAGGTTACAGTGGCTTGAACTTTGGGAACACAATAAAGATGAGGACAATAGTCCGAGATATCAAAATTATTCATTTTATAAATACACTCAAACACTCCTCTGGTTTTAAATTGACGTGAAATAATGAGACGTGGGATAATTGAAAAACAAAAAACGGAATTAAATATATGGTTTGGTTAGGAATCACAATGTTCCTCATTCGATACCGGCCCTCGCCAACACAGCGTATGAGTAGCATAGGGACCAGTGCGGTAAAGTGAGGAGCTGCTGGTAGGTGTAGCACTCCACTTCAGACGCTAAAATAATCCCTTTGGTCTCGCGCTAGTGAAAAGGAGATAGACTCCCTCTTTGTCTGGCTGATACCGACATTAGTCTACGACGACGATACTTGTCTGTATGTATTAGATGGGGCTTGATATAAATAATTTTGATATTTTGGATTGTTGTCCTCATCTTTATTGTGTACAAACACAGCCCACATTAACCTCGGCCGCTGTTCATGTGTCTTTTTTTTTAATTACCATAAGACAGGTCATCTTCAGACGATTACCCATGAATTCAAAAGTGGTTTTGTGGTGTTTTGTAACTGAAAACTTGCTTTATTCAATGTTAGTTTCCGTGGACATAAATTGGAGACATTAGTTTTGAAGCGACCGTTAATTGAATATTTGTAAGTAATCACAACATTCTCAGGTTAAAGCCTAAACCGCTGAGCCTATTCTGTATTCCTAGTAGTTGCTGTTGTTGATATCGTCGTTTATGTTATGGTTATCGTCGTCGTAGCGGTGATGGTGGTAATATGTTTTGATTGGTTATCAGACAATTGGATTGAACACGTTCATGTCAAAGATGGAGGAAGTAGGGAGGAGAGGGGGTATGGCGATATTTACACATGAATAGGTTGGGAAGAAGAAGAAGAAGAAGAAGAAGAAGAAGAAGAAGAAGAAAAGAAAGAAGAAGAAGAAGAAATGAGGGAGGGGAAGAGGAGGAGGAGAAAGAAAAAAATATGGTGTGGCTGATCAAATGGGAAGAAGAAAGAAATAAAGAACGAAATAAGTTAATAGATAAAGATAGAATGACTGGTTATCCTGAGGCAAAAGAGAGAAGAAGAAGAAGAAGAAGAAGAAGAAGAAGAAGAAGAAGAAGAAGAAGAAGAAGAAGAAGAAGAAGAAGAAGGAAAGAAGAAGAAGAAGAAGAAGAAGAAGAAGAAGAAGAAAGAAAGAAAGCAGGAGGAAAAAAAGAAAAGAAGAAGAAGAAAGAAGAAAGAAAGAAAGAAGAAGAAGAAGAAAAGAAAGAAAGAAAGAAAGAAAGAAAAAAGAAAGTAGAAGGAAGAAGAAAGAAAGGAATTAGAAGAAGAAGAAGAAAAAAGAAAGAAGCAAGAAAGAAAAAGAATTACAAGATGACAAAGGTGAGAGTGTGTGTGTGAGAGAGGGAGAGAGAGTGAGAGAAAGAGAGAGAGGGAGAGAGGGGGATAGGTAGAGGGAGATTTAATGATCTCGACGTAACAAGTGAATGATAATGCATCAAATGAACTATGCGAAAAGAGAGATGGTGGAGTTGGGGAGATTCCTGAAAATAAAGGATGAACCTCGGGATTAGAAGATCGCTCGCTCGATTGTCTGGTGACGTCATTGGCCATTTTGAAAGATTTCTTATTTTGGGAAATGTGCTATACGAATCGCGTGTTAATAAAATACAGTGATACAAATCTAGGTTCCCTCTAATAGCAATGTTTCTCACCTAAAACACCAAACAGAAAATGATTGAATTTTGTGTATATTGGTTTGGTGGTTGGTTTTGAAGGCTCTCACAATGCAAGTGTAAAGAAAAATGAGGTAAAGATGATATTCTTCGTTTACCTTTGATTTATTCTCTTAATATTTCGGGATAGAGATCCCTACGTTAGTAGATTTATGAAATCAGCAGCCCTGGTGATGTTTGTTGGAATTTTTGTTTTATATAAGGTGTGTGCCAGTTCGCTGCCTATACTTATAGACAAGGCGAGATCATGTGGTCTGTTCCTTAGCTAATCACTGGCTATACTGTGAAGACGGGCAGCCGCAGTAAAATGCTGCTCAGAAACCTGTGGTAGTAATCGCACTTTGAATGTATTGTACCCTAATATATATATATATATATATATATATATAATATCTGGAGTAGTTATGTTGATGAAGTGGTACTCCAGAATTGGAAATTCACCAACATGTAGAGTTTACTCAGGAAAATAAGGCCCTCAGACACCGCTTTCTAGCACTTATACGATGAAAAGGGTTGAGGCTTACCATAAGAACAGTAGGGTTAGGACAATCACATAGGTGCTAGCTGTTGACGTGACTTGCCGATTGATCGAAGGGGGCCTCTCCGACCGCCCGTCTAGCCTAAGTAAAGACGCACGTGGAGTGTTGCATGTCATGGACCTTTCAGCCACATGGATTTCATCCTTAAGCATCACGGGTAGCCACCCACGCCCATCAGTTGGCCCATTGTTATTCCAATCCAGACATTATTTTACCCCTTTACTCAATTTATACACATTGACTTTTAAATAATTTACCGGTTGGGAATTTTTGACAATGCACCGCTCGAAAGGGCCCTTAAATCTGCTTATTCTTTTTTTTTGTCTCCTGTAACCCCCTTTTTATATTTAATAGTTGATAGAAGTTAATAAAGTATGATACTATTAAAATGTCTATATAAAATCAGTTGTACCAAAAATGTTTGAATATACACACACACACACACACACACACACACACATATATATATATATATATATATATATATATATATGGCGATTGCTTCTT
>CM042142.1:70909490-70923134 GCA_023376005.1 Doryteuthis pealeii
GTTTTTTGTGAATCGATTTTGATGAAATTCTCCCCATATAATCTGCACAATATGGTCTGACAAAAAGAAAACGAATCTAAATTAAAGCAAAAAGGTGTTACATAGAATAATCTAACAATGATATTGCTATATTGTGCAGACCATCTGGGAAAAATGTTATCAAAATCGATTCACAGAAAACAGATATTCTAAATTTCACTACCAAACTATATTCGTGGTTCTGAGTATAAATGTTGGTATTTTTTACAAGACAACAAATTTAAAATTATTAAAACAGATGAAGCTGTAATTGAAACCTGTGGAATTTCCCTGTTCTTATAGAGGTCAAGTATTATTGTTAAGGGTTATAGGCAGGGTTACAAATCTAATTTGAAAAATTGACATCTTGGAGAAAACACCCAAATGGACAAAAAAAATCAGACAAATAATGAGGTTTTATGTGTTTTCCTTCTCCTAGGCTTGTTGCTATAACAATGCTTAAGAAAGAAGTCTGACAAACATAGCGGGCGGAAGAATGGACGGATTCTTGTCTTCCCCTATGCTACCGTGTTTCCCCAAAAAATAAGACAAGGCTTATATATTTTTTAACTCCAATATCTTGCACTCATTTTCGGGAATGTCGAAGGTTTGCATCGCACGATATGATTATGAAGAATGCTTATTTCTTTCGTCTGTCTACCACTATCAAGCAGGGCTTATTTTAATGGGAGGGTTTATATTAAAATCATCCGGAAAAATCATGCTAGTTTTTATTTTGTATGTAGTTCTTTTTTTTTCGGAGAAACGCTGTATTAGTGTGAACTGAAATACAAACTGCCTCGGCCAGGGTTTGAACTCAGGTCGCCGATTTTAAACCCGCCTCATTGTACCTGAGACAAAAACATGTGTAGATTCGTCACTGAATCGCCAAAAATTATTTACGTGACTCAACTTACCTGATGACAACGTAGTAAAACCATATATGCCAATATATGGAGGTTGGTTTTCATTAGAAAAACACCCACGACAAATCCCGATTATGAATGTGAGTAGGAAATTACAACAGTAGATTCAATGTATATTTTTTTCATCTCCCTATTTAAAAGAATTATTCTGCTGTTACATAATTATTAGATTCCTAATACTTATGTACAGTAGTGTAGAAACCAAAATGGCTGTTATAAGTTGCAGACCACGGCCTTGAAGGATTGAATGACAAGGCTTAACCTCATCCTGTTCCTTCCGGTGGATACCGTGAGAATCGGTGGAGAAGACCCTTTTCCGGTTTAGATTAGAGAGAGTTTTAGTTAGATCGGCCAAAACCACGACGGTGGTAAGTCGTGTTATGCACTCTGCCGACTCAATCTGCGCAGGTAGTCTGGTGAGGATTTCAAAATAAAATGTGATCTAAGTAAATCGAAGTCTTGTGTTATTATCTAAAAACTACCAATGACACAGAGCTTCTGATAAAGAGAAATCCCGAATGGAAGACCAGACACGAAGTCCCCAAAACGAAGTCCAGACGCTAGAAGAAGAACGTAAGATAGAAAAGATGAACAGAAGAAAAATAGAAGTAAGAAAGTAAAAAGAAGAGTATACAACACCGCTGCATATTTCTTTAGATTCATCGTGCTAAGCATTAACATTTAATTTATTACATTGTGCCAACCACCCAAACATATCGAAATCATATCATGACCTTATTACATGACTACACGAAACAGATCATAGACCTCTACAATATATTGTCATGAATTCAACCTCAAACTTTTCTCACTATAGTTTAGGGATAGGCATTTTTGTCATCTGCTAGTAATTTTAAAAGCTAATTAAGAATAATTAAATCTATTATTTAAGGTCAAACTTTGTCTAAATCGATAAGTAGTAACATAATAACCATCATTAAAAAAAGAAAAATATCATTACATATGCAGTTTATTTTTGATAGATTTAAAAATATTTGTTTTCGTCAATTTCGACGCGATCCTCCATTCTGTCTATTTTTCAATGGTTTTACGTGCTTGTTTACAATTTTAAAATAACATTCGGGATGGAAAAAAATTTAACAAAAATCAGGTAATTAACCGATTTTAATGAAATTTTCAGTATTGATTTAACAATTAATGAATTTTATAATGCATCAGTTATTTTATTTCAAAACTTGAATTTAGTATTTTTGCTATGAAAAATTAATATATAAAATTCATTTAAAATATGAAAATCCCGATGTTAAGTTTAAAATGTTATATTTTTAGATTCTAAAAATAAATATCTACTTAATGCAAACCTTATTTTATGTGCCAAAAGTAATAAGTTTTGAAGAAAAACTCGATTGAAAATGTACCCCCCCTTTTTATGCAGAAAAACATCGATGTATAATTTTTTCATTTTAGGCTCATTTTGCCAGTAGCTACTATAGTTTAATGATAATAAATGTTGTCAACTTAGATTCTACGTGTCTCGAATCTGTTTTACCCCTACGAAGCACTCCACCCTTTTCACCACTTCTTGTGAATCTTCACGCGAACCAGAACTAACAATATGCCAACGTAGATTACAACCCTTTCTTCAAACACAACCAACCATTCACCTATTTTTCTGAAGTCATCCACCCTTACGACAAGGAATTTCTATCCTTAGTATTGATGAACATGTTTCAAATTCTGTTGCAAATAAAGTTAGACTATATAACATCTTTTTTTTATCAGTTAATCTAATTAGTGTTCAATTACATGGTTCGTTTGATACACGACGATGACAAAGATAAAATGTTGATATTTTCAAATATATCGATAGCAAAAAACAAAAACAAACAAAAAAAAACATTTAGAAAAAAAAACAACTTCACATTTTAAATCAGTACATTAGAATATATAATAAAAGTAGTTTGTTATTAATGCAACAAAAAATTTGGTGACCAGTGAAATCTGTTTATAGCAGACCATATCTTCCCTATGCGTATATTTTTAATAATACTAAACTTATTGTCCCCTCCGATCAATTGGCTGGTCATGTCAAGCCCTAGCACCTATATATATTAATATATATATATATATATATATATATTTACCAACCCCTCCGCACGAGCAGGATGCGAAACTGTCAATTTCTTAAGCGGAGTTCAACAGGTTTGAATTCAGAGTTTTCCTTCTCCTAGACCGGTTGCCTAACCAAGGTTAAAGAGACCAGTCTGTCCTACTATTTGCCCATAGCTGGAGGGAGAGTAGGATTCATACCTTTCCCAAGGGTATTAGCGCTAAGTGAAATGCAATTACCACGTCCAGGATTTGAACTCGGTGCGACGAGTCCATTTCCCATGACTAACCATTACACCACGCGCTTCCTTAAAAAAGCCCTAGCACCTATATGATTGCCCCAACCCCATTGCCCTTACGGTAAGCCCCAACCCTTTTTATCATATGGGCGCTAGAAGGCGGTGACAGAGGGTCTTCATGTCCATGGAATGTCTTTAAACTATCTGATGGTGAGGTTACAGTTCTGGAAATTTGCGGAATGTGGAGCACCCCTTTATCACCATTGCTCCCTTGTCCACTCTAACACAATAAAGGTTTGTTTAAAAATAAACGATATAATGTCGAATTCACTATAAAGAATAAACTAATCGTTTTGGAATATTTGGGTTTTTTTTCTATTTTCTACATACTGTCGAATTTCATTCCCTATTTTATTCACATTGTGTCAATTATACTATAAAATATAAGCTTTTACAATTTTCTTTTCTTTTAGTAGTAAATTATTTGTGAGGAATTATCATTATTATTCACTGATTTAATTAGACGAGTATCTCCATCTTGGTTGTTATGATAATCACAATGTTTTAACCACTGTATGTTTCTTTAAGTGTAGTCAGCAGCCTTCTTGGAAAATTCAATCGAAACCTTTATTCAATCTACGTGGGTCGAATTGCATTGTTCGTGGTCTGAGTACACGCAACAAACTATGGACTAACTGCAATTTGAAAATGTTTCTCTGTTATTTTAACTCAAATTAATTTTTAAAAAACTTATTTTAATTAATAACTAGCATGGCCTGTAGATATACTGCAGTATACCCAAACACTGATTGGAGGTTAGAGGGAACTAACATATTGTAGCGTAATTATTGTGGTCTACGTGGATTGAAAGGAGAAAGAGAAGAAAAATAAATAAGAATAAACAATGGTTAAAATTTGGAAGAGTAAACACTAAGCGGGCTGTCAGTAATGTGACTGACGAATAAACCCAGAAATAGATTTAGAAATAAAAACGGAAGTTCCGGGTTTTGACCGGAAACGGATGTGGCTCTTCCACTAACGGGGCGAGAAAAATCAGTCTTTTTCGGCCAGGCTTGGTGGAAGGTACACGGGGCCTTCCTGGTTCCCCCTGTGGGTTTCATACAGTAGTAGCGAACATGATTTATGACAAGGTAATTTGACCGTGTCGACCCCCCTCTCTCGCTCTATCTATCTATCTATCTATCTATCTATCTATCTATCTTTCCTTCTCTCTGAAAAAGAACCCCCGAGCCTAGAAATAAATACACAGCCCATTGTGCCAATACAACTTGCGTGTATGTTGTTTCTGAACTAACGACTATATTACTACTAACGACGACTACTACTACAACTTGAATTGGACTATGCGACACATCGTTCTGATACATTTATCGATCTGGAACTATGGTAAATATACCTTTCTGGTACCGAGACCATCGTTATGCTACACATAGACGTTCTACTACCTACACCAATAACTTGGACTGCATTACAATATCGAGCAATCAAAATTCGTTCTCCGCCATTGCACAACACCTATTGGACAATCCTACCTTTACTGCAGCTTATAATCCCACCATATTTACCATCTCTGAGGCCTAAAATAAACAGTTACGCTTATCCGTACTCGAGGCTCTCCTCATTAGTAAATTCTGTTTCAGCACTTTACGCACAAAAACACTATTATACGTTACTCCTATTCAATCCAACTTTTCTTAATCCCACCAACCATAACACAATACGTGAAGAAAATAATTTTACCCGTTCCTACTCCATGGGTATACGATGAAGATATTTTTTGCTTTGTTTTCTTTCCTCCCCTTTAGCAATTGGTACTATTTGATCTTTTACTACTTGTTCTCTCACGGAATTATACTCTGACGAGACGTACCCGAAAAAAGTGTCTTTTTTTTAGAATATCTTATATTCTTATATTTAATATTTTAAAATTCAGACGCTTTTTAAAGAAATCCTTAAACATAGTTTACCAAAATGGGATAGGGGTATGCCAAAGACAGAAGTTGACATAAGCAAAGATTAATTGTGATATTTCGCACTATTGTTTTCATTTCTATTGTGGTATGTATAAACACAATGTTCAAGCCATTGTAACCTCGGGATCTGTTTTAGGTGTTTTTTAATTACCTTAAAATGAGTCATTTTAAGGTCATTAAAAAACACCTAAACAGAGTCCAAGGTTAGAGTGGCCTGAACATTGTGTTCATACATACCACAATAGCTGAAGCGCGTGGTGTGATGGTTAAAGTAATGGGAAATAGTCTCGTCGCTCCGAGTTCAAATCCTGGACGTGGTAATTGTATTTCACTTAGTGCTAGTACCCTTGGTAAAGGTACGAATCCTGCTCTTCCTCCGGATATGGGTAAATAGTAGGGCAGAGTAGGTTCTTTAACCTTGGTTAGGCAACCGGTCTAGAAGGAAAACTCTGAATTCAAACCTGTTAAGAAATTGACATTGTGTCACATCCTGCTCGTGCTGAGGGGTTGGTAGATATATAATTATCACAATAGTGATACGAAAATATCAAAATTATCCATATCAAGCCTCGTCTCAAAAATACAGACAAATGTAAGCAAAGATGTTGATGTTTCAAAATTCAAAATAGGAAAGTAGAGGCTGCGTGAAACCTCGTAACCAGAATTGTGCGATAGAAAATTATATTCTAGATTTACAATAGACTTACGGATCATGGGGAATTCACAGAAGACGAGGACAAAATGGCCAAGAAGACATATCGGAAGTTAAAGCGCCAAATGAAGGGGGCAAGTGTCAGTCGGAAGAATTGATTCACACAAGAAATGATCGTTATAAAAACTAGCCAAAAGTTCCTCTAAAAATGCAACGTAAAACCATTTGCAACTTTTGATTTCTGACGTTCCAACTAACCCTAAGCAAATATACGATGTATGTCAGAAACATTCCAGTATGTTAGAAAACTTCGATGTGACGGGCATCGTTCACTGCGAGTTCTTGCCACAGGGCCAGATGATCAACCAGCATGTCTACAAAGAGATACTGCGACGTTTGCTTCGTTCAGTGCGCGTGAAAAGGTGAGAGATGCGTCAGGACAACTCGTGGGTGCTTCACCATGATAAGGCACCTGCCCACAATGCCCTGGGTATCCGAGAGTTCCTGGCCCAGAACATCACAGTGCTGGAGCAACCTCCCTACTCGCCTGACCTGTCTTCATATGATTTTCTCCTCTTCCCCAAGCTCAAGGGGGTCATCAAGGAAACCCTTTTTGAGGATGTGCACGACATCAAATAGGCTGTGACGACAGAGCTACAGAGAATCCCGAAAGAATTCTTCCAGGAGTGCATGCAAGCGTTTTAGAGAAGAATCACAAAGTGCATTAGACTCGAGGAGATTACTTTGAAGAGATAACTTGTAGTTTGTAGTTTGGATTTGAAATATTTTATGTGACACCTGTCCTGGAACTTTTCTGACATACTTCGTATATGAATAGTTTAATAAATTTTTGTTACTGATTTGCTTCTCCTGACAACCAGCTGGTCACCCTTACTACCAATATAAACGCTTTAAGTAAAGGTCCGTTTTAGCACAGTCGGTAGAGCACCTGTCTAAGAACCACAAGTTTCTGGGTTCGATACAGGCTCTTGTTAACAGTGATATGAGTAGCACAGCTTCTGTGTAGTAAAGTGGGGAACTGATGGTAGGTATGGTGCTCCACTTCAGACGCAAAAATAAATATCCTGGTCTGGCGCTAGCAAAGAGTGGATAGACTCTCTTTCTGTCCGGATGATACCGACAATAGGCCACTCCACTGCTATTAGTAGCGGTTGTCAATACAATAGTTAATTTTGAGAGAGTTATATACTTAAATATGTTACTCATTATATTTGAATATTTATTAATAGTCAGTCTGTGGTGATTGTGTGTAGAAAAAGACGGTTGTTTTAACTGTGTCAAGAGGACGCCGTAGCAGAAGAGATTTCCGTCGATTGTTGGCGCCCCTGCTACTGATGAGGCGGATATGACTTTACTTGACAGCTGCTGCTGCTTTTGGGGGGATTAGGTTGCTTATCAAACTTTATCAATGGCTTATCTCTCCCCCCCATCACCACCTCCACCTTCATCTCCACCATCTCTCTCTTCTCTCTCCATCTCTCTCCCTCGCTCTCTCTCTCATCTCTCTCTCTCTCTCTTCTTGACTTTCTCATTGTAGATCTTCCTGTTTTGTTTTCTTTCGCCATGACCTCTTCCGCCTTCTTTCTCTCTCTCCCTTAGTCTCTCTCCCCTCCCCATTCTTTCTCTGTCTGTCTGTCTGTCTGTCGCCCCCTCCCCCTCTCTCTCTCTACCTCTCTCTCTTTCTCCATCCCTCTCTCTATCTCTTTCTCTCTCGTCTTTTATTTTCTATTACTTTTCCTTCCCTTTTTCTTTGATTCTTTACTTTCTTTTTCACTTCTTCATTTCTCTTTTTCAATCATTTTTCAAATTCATTCTTTTTCTTTCTTTCTTTCTTTCTTTCTTTCTTTCTTTGAACCTGTTTTGCATTTCTTGCTTAATAATCTTTCTATTTGACCCTCTTTTCTTTTTCTTTTCTGTCTTTCGATTATTTTCTTTCTTTTCTCTCTCTCTCTCTCTATCTCTCTATTTCTCTCTCTCTCTCTATCTCTCTCTCTCTTCTAATCTTTTTTTTCCCTTAATTCCAGACTTTCCAACTTTTCTTCCATTCTTTTCTAGACCCTTTCTTTTTATTGCATTCTTTCTCCCCCTTATCGCTCTCTCTCCCTCTCTCTCATTCTTTCTTTCTCCCTTTCTTTCTTTCAGTGATTTAATGTATCACCTTTTGTTCATTCCCAAAGTGTCTATTTCTATTTCTCTCCCGCTTGATCTCGTTTTCAAAATTTACGTGCACTCCGGGCGCAAGTGTCTAGAAGTTAATCTAATAAAACGTATTAAATTAGAAATACTAATGAAACTAAATAAGAATGCGTATAAAAAGATTACACTTATTGTCATTATTTTAATTGATTTCAATATGAAATAATACATAGGATTGCTTTTAATACGTTAGAGAACAAAACAATAATATTAGAAATCAATAACACCAAGTAAATTTTTTATTAAACCCGATTTTGTTAAAACCAGTACGCAAATTATCCGCTCCATATGCTATATAAACCATTATTTCATAGTGATATATAACACATTGAAGGATTTATACGCATTAATAACATGGGTTGTTTTGAGACACATGTAATTCAGCTAGACTTTAACTGAGACGTCGTGAATGGATAAAATGCTAATTAAGATTAAATACGGATTATTAATAATCATGGGAATTAACGTAAATTACCCAGGGAATTATGACATTGGTAGTGATATGATTTTGGTTACAAACAGACACAATAACTTCCATTAGAATGAGATATTAACCTTTTACTCTTGTTTTTGTGCTCTTTTCTTTCTTTCTTTCCTTTCTTTTTTCTTTCACATATTCGTCGTTCTTAAAACTTTCTATCTTCCAAATTCGTTTTGCATTCTTCTAACGTTCTTGACTAATCTTATTCTTGTTGATATCTTCTTTCTTATCTCCCTTTCTTTTGCCTTGACTATGTTTCATCTCTTTGCTTACCAGATTGTCTCTACAAATAAACATTTGCCTTCTTTTGGTTTTATACAGTTTCTTTATTTAAAGGGAAAACAGTCTTCGTGGGTTATTTAGAGCGAAGCCATTCATTTAAGCAGAACAGTAATAGTATTATCTAACTCGTTGGAGGATGAGGGGTTCATATCTTTTCAGAAGGTATTAGTTTGAAAGTGAATGTAATAGCATGGCTGTAGTTTTTCTTTCTCTCTCTCTCTCTCTCTCTCTCTCTCTCTCTCTCTCATCTCTCTCTCTCTCTCACACCATCTATCTATCTATCTATCTATTTCTCTCTCTCTCTCTCATAATATATATATATATATATATATATAATACCTATATATATATATAATATATATTAATATGTGTGTGTTGTGTGTGTGTGTGTGTGTGTGTGTGTGTGTGTGAAGTCGCTTATCCTATTTAGTTCTCCTGAAGAAGGTGAACTTTGAACACCGAAATCTATTAATGCTCTGTATTTCACGAAATATACTGACCACTTTCTGAATTAAATACTAAGTTAACTACAAGAAAACTTCGGGAGTAGCAGTTAAAGAATGAATACATACACACACACACACACACACACACACACACACACACACACATATATATATATATATATATATATATATATATATATAGGCAAAAATTAACAAGACTGAATCTTTAAATTTCAAGTTTAAGTATTTAAAAGGCGAAGTACACTGCTAAGCAACTTATACACTACAGTGAGGCTGACTTAAAGTCTAGACTCTTGTCTAGATATCTAGAGTTCGTTTATGCCAGTCAGTGTCAGTTTGAAAAGATATGAAGCCATACACTATACTTTTTTAACGAAATATTGTGGACAAAAGAGCAAATGCGGCATCCTCTACATTGGTTAGACCTATCTCCCTGGGAAATTTGATGGCGCGCTGAAGATTACAAGAAAGACAAGAATGAAGCTACACACCATAGCATATATATATATTTACCAACCCCTCCGCACGAGCAGGATGCGACACAAGGTCAATTTCTTAAGCGGAGTTTAACAGGTTTGAATTCAGAGTTTTCCTTCTCCTAGAACGGTTGCCTAAACAAGGTTAAAGAGCCCAGTCTGTCCTACTATTTACCCATAGCTGGGGGGAGAGTAGGATTCATACCTTTCCCAAGAGTATTAGCGCTAAGTGAAATGCAATTACCACACCATAGCATATATGCTTCGACCAATAGACGACTCATTGGAATAAGTGTGTTGAATGTCAAGGGGACTACTAGGAAATAATTATTCGTTCCTTGTTCAAATCTTTCTCTGTAGTCATAGCCTCTCTCTCTCTCTCTCTCTCTCTCTCTCTCTCTCTCTCTCTCTCTCTCTTATCTCACTTTCTTTCAAGTTACACACACACACACACACACACATATATATATAATATATATATAATATTATATATATATATATATATATATATATATATATTGCAGATAATATGGGTGCTATATCTGTAAGTAGATAGTGGTGAATATCATTGATAGAGAATTTATATTTAACAATAAGGTGGTGTAGACATGGAGTCAACACCTGTTTACTGACAGTTTCCTGCCTGTGTTTAAGACAGAAAAACTGTCAGTCACCAGGTGTTGAATCCATCACAAGGCAACTTAACACACACACACACACATACACATACACACACACACACACAACAACACATATATATATATAATATATATATATATATATATATATATATATATATATATTTGGCAGCATTCCTTTCATTTATGCATGTTGAATTAAACAAAATACACATCTCCTGTTTAACAATTTTATTTGTGATTTTTTCAAGTTTTCTGGACAACTTTTTAATATTAATCCACGAATTCCACCCAAATATTAAAAAGTTGGCCAGAAAACTTGAAAAAAATCACAAATTAAATTGTTAAACAGGAGATGTGTCTTTTGCATATAATGGGTAACTGAAAGTGTCGTTAACATTGTATCTACGTTATTCTTACTTTGATTTACATAATGCCGATATTGAGCACTCTTTATTCATAAATATAGCAAACCTACAACTATATTATGCCTCATCTGATGATTGAATGTTTGTTGCAAAATGCATGAAACTAATAGAAATAGAAATGAGACGGTGAGTAGGTACTTATTTCAGGTTTTCTCTTGCTCGACTGGTCTGTATTTGAGCACTTTTCTGATTTATGAAGAAAATTCTTTTTTTTGTAACTATTTCTTTATTTTAATTTTTCGTTTATTTCATTTTGTTTATTTTATTGTTTCTCGACTATGCAATCTTCAGACCTTCAGTTTTTGTTCGCATAGGCAAGAAACTATCAGTGACTAGGTGTTGACTTCCATGTCCAACGCTACTTTAACTCAAATATAAACGCTCTATTAATGATATTGAGCACTGTCTGCTTGGAAATGTAGCATCTGTATTATCTACAATACACATATACATACATATATATATATATATATATATATACACATATATATATATATACAATGTGTGTCAAAAGAGTATCGGGATTTTTTGTACATTTTGACACACCTTGTATTCTGAAAAATTAACGTTCCATTCATTGTTCATTTCTTTCTTGATGAATACAGCTTCAATCTCGATACTTTATAAACACACCTTAATATATATTATATATAATATATATATATATATATAAGTATATATATATATATATATATATATATATATATTATATATATATATATACAGCTTCAAGTTCGGTACTTTTTTACACACCTTATATCCTTATATATATATATATATATATATATATATATATATATATATATATATATATATATTGTGGTGTGTGTGTGGTGTGTGAGAGAGAGAGAGAGAGAGAGAGAGAGAGAGAGAGAGAGAGAGAGACAAAGAGACAAAGAGCTAGAGAGAGACAGAGTGCGTGTTTATATATACATATTGTTTTATTTCATTCCATTTCCAGCCTTTTTCTTGTTTTTTTTTTCATTTTTCGGTTTTTTTTGTTTTGTTTTTTTTGTTTTGTTTGATGTTGTTTTTTAGTTTTTTTTAGTTTCGTTTTCATTATTCCTTATCTCTTTCTCGTTGTTTTTTATTGTAGCTCATTCATTTGTTTTTTGTTTTTCTTTTTGTTGTTTCTTTTTGTTTTTTATTTTTTCTGTCAGTCCTAATGCAGTCTATTATATCTTCTCCATCTTTTGCTACCTATTTTCAATTAACTTTTTTTCTTCTTCTTCGTCGTCGTTTCTTGATCACATTCGTTCTTTCCTTATTTCTCTCTACCTTCTCCTTCCCCCTCTCCTCCCTCTCTCTTCTCTCTCTCTCTCTCTCTCTCTCTCTCTCATCTTCCCTCTTCCATCCACGACCAGCAACCTTTTCTCTATCTTCATTTGAATAATCAATATGTATGCTCTGCTTGCGTTACAAGCCAGCCTAGTGGCTGTGACGTTGTTAGCGCACAGAACGCATGCGCAAACGCTGCTTGCGTGTCTATGTCTTCATTTCTTCCAATGTTGATGAGATTCTACACACATACACGTAAACACATAAACACATATGCACACGCCTTCGTTCACGTAATTCCCTCAGGGTTCGCTCACTTACGTATACATGTGCAGCTGTGTGGAATGGATGCATTTCTTCCTATGTAGATGTATGTGTATATCTGTGCGGTGACTGAGAGAGTAAGAACACCGTTCTAGCAGTTGCTGGTTTTGTCTTGAATATTTCAATACTCTGCCTTCTCCCCGATAAACATTCACAAAGAATGCGTTTGGAAAAATGGAACTCCTTCCACTCCTTCCAATATATCTGTGGTTTCGCTTTGCCTACTACTTTATTTGTCGCCCTCGTTTACTTTCTTTCATTCTTTCTTTCTTTATACTTTTCATACTTCATTCTCTAAACTTTTTTTTTTAATTCAATTTCTTTTTTAACTGCTGATTAGTTTTGCTTCTTTTTTTATTTACCGTTTTCTTCATTTTCTTTCCTTACATTTTATCTCTTTCTTTCATTTTTTTTCTTTCATTTTTACTTTCTTTTTGTCTTTTTTTTTTGTTTTTTTCATTCATTCTCTAAACTTTTTATTCATTTTCTGCTAACTGCGATTTCATTTATTCTTCAATTTTTTTCTTACTTTTTAGTTCTTTCTTTCATTTTTTCTTTCATTCTTAGTTTCTTTCTTTTCCTTCTTTCTTCCTTTTATTCATTCCATTCTCTAAACCTTTTATCATTTTTCTGCTAACTGCGATTTCATTTATTCTTCAATTTTTTTTTACTTTTTAGCTCTTTCTTTCATTTTTTTTTTTCATTTTTACTTTCTTTCTGTCTTTCTTTTTTTCATTCATTCTCTAAACTTTTTATTCACTTTTCTGGCAAACTGCGACTTCATTTATTTTTCCATTTTTCTTTCTTACTCTTTAGCTCGTTCTTTCATTTTTCTTTCATTTTTACTTTCTTCTTTTTTTTCCTTCTTTTCTTCCTTTTTCATCCATTCTCTAAAACTTTTTTATTCGCTTTTTCTGCCAACTGCGACTTTATTTTATTCTTCGTTTTACTTTCTTTTCTTTTTAGCTCTTTCTTCATTCTTCTTTTAATTTTCTTCTTTCTTTCTTTCTTTTATTCTTTCATTCCTAAACGTTTTATGCACTTTTTTTTCTAACTGCGACTTTATTTTCTTCCTTTTTCTATTTTTTTTCTTTCTTTTAGCTCTTTCTTTCATTTAATTCTATATTTGAAGAAATGAAAGAAAAAGCGAGTGG
>CM042142.1:70923234-70968234 GCA_023376005.1 Doryteuthis pealeii
CGACTGCTCATGGATGTCACCCACTGGTAGGTTCTATGCTTAGCATTACGGGGTCGCCACCCAAGGGCCAACAGGTGCCCCAACCGGGGGTGCTTACAGAGGGTACAGTTTCGTGCTGCAGAGGTACAGTCGGTGCATTCTAACGCCCTACCGACTGGGCAGGAGAAGATGGTAAGACATTAGATAGATTGAGCTACCATTACTACTTGCCTAAGTTCATCTAAGGATTTCCCCATTTCCCTGGACAGAAATCGTAGATATTTTATATATCAATATAACGCTGATAGTTTGTCTAGGCAACAGTTCCTGGACTTTAATTTCATCTTTCGTTCAGGATCCTCCGAGACAACAAGCAACTGCAAATATTGAAGGATCTTGCCAGACTCCAGTCACTATTCAGTATTCACTATTAATCTATGCCATTGCATAGATTTCCCAGGGATTGTTTTAGGATTGTATGTAAAATAATGTGATGGAAAGACCCAACAATTTAGTTATAAATTACAGAGGAAAATTACTCAGAATTTTGGGATGACGTGTGAAAAGCTACATATCAGTTTCTGATTTGACAGCACAAGACGAGAGGGGGATTAAGAAAAATAGGGTGATTAATTGGCTGTCTGGGATGAGTGTTAAAAGAGAACAGACGCAAGATAAGTATCTGTTCTTCAAGTCATTTTTACTTAGGTGTAAAAATAAAATATGATCTCTGAAAAACAAACAATAAGGTATTGGGTATGTTATTAAATGCTAGGCAACGACACAAGACGAGACACACTCAAGACTATCCAAGTAGTTACAGACTCAAATAACGAAGAGAACGCCACTAAGAACCGATAAAACATACAGGCTCCTCTGGTCCAGAACAGCAGAACCCAATCCCGATCCAACACCGAGAAGTAGAACAGGATAATGTTAAGATAAATATTTGACAAAACTTATTTAATAACATTTACACTCTTTCTCCTCTAAATTCATAATACACATATTTCCAAATGGATCCTGCCACGTTATTTTATAGAGATTTACCTACAACGCCATTTATTTTAATGGAGCCCACAACGTTACCCTCACACCTGTGTTTTGAATTCCTAGTTGTCTTTCTACTTGAGGGGTTGCACACAAAGGTTAGAGAGACTAGCATGTCTCACTATTTTGCTGACAACTAAGGATGAAAAATATAGGTTCATAAATTTCCAAAGAAAATGCCACTTTGATTTAGATTTGCATTTTTCTGGCGACAAAAAAATGAAGACATTTCCTGCTGTAAAATAATAAGATGGAAAAACCAAAAGTTTTAGATTTGAGTGGAAAGTTACTCGATTTTTTAGATGACGTATCAAAGGCTACCTGTGACGCTCAGAGTAGTAGATTGATGCCAACAGGCGAAAAATGGAAGAGAGTGAAAATAAGAGAGAGTGAAGTTGGTATTCAGGGCTTTGAGTGTTTGGGAGCTCAGAAAAAACAAAGAACGTCTTGTTTGTTATTAAGAACTATCAGCAGCACAAAAAATTCAAAAATAATACGTAAACTGATCACGTAACCTATTTTGGTGGTACCTACTATATACCATCAAACTTATAAAGGAATCCACTTATTAATCTCAGTTCAGAAATATACCTTGGACTTCATTTCATCTTCCACTAACATCTGTCTTATGGTAAAAATTTACGCTCCTGAATTTACAGTCTACCAAAAGTTTGGTTATGGTCATTAAAGTTATATTGGAACTCAGTATTTATCCATAACATCTTAGACAAGATGCGTAGCTATTAAGCACTAAAACATGACAAAATAACAAAAATACCATAAATAAAAAAAATAGAAGAATAAAGATAAAAACAAAAAACAAAAATAAAATAACATAAATAAAAATAAAGATAAAACAAGAAACAAAAATAAAATAACATAAATAAAAATAAAGATAAAAACAAAAAATAAAAATAACCTAAATATGAATAAAAAATAAAAATAAGATAAATAAAAATAAAGATAAAAAATAAAATAAAAATTAGAATAATATCAATAAAAAGATAAAAATAAAAAATAAAATAATATAAATAAAAATAAAGATAAAAAATAAAAAAAAAAAAATAAAAAAAATAAATAAAAATAAAGGTAAAATAAAAATAAGAATAATATAAATAAAATAAAGGTAAAAATAAAAAATAAAAATATATAAATAAAATAAAGATAAAAACAAAAAATAAAAAATACCTAATAAGAATAAAATAAAATAAAATAAATAAAATAAAGATAAGATAAGACAAAATAACTAAATAAGAATAAAATAGACAATAACCTAATAAGTATAAAAAATAAAAATAAAATAAATGAAATAAAGATAAGACAAAGATATCCAAAAGATTCCCAAGTAGTTCTAGACTCCTCAAAGAAGAGTGAGAATGCTATTCGGCCCAACAACCGATCCACCAACGGACATGGACAGACCCAGCTACTCCGATCCCGTATAACAGAGCCCAACAACCAAATCCAGTAAAGAGAAAAGTTGAACATTAAGTAGACAAGTATAGAATTCTTACGATTACAAACTCCCTTCGAATAGATCCTGCTGATGAGAATGGTGGATCCAACATGAAGAATTGGGCTGAAAATATTATCTTGTTCAAAGACCAGCAACAATCTTGGTATTGTAAGATCCAAAGTGATAATACTTAAAGATAAGTCTCCGACAAAGGTTGATAGACAAAACATTTTATATACAGCACAGAATAAACAGGGTACATAATACATAGAGGTGTACATAAACATACATACAAAAGTAGAGATAATGACACATTCATGAATGGTAAAATACAAGATATTTAGGTATCAAAGAGATACCTAAATGTACATAAAAACATAGTTACGGATACATGACTAAAGGATAGCCATATATCGTATACAAGACTTACTAGCAGTGAGTGGCCAGTGTTAAGGGCCGAAGCCCCAACGAGAAGGGGTAGACCGTATCTAACCCATGTGTCTCGTAGGTCGAGCAACAGGAAAAGAGAAAGAGACGTTCAAATCAGCCGCTTAAATATGAAAGGCCCCTAGCGGGAACCAGCGAAACTAAACGGGCAGACAACTCCCCAGGCGAATACGAAAATAACGCCACAGTATCATTTAATTCGGAGATTAGCTAACTCTTGGGTGAATGATAGGACTATTAACAAAGGCGAGAAACCCGATTTTCTTTTTCCAAAACCGGTTGAATTTCGTGTAGGCTTCTGGAGTATTTTGTGCTATAGTTATTTACTAAGGTTAGCTTAGACGTGGCACGAGTCCAGATGTATGGGTCACCCAATGAGAATCGAACTCACTAACAATGGCTTGCGAAGCGAGCTGGCTAATCATTATACCACGTGAGGTGCCCAACTTATTTACTAAGCGTAGCTTATATGCGGCACAAGGCCTAAAGTATGGGACAGCCAGTGCGAATTGAACTCACTAACAATGGTCTGATAATCTAGCTTGCTAATCATTGTACTACATGAGGTGCCCAGTATTTTGTGATATACGGTGTGCTGGAATCCACCACATAAACCTATAGACTCTGTGTGGGCGCGTGGATTAAAGCCAGCCACTCAACGCGCTCGAACACGGGGTTAGTTAACTATTTAATCGCTGATGTGGAAAGCCGTTCATTTGCATGTATTTGTCACTGAAGAACGGATCTGCAACCAAGGACTGCTCAACCAAAGGATTCTACCCAACACTAAGGAACACAGAGGAACAACTAAAGGATTCTACCCAACGCTAAGGAAGACCGAGAGAAAAGCAAGGAATGTTTCACTATGGATCAGCATCTGCTTAACACAAGGGATCTCCACTGTAAAGTGCTCTCACTTGCAGCCTGAAAATGGCCACAAAAATCGTAACATTGGAAACCAATTGAAAATCTGGTTAGTACCTGGATTTGGGGTGGTTTGCAAACAAGTCAGTTTTCTTATATGACATCCTTTACATAGTGTTTTATTAGCTTCTCTACCAGAGTACCTTTATAAGAGTACCTTTATGAATGTACCTTTAAAAATGTTACCTCTTCTGTTGAAGTATATTTATGAGAAAAATAGAATTGATATTATGGAGAGTAAAAGTCGTCGTCGGGGCGGCCTAATGTCGGTATTAGCCAGACAGCGAGGGAGTCTATCCCCTTTTCACTAGCGCTAGAACAAGGAGATTATTTTAGCGTCTGAGGTGGAGCACCACACCTACCACCAACTTCTCTCTTTACCGCACGGATCCCTGTGCTACTCACACGCTGAGTTGAGCGAGGGCCGGTAACGAACGAGGAACCTTGTGATTCCTAGCCGAACGCTCTACCGACTGAGCTAAACCGGCCCTATTATGGACAGTACTTTAGGAATATTATTCATACTAGCAAATATATGCACCTTCCGGGTGCAAATATTTAAGTATTGATGAAATAAAATATTATAATAAATTAGAAAGGCTAATGAAACTAAATAAGAATGCAGATAAAAAGATTTGAAACAGAGGGAGTATAATAAAAGATTTGAAACAGAGGGAGTATAATAAAAGATTTGAAACAGAGGGAGTATAATCGAAAATTAGAACAACTGAAACTTACTCCTCCATCTCCCCCGTCTTTTATTGATAAATTTTCCTAATTTAACTATTTAGTTAAAATAGAAAGTCAAGAATAAAATTACAGTTATTTCTTCTTGTTAATATATTTCTTTTAAGATTTATCCTCGAATTTTTTGCTCTTATTCATTAAGATAAAACCAAACAATAAGAAATCAATATATACGTAGCACATATTTATTAAAATCACATTTTAAGATCAATATGCAAATTAGCCTTCCCGTTCACACTGTAAACCGCTATTTTGTTGTATATATAAATACAATTGCATGTTGTTAGTATGCAGATAAGGTCCACAGTATTAATAATGTTGTACACTTTTATTAATAATTGAGTTTTAGATAAAAATTAAATAATGGAGAATGTGACGTAAATAACTAAGGGAATTGTAACTTGAGTAGTAATATATTTTTGGTTACAGACAGAAAAACACACAATCTCCATTATAATAAGATATATGATTGTAAATAGGTTGAGGGTGTTTGAAATATCATATATATGTATTTACCAACCCCTCTGCAAGAGCAAGATGTGACCTGAGCACACTTTCTTAAGCGTAGTTTAACAGGTTTGAATTCAGAGTTTTCCTTCTCCTAGACTGGTTAGGTAGTCAGAGTTAACGAAGGATTGACTCCTCGTTGTCAGCCACACACTGAAGTTAAAATTGCTACAATATTACACTCATCCCTTACCACATCTTTCAATTTATGTCTCGAAATATCGAAATAGGAAATTAACAATATCTAATCGCATTACAGTTATTTTTTAAAACTATCAATTTATACATACTCGTGTTCTTTAATTGTACGACCGTTATCATATTGTAACAACCTCTGGAATATTTTTTTCTTTCGTGAAATCATTACACACTCGGTTTTCCGGTTAACGCCGGGGGTCCAGCGAGCTTCGTCTGCTGGAGTAGTCGAGACTTTAATAATAGCGTCGATCCCAGGGGGCTATCCCCCAGGCAACGACGTAATTTTTGTTCTTTCCCACCCATGAGCTTCGGCTTGTGGGTGGGCCCACGTTAAAACGAGGCCTTGTGCCCAGTCCATACAAGTGGGGTATGCGACAAATATACTCTGGTAATAATTGAGACCGTCCAAATCGTCCAAGATGAAATTCAAAAATGTAAATTCTGTTGTTTATCCGCCGAATTCTTAGTTCTTATGAGTGTCGTCACCTCAGCTAAATAAATGAACCATTTCGTTTTTATCATAAAGAAAGAAAGAGAAGAAAAAGGACATGCTACACAGACAAATATAATAATAAAGAAAGAAAAACATGAGGGAAAGATAGTAAAAAGATGTGAGTGCATGGAAGTGATAACGCTAATCTGTTTCAATTGAACATAATGAAAAGATGAAAAGAAAGAAAAAAAAAGAATGAGAGAGGGTTAAATCAAGATTATACTGTTTACATATTGAAGTATTTAGCAATAACTCTTAAGTAAATGTATCAAACGTTGTAATAATTAAATTGTCATACTGTGGTATATCCACGGGTTCTGCTAGTTTTTATCATTATCGGTATTCATTATCGTTATTCACGCTGTTACTACCACTACTACCACTACTACCACTATCATAACTTCTTTTTCTTTCTTCTTTGACATTTAAAAACCCAAACATCTTCAGGTCACAATGTGTGCTTTTATCTTTTTCAATTTACAGACTTTAAAAGGTTCACTATTGGTGGGAGGAGGCTAATACATTACTCTTCTATGTAAGTACATATACGGTATTTCAAAGGAGGTGCGGGGTGTAATGGTTACCGTCGTAGGAAATGGAAACGAGGAGACGAGTTCAATTCCTGGACGAGGCTGTTTGCCTTTCATATAGCGCTAATACGCTCACGAAACGTATGTATCTAACTATACTCCATCCAGCTTTTGGTAAAGCGTAGTGCAGACTGATTCTTTGTTTTACCTTGGTTAGACAACCAGTCTAGGAGAAGGAAAACTCTGAATTCAAACGTGTTTAACGTATTTGCAGAATAAATTGACCTTGCGTCAAATCCTGCTCGGCCGGAGGGATTGGTATATATATATATATTTATATATATATATATATCTATATATATATATATACACTCACGCACGCACGCATATACACACGCACTCTCACACACACACACACACACACACATATATATATATATATAATATATATGTATATATGCGAGCATTTGAGTGAACGTGCACGTGTGTGTATGGAAGTATGAATGCATGTAAATGCACAAATATGCACACCGAGAGAAGTGCATTCCCATTACTGTTCACATCCACCATCCCCGCCGCCACCTCCACCGACAAATTACAAGTGCGCGCGCACGCGTCCGTATATGCCCGTTTATTTCAAGGCTTGGAAATGCCACTACCAGCAAAATGAAAGCGAGTGCATCTCAGAAAAACGTGTTTCTATGCCACGATTCAAACTTTCCTCTCAGATTCTTGGAGCCTGCTACCTTTTTCTTCTTCTTTTTTTTTTGTTTGTTCTGCCCCTTCTCCTCCTCATCCTCCTCCTTCTTTTCTCCACCCCCACCCCATGCTTTCTGTTTATTGTTTCGTATCTGCGCATGCGCGTGTCTAAAATGCACTCTGTTTAAGTACGCGAGTCCTTTTCTGTTTATTGAGCGCGAAACGCAGGCGGAGTAGGACTGTAGGCGGACCGAGTGTAGATTTGCTTCTATTATAACTGTTTGATAGTAGATGTATTTCTGCTTTGATGCATTAGTGTGTGTGTAGGGGGGTGATTGTTTGGTTGGTTGGTTGGTTACTTTGATTTTAGGCATGTCAACCCTTTGTGTGTTATTTTATGCCGAAGATGTTTTGTTTTATTCATTTTTGATGGGTACTCAATTTAAAAAAAAACTCAATTGGTCTGTGTGTGCGTACTAGTGTAATTGGTCTTTGTGTGTGGGGGGGTTGATTGCTTGGTCGGTTGGTTGGTTGGTTGGTCGGTTGGTTACTTTGATTTTAGGGCATGTCAACCCTTTGTGTGTTATTTTATGCCGAAGACGTTTTGTTTTATTCATTTTTTATGGGTACTCAATTTTTAAAAACTCAATTGGTCTGTGGGTGTGTACTAGTGTAATTGGTCTTTGTGTGTGTGTGTGTGTGTGTGTGTGTGTTGTGTGTTTGCGTGTGCGTGTGTGTGCTCATACACACACATACACACAGAGATTTAGAATCGGTGAATCACCACTGAATGCAGTTTAGTGTCATACCCAAGGGAGTTGGTACATTATCCAATGGTATTAGTCCGAAAATCAACGTAATCGTACCACTGGAGTTCGAAGTCACTTAGTACGATGTCGCCATCCATTGCTTTAGTCACTACACCAGGGGGTCCCCATAATAAAGTAGAAGATATGTCTCAATTTATCAAGCGTGGACAGATCGGGTGGGGACTTTAAGTACCGGACATATATGCAAAAAAAAAGTCCCTTAAGGAAAAATTGTGATATTGTAAAAAGTACCTGGTACCTATAACTTAAGTAGAATATGCATTATCTAGATGTAGATATGATATAAATAGCTTATCTATATATCCAGATAAGAATAATTAATTAGAATAAGTTTATCAATTTTTTAATTGTTAAAAGAATTACAATGGTTAAATTACAAAAATACTGATAGTACCGGCTAATCGCTTGCTTATCTCCCTTATTCCGAGGTACCAGGTTCTTTTTACAATATCCCACTTTTTCCTTAATGGGTCCACTTCTACGATATGTATATCCGGTACCTAAACTTTGGTCCCAGTGGCCGATTAGATACAACTCTTGTTGAGTTATTACAGCGCGTGGTCTAATGGTTAGAGTCGTAGGACTCCTCGATCCGAGTTCAATTCCTGGACGACGCTGTTTGTATTTCACATGGCGCTAATACCCTTGGGAAAGGTATGAATCAGTTCTCCCTCCAGCTATGGGTAAATAGCCGGGCAGACTGGTCTCTTTAACCACAGCTAGGTAACCAGTCTAGGAGACGGAAAACTCTGAGTTCAAAGTTGTTAAACTCCGCTTAATAAATTGACCTTGTGTCGCATCCTGTCCGTGTGGAGGGGTTGGTAAATATATACTACAGCCGACTATGTAATAATGTAAACATAATAACTTTGAAAATTCCGACTGTACCCCTACTGAGGGGTAAGACTCTTCCCCCACCAAAACAAGGGGCATTTTAGCATCTGCTGCTATGGTACTTTTCTTGCTGTGATCGTAGTGTGCTAGGATTTTTGTGAAGATGAATATACGCGTTTATGTATATGACTCTGTTCAAGTATGCTTGTGGACGTTTGTTTTTTGGGTGTGCATTGGTTGTGTGTGTGTGTGTGTGTGTTGTATGCGTGACAGTGTGTGTATGCTTGTGAACGTTTGTTATATTTTGCGTGTGTATCTGTTTGCGTAAACGAGTGCATACCGTTTAACATATAAACCCAAACCAAAACGGGTGCATATGTATTTATTTTTCAAATAAAAATTCAAATTATTCTATGGCTTACAGATCGCCGGGGTACAGTTCTGAGCCTTTTATAGCGTTTCTTCAGGCAACGATACAGCTGAGGTTATTTGACGGCCCCCATCTCCTCTCCAAGTCACATATGGTAATTTGTACAGGGTTTCATCATACAACCGACTCGGTATGATTTATACTTTTCATAAGAACCTTAGGACAAAGTAAATACAAATCGCCATGGTCCCATCTATACGGAAACAGATCTATATAAAAATAATTAGATAGGAATACTGATACTATATAACTCTGTGTAAATTATTTGTATTAAGAGAAGTTACTTGAAGCTATAATTATTTACTAAGGATTTTCACTATTAGTTAGTTGAGAAAAAATAGTTGTGTAATAAGTAACTGAGAGTTACCTCCCTTATTTTATGATTACCTCCCTTTTGGAGAACTCTCTATGGAATACTAGACTACTTAAACTCTCAATAAGTGTACCAAGTATTCTAAATAGAATAAAGCTTGCCAAAGTCTATCGGTGTTATCTTTTGTCATTACAGGTTGTATGCAAACAAATGATTATTATTTAATAGAAATAGTCACTTCTATGTGCAAATAGATCTTTTAAAAGTTACTCATATTCAATAGGATAAAAGAAATGCCTAGCTCTTAAGAAACCACTAAACATAAAATATAGATACATATAAGCAATGTAAGCAATTTCCGATACCTCTTGGCATAAAATTATGTTACCTATTGTTGCTTTTTTCTGTTTCTGTGACGGCATTCACTTGGGTCGGTTGAGCCGGCTCCATCCAACGAGTTCACCTTTTGTCGATGATTTTCCCTGTTATCTACCGTTAGACCAAGATCAGTACCAATCTCTTGTTATACACTCTTCGAATACATGAATGATAATGAACACTGGGGTAGCCACAAAATAAAACTAATATCTATTTGGGACAACGTTTCAGTCGGTGTGAACTCCGGCCTTCTTCAGGTATTTCTTGTCGGACTCGGGAACCTTCTTGGACTCGGGAACCTTCTTTTTCCGCACTCGGAACTTCTTTTCACCCGGAACCTTCTGTCGTTATCCGGAACCTCTTGTCGTAATCAGGAGCCATCATGGAACTTCGAACCCAACCCTTTATTCAGTCCACGAGGGTATACTGTTCTCATTCCGATTGGACACATGTCCTAGTGGATAAAGAAGTTAGGTTAATACAGTTCTAAGTAACAGTTATCAATCGACTACAGGTTCAAATCCTAGCCAAGTAACATAGAATAATAATTAACAAAGTAATTTCATAATGGGGAGCCATGCACAAATTGAAACTCATACCTGCGTGTGCATATTTGTGTGCGTGTACGTGCTTGCGAATGCAAATCTAAATTTGTGTGTCCTTGTGTGTAGCTTCGTTAATCTATCCCATACTAGCCTTTCTTGTCTCTCTCAATCTCTCTCTTTATATATTATATATATATATATAATATATATATATATATATATATATATATATAAAAGAACCCGAAAACATTTTATTGCTCTTTTTTTACTTCCGTTCTAATCTTCGTACTGGTTTATGTTGAGTTCCAATTAATAGACGAGGTGCCTATCTTTTGCTCCTATGCGTTTTCGACCAGGTTTATTCCGTTGAAAAGTTTATTGTCGGTAGCAGTACGATGGTTAGTACCTTAGTCGTTAAAGATGTTTAATACATTAGTGATAGCGTTAAATACTATTTTGGAATATTTTAGAATATTTTATTTCTGATACTAATTGCATGTTATATATATATATATATATATATATATATATATATATATATATATATATATATATATATATGATACTAATTTAGCAGAGCAGATTTAAAATCTCAAATAAAATATTATGCTACTAATTTACCATTAGTAAAATTTCAGCAGTATTAAGCAGATGGATAAATATTTAATAAAACAAGCTACTTTTCAATATTTAACCGTTTGAGGATTTCCTAATACGCATGGAATTTTAGTAACGGTAAATAAGTATCATAATATTTTATTTGGGATATATATATATTGGATAGTTTCAAACATGTTGGTCAATAGCCTCGGTTTGAAATAGCCTCTGACGTATGAAGTTTAGATTAGAAAACTTGTGTGTTTATTTGTGATTGCTATAAAATGAAATGTAAATGTGAATAAATAATTTCTCTTAGAAGTTGATAGCTTTGAATCAAGGACCAAATACAAGAGTTTAATCCGAAACCTCGATCGATCTAAATATTGATCGTAAACAATAATAGCATAATTTGGCCAAAATTCAATCGAACTAAAAGAAGAGGTCTCACAATATTGGTTCAAGTACTTTGCCTAGATTTTGATATTCGAACGCTTTCCCAAGGCACAATCAGCTCTAATTCTTTTCAACTAAATACATTTCAATCATTCGGTCAGAGAACGATATAACTGAAAACCTAGTGAGGTATTATTGTAACATAATAAAATGGAAAAACCAAAAATTTAGATAAAAGTGAAATGTTACTAGAATTTTGAGAGTGACATGTGAAAGGCTACCTGCCGATCTCTAATTGGTCGATGAATGCCAACAGGCGGAGAGTGAGAGAAAAAAAGAGAGAAGAGTTGGCTGTCTGGGCAGAGTGTTTGAAGAGAACATACGCTAAACCAGTGTTTGTTCTCCAGTGCATTTTTACTTGGGAGTAAATTAAAGTATGATCTGAAAAAAACCAAGAACGTTTTGTGTTCGTTATTAAAAACTAAGCAACGACGCAAAATGCGACACCTCAAGACGACCCAAGTAAGTTCCAGACTCAAGAAACAGAGAATGCCACCCAGCCCAATAACCAGGTCTAGTCAAGTGAATAGTTAAACAGCAAGAAGAATAGAATTATTACTATTACAAAAACTCATTTCAATGGAAACCCGCTATATAACATTATTATCCAACTGTTTTTTTAGCAATTTTGACCAAATGGGGAAAAATAATTTTGAAGGAAATGATAAAAGATACAGTTTTTTGCACGTCTTTTATATAATCGGGTCATTGCTGGCTTAGGCAATATTTAAAATGTTTTGATTTCATTAAGATATCCTCAACTGTGGGGAAATGTTAATCCCTAAAGACGGCATTTCAGTGGTGAATCTCTCATTATTAGTGGAAGAGTTTCATTTGAGCTTTCCTGAGAAAATTGAAGTTGAATGTTATTTTTATTCAAGTACACAAATTGAAAATTTAGAAAACAGGTAAGATTAACTTGAAGCCTATGAGTCAGTATGTGGCTTATGGCGCTCAATTATTATTGTTAAGGAACGGGGCTGTTTTATAGGGGAGGTTATAAGTTAAATTATTATAAGTTACACATTGGGGACCCCGCCTAACATTGATTGAATATAAGTAAAATAAAAAAATAAGTAAAATCATTTTAAAATTCTTTTTTAAAACTTAAAATATGAAGATTTTGCCAAATTTGGGATGTCGAAAATAAAATTGTTCCAATTTGGCTGAATTTTTTGTTGGTATTACTTTGAATTTTGTTGTCGCCATCTTCATCTTGATATATAAAAACACAACATCCCGACTGTTATACCCTCTGGTCTTCTTCCGGTGTACCATGTCCGTCTATATTAGCAAATATTCTACCTAGGAAATCATTTATCACATTCCATGGGATTAGCTTGGTCAGCCTATAAAATATTCACCTGAAAATTATATATATATATATATATATTATATAATATATATATATATATATATATATATGTGTGTATATATACCACAATGTATGGTTAACTCTCTTTCACTTGATGAGTTAGTGGTATGTGCATTATATGCAATTGTATTGGGACAGTGCTCAATATCTTTGATAGAGCAATTATATAATAATAATAATAATAATAATAATAATAATAATAATAATAATAATAATCTATGCAGGAGCAAAACTAATAATAATAATTATTATTATTATTATTATTATTATTATTATTATTATTATCTATGCAGGAGCAAAACTAGTCTGCGATAGAATTGATGCACCCCTTCGAAACACTAACCCAAACAGAGAACCAAACAGAAAAACAAAAGCTGTGTTGGAGTTCAGATTGGAAGAACAAAAGAAAATACAACAAACAAATACTTTAAACAAAAACACAAATACACATGTAGCTAAAAAGGTTAAAAGACAACAGCAAATTAAGTTGGAAGAAGTAAAACAAAAGATAACGGCTATAGAAGGAAGACTCAAAAGGTATCGAGAAAGAACTAAACAGTACAAACAAAATAGGACCTTCCAAAACAATGAAAAGATATTTTATGAACAAATTAATGGATCAAAAACAAACATTAGTGAACACCCAACTGTAACAGAAGCAGAAAAGTTTTGTAGTGATATATGGAAGAGGAAAGAACATAATAAACAGTCAAAATGGATAAGTGATATTAAGAATGAACCGATGGAAATTGAGGAAGGACCTTTAGCAAGTGTTCATATAATTACGCTTAAATCATTACTCAAGAAAGTAGCAAATTGGAAAACACCAGGCCATGATGGCATATGTCGATTCTGGTTCTAAAAATTTACGTCTATCCACAAAAGAATCGCCCAGCTACTGAACAGATGCATACAAGAAACGGAAGTATCCGAATGGATGACAAAACGGATAACTACACTAATCCAGAAAAACCCACAAAAAGGAAACGTCCCCAGTAATTATATACCAATAACTTGTCTACCCATGATGTGGAAAGTATTGACTGCTGTTATAAAAGAAGAAATATACTTTTCACCCAATTGGCGGAAACTTCTCCCAGAAGAACAAAAAGGATGCCGCAAGGGAAAAAGAGGAACCCGGGATTTACTGTATATAGACCAATATATTCTTAGAAGTAAAAAATAGACGGTAAAATATTGCAATAGCCTGGATCGATTACAGAAAAGCCTATGACATGGTAGCACATACCTGGATTTTAGAATGTCTAAAAATGTACAAAATTTCCAACATCATAAACTTCATTAAAAAAAAACATGAAAAACTGGCAAGTTCAATTAAAAGCTGGTAAACAATCCCTGGCAGAAGTAAAAATCAATTTGGAATTGAAAAATGTGCTATGCTATTAATGAAACAGGGTGAAAGAAAATTAATGAATGGAATACAACTACCAAATCAGGACACTATAAAATCACTTGATGAAAATATAAACTGCAAATACTTAGGAATTTTAGAAGCGGACAATATCATGCAAGCAGAAATGAAAGGAAAAGTTAAAAAAGAATATCTCAGGAGAACTAGAAAACTTCTAGAAACCAAACTTAAGAGCAGAAATTTGATCATAGGAATTAATACCTGGGCTGTCCCCATTATAAGATAGTCAGAACCATTCTTAAAATGGACAAAAGAAGAACTCAGACAGATTGATCAAAGGACGAGGAAATTAATGACCATGCACAAGACTCTCCACCCTAGAGACGATAGAGATAGATTATATGTGTCAAGAAAGGAAGGGGGAAGAGGTCTTGCCAACATAGAGGACTGCATAGAAACCACAATCCAACAACTCGAAGACTACTCAAAAAAGAGTAAAGACAGATTACTTACGGCGGCCAACAATAGTAGATGTGACATATGGACAAACAGAAAAACAACAAAGACTAAAAAGCAAAAATGGGAAGAAAAACAATTATATGGATACTTCAAACGACAAATTGGAGAGGTTGCACATGAAAAAAAATCTGGACGTGGTTAAGAAAAGGAAACCTTAAAAGAGAAACTGAATCACTAATAATTGCTGCACAGAATAATGCCATAAGGACAAACTATATCAAAGCAAAAATTGATAAGACCCAATAAAATAGTAAATGTAGACTGTGCGGTAATATAGATGAGACCGTAAACCATGTACTAAGCGAATGTAGCAAACTATCACAACGGGTGTACAAAACTAGACACGACTGGGTTGGGAAGGTGATCCACTGGGAATTATGCAAAAAAATAAATTTTGACCATACAACAAAATGGTATATGCATAAACCAGAATCTGTTCTTGAAAACGAAACGCATAAAATTCTCTGGGACTTTGAAATAAAAACGCATCACCTTATTCCAGCAAGAAGACCAGACCTAGAGTTGATTGACAAAAAAGAAAGAACTTGTCAACTGGTGGATTTTGCAGTTCCAGCAGCTCACAGGGTGAAGCTAAAAGAAAATGAAAAAATGGACAAATACTTGGACCTTGCCAGAGAACTGAAAAAGTTATGGAATATGAAAGTCAAAGTTATGCCAATTTTAGTTGGTGCACTTGGAACGGTCCCAAAAGGATTGGAAAAGGGTTTGGAAAGTCTGGAAATCAAAGGAAGAATTGATACCATCCAGAACACTGCATTGCTGCAATCTTCCAGAATACTCAGAAGAGTCCTGGAGACCTGAGAAGACTTGCTGTTAATCAGACTCCAGTGAAAGTCCATCAGCTAACACTGATGTGAAAACTCAAAAGGAGTAAATAATAATAATAATATTAATAATAATAATCAATAAATAAATATTAGTTTTGAATATGTATTTATATATAAACATTCATGTGATTACATATGTATACAAAAATATATATATATATATATATATATATATATATATATAAATTTTGTATACATATCTAATCACATGAATGTTATATATATATATATATATATATATAATATATATATATATGTAAATATATATATATATATATAAATAAATAAATATATATATATATTATTTATTACAAATCACATGAATGTTATATATATATATATATATATATATATATATATATATATGTATTATTTATTACAAACATATATGTGTGTGTGTCTGTATGTTTGTGTGTATATAGATGGATAGATGTATATGTGTGTGTGCGTTTAAGTATGCATTGGAATAAATGTGAGCAAAAATTACAACAGGATGAGACAGTAAATTCCTCTGAATTTTGGAATGAGACTATACGTATGCTTCTGTTTCTTAATATTGGCGTCTGTGAGTGGCCGTATATGCGTGTCATGGCACTGCACGTGCGCATACCTACTGTATGTACCAGTATGTTTGGTCATGCGTCCATACGTGCGTTTGTCAGTGGGATGGGGAGGGGGGAACAGAAAACAATCTTATCGAGAAGGAAAGGACAGGAACGAAATAGGAGAAGGCGTCGTTGAGTGCTGATAGAAACCTGAGAACCCTCCCCCCCCACTGATCGATATCTAAGCCAAATTGATTCGGTAAGTTATACGCCGCCTCCGCCTTGATCCTCCACCCGACCAACCAACAAAACCAGCTGTGTTACTGGTATTTCTAATAAATAGAAGTAATTATCGCTTAATTGTTCTTAGTCAAGAATTCATATCGAAGTAGAATGACACGCAAACACTCCTCTCAAAGACTAGTTCCATAGAGCCTGTTTATGCTAAGAATGACTAAATAAAGGTGAACTCATGGAGTAGTGGTAAAACCAGTGGGCAGCGATAGTTAAATTAGAATTTTTACTTGTTTAGCTCAGTCGGTAGAGTGTCCGACTCGGAGCCACAAGATACCTGGTTCGATACCGGCCCTCGCCAACTCAGCGTATCAGTAGCACAAGGATACGTGCGGTAAAGTAAGTAGTTGATTGTTGGTGTGGCGCCCCGCCTCAGACGCCAAAACAATCTCCTTGGTCTAGCGCTAGTGAAAGAGGCATAGACTCCCTCGCTGTTTGGCTGATACTAACTTTAGGCCACCCCGACAACTTTACCTTATGACTTTTACTTATCCGAAAATAGGTATTCACCGAACTCTCTAGCACGAACACTAGATAATCGAAGTTAAGCAACGATGGGTGGCCATTTCCGCAACAGAGGGATGGATGGAGAGGCCCCTTCTGATCAATCAGTTGATCACATCAAGCCCTAACGCCTATATGATTATCACGAACCTATGTCCTTATGGTTATCCCCAAACCGTTTCTCTCTCTCTCTCTCTCTCTCTCTCTCTCTCTCTCTCTCTCTCTCTCTCTCTCTCTCTCTTTTATGTCTTCCATATTCCATCCCTGCCTCTCTTTCTTTTAAGTATTTATTGTTCGCTTGCATTTCCCCCCTCTCTCTCTCTCTCTCTATCTATCTATCTATCTATATATACATATATATATATATATATATATATATATATATATATATATATATATATATCTTTCTTTTTCTCATTCTCTCTCTTTGATTTTGGTTTGGTTTGTTTTGTTTTATTTTACGGCATATCAACCTCGGCGGGTCATTTAATGCCGATAAAGATTTTAAATAAATTTATTCTTGTTACTCAATTTTTTATAAACATTTTTCTAGTTAACCCTTAGATGGTACCCTAACAGGTACTACTACTCCGGGTCAAAGGGGGCGGACCAGGGAGCAATGGTGAAGAAGGGGTAATCCACATTCTCCAGATCTTCAGAACCGGAACCTCACCATCATATCGTCATTCCCAGGACATTAAGACCCCCAGACACCGCCTTCTATCACATATGATAAAGAGTTGGAGATTGCCATGAGAACAATAGGGTTGGGGCAATCCTAGAGGTGCTAGGACTTGACCAGCAGGTGGCCCTATTTAGGGGTGTCATAACCCTCTCCAGCGATACAGTCGGTGTATTCTAAAGCCACAGGTGACAGGGTTGTCGGATTTTGCTACTTCTATATTATATCGACTTTATCTACCTATAGGCATTTATTTGTAGTAGTAACTCCTTTCTCTCTCTCTCTTTCCCCCCCCTCTCTCTCTCTCTCTCTCTCTCTATATATATATATATATATATATATATATATATATATATATATATATATATATATATTTTGGAGGATATGCGCTTAATTGAAGTCATACCTAATTTTTGAAAATTAATTAGTTAATAATTAATGAATTTAGATGGGCATATATGTTCAAATGTGAGGCTAAACGGATCGAGAAAATGTCAATCCCTGAATTTACATTTTGACCTATTAGGTCTCATTATTTTCTCGATCTGTTTAGCCTTTGAACATATATGCCCGCCTAAATTCATTAATTATTAACTAATTAATTTTCAAAAAATTATGTATGGTTTCAATTAAGCACATATCCTTCAAAAATTGTCAGCTAAAAGCCATATCAAATAAACACAGTGTTTTATTTACGTACTCTCCATATATATATATAATTATATAATATATATATTATATGTGTGTTGTGTTGTGTGGTATATATATATATATATATATATATATATATAATATATATATATATATATGATCTTGCTTCTTCCATATACTATCTCTGTCCCTTTTTATCTAACTCTAGATAACTCTTTTCTCTCTCGAGTCAACCCCTCCCTTAGTCTTCTGTCTGTCTGTCTGTCTGTCTGTCTGTCTCTCTCTCTCCTCTCTCTCTCTCTCTCTCTCTCTCTCTCTCTCTCTCTCTTCTGATTTTAGGTAAATACATCTCGAACCAAAATCCTATTTAGCATTCACTTATTGAATCCACCTGAAAAGCTTTCAAGTTAAAAGCAAAACTTGGCCCATTCTAAATGATTCGGGTGCACAATCTCATTTACTGGTGTTGTCTATCTGTCGAATAATAACCACATAAAAAGCCTGACAGTTTACACATGCACATTAATGTCCCTTCTGATTGATTGCCAAGTCACATCAAGGCCGCACAACCGATTCTCCAAAGATTCAAAATGGTATTTTCCGGACAAATCTCGTTAGATTCGATTCAAATAAAACCATTATTTAGTTTTCTTTCTATTTGAGAAAATATTTCATATGTTGCTACATTTATTTGTCCATTAAACTAAAGTAACACCTTGAAGTATCTTATTATAATAGAGATTGGGTGTATGTCGGTCTGTAACCGAAACTATGTCACAATACCCACAAGAATGTCGTAAGTTTATCAATGAGTATTTAATTTATAGTCTAACTCATTGATACAAAGAATAAAGCAAATTTATTAACGATAACTCTATGAAAATCTGAGGTATAATTGCCTCAGAACATTCCATGTTATTAGTCTGTTTAAAATACTGCAATGTGTCTTATATATCACTAAGTAATAAAGGTTTATTTCTTTTATCCTCCAACGTATCAAAATCAATTCTATGAATGGTTTTATATAGAAACCAATTAAAATATAATTAAAATAAGACTAGTTTTTTTATATGTGTTCTTATTTAATTTCGTATAATTTTTGTTAATTAAACTACGATGGGACACCCAAATCGTAGCTAGAGTATTCGACTGGTGAATTTCATCCAAGACGTCACTCTAAAAGGTGTTTAATTCATTTTCAATTAGTTTCCACTGTGAAATTCCCCATCGATAGCATGTTAGAGAAATGTTTATCAAAGTTTGTTTTTTTATCAGCACAATTAATGATTTTATAAACATTAGTATCAGTGCTACTGTATGGCTGCACCACCTGGACCCTAACTAAGCGACTAGATAATAAACTAGATGGGAGCTGCACAAGAATGTTGCGGGTGATCCTAAACAAGACGTTGAAACAACACCCTAGGAAAAAACAGCTGTACAGTAACCTGCCACATATCACCCAAACCATCCGAGTAAGACGGACAAGACACGCGGGACACTACTGGAGAAGCAAGGACGAACTCATAAGCGACGTCCTCCTGTGGAAGCCAGCACATGGACATGCCAGTGTGGGCCGACTAGCAAAGACGTACATTGATCAGCTCTGTGCGGATACAGGATGCTACATAGAGGACCTCGCGAGAATGATGAGCGATAGGGACGGATGGAGAGAGATTGTCATGGATATCCGCGCTGACAGTGCGACATGATAATGATGATGATGATGATGATGGTGATGATAAACATTAGTACCTTGACGTACAAGTGATCCAACTTACCATATAAAGTGCAATTTCTTTGATATGTTTATAATGATAGATTGATATGCAAATTAAGTTTTTGCATTGGTATTTAGACAAATATATTGAAATTCCATATACTTAACAAAATATTGCTTTTTTATTTTTTATTTTTTTCCATTTAAATTTTCATAAGATCTAAAGTATGAGATAGTGCCAATGCTATAAATGTGACTGAATCTAACTAAAATAGTCATTACTTACAACAAAAAAAAACAAGAAAAGAAAAGAGGAAGATATTTATTTGTAATTACATATACTTGTCTGTATTTATGAGTTAAGGCTTCATGTGCAAAATTCTGTTATCCTCATTTTTATTGTGTATGAACATAATATTAACGGGGTAGTAAAAGTAAGTTCTGTATTTTGGGATCTTTCTCTTTCCTGTTCCTGGTCAGATTAAGGCGGTTAGGTAAGTGATAAAGTTCTTTCCGACATTTTGAAGTTTCTCTTTTAACATAAGTAACTTCTTCCATTGTATTTTTGTTTATATCGCACTTCTGTCAATAGGTCTGCTGGCATTTGTGCTACTTGGAGCTTCCTTGAACTAGTGGTTACGATTTCAGCTCTAAAAGCACGTTTGAATTCATGGGTAAGAGTCTGAGGATGACTTATTTTAGGTAGTTAAAAAAACAGCTAAACAGAACCATAAGTTAAAATTGGCCAGAGATTTCTAATTGCTTACTTTTTAATTATTTCAACTCGTTTTTACCTGAATTTATTGTCAGAAGAAAATAAAAATTTAAACAGATTTTATTACCAAAGAAGCAAACAAAAAAAAAAAAAAAAACAAAAAACTAAACAAACACAAACAACGAACCAGAATGTGTCATTACCATGGATGACATTTCTACATTTAAAATTCATAACAATTTAAGTTCGGATTATTCGTATCAAAAATTTGTTTTTGTTAATTATTTTTTGTTATTTCCAAAATGGAAACATTAGACGACCGCCTATTGAATGAATTATGGAATATTGACTAAGATGAGATTAGTAGACGCAGTTAAACCACAAATTTGGTCGACTGATAGAGATCGAACAACTAGAGGAATTATGGTCTGTAAGAGAAGCTTACTAACATGGTGACATGGTAATGACCGAATGAGGTAGGCGTTTGTAATTAATATTTCCCAACCTTTTCCTTCTTCTCCTCCCTCTACCTCCCCCTCTCTCTCTCTCTCCTATATATATTATATATATATATATATATAAACTAAATATATATATATATGTGTGTGTGTGTGTGTGTGTGTGTGTGTGTGTGTATGTGAGTAAAATATAGAAATAAATCTTACACTATATAGAGAATAGAAAAACAACATATTCCGAGAAAAATAAACTTATTTATTAACGATGTCTCTATGAAATTCCCAGTTAGATTTGTCTCAAAACAGCCCTTGTTATTAGAGTGCTTACAATCCTGCAATGTATCTTAAATATCACTAAGTAATAAAGGTTTACATAATATATGGTGTTGTTAATTTGCATACCGGTTTTAACAAAACCGGGTTAAATAATTAATTACTTGGTGTTATTCATCTCCAATATTATTGTTTCATTCTCCATCGCATTAAAATCAACCCTATGAATGATTCTATATAGAAAACAATTAACATATAATTAAAATAAGGTAATCCTTTTATGTGCATTCTTATTAAATTTCGTTAGTCTTTCTAATTTGATATATTTCATTACATTAAAACGTAAATACTTATGCCGAATGACACATATTCTTGCATGTCTAAAAAACGTGAAGAGAAAAAAAAAAATGTATGAAAGTATCAAATGAGAAACTAAATAAATTACACACGAGTAACCTGGACATGGCTTAGAAGAGGAACAAGAAGAGAGAAACATAATATCTTTTAATCTTTATTCTCTAATTATCTTCACAAAGACTAAAATTAATCATGCCGAAGATTTTATGTACACAAACAAGAATCTGCCAATGAATAGACCAACAAAATTAACTGAAAAAGAATAATTACAGCAGCCATTAACAGCAATATCAACAGAAAATAACATAAAGGAATAGAGGAAACAACAAAATCAGGAAAATTGAAATAGGAAGAAAAACAACTGTTATGGATACTTTAAGCGACAAACTAAGGAAATTAAACAAATCAAGAATATACAAAAAGAAAGACTAATTACAGATACCAATAACAGCAATATCAATAAAAATAACTTAAGGACTAAAAGGAAAACTACAAAATATAGAAAACACAAATGGGAAGAAAAACAACAGTGTGAATGCAACTAAGGAATAAATGACTAGCCGATTGATCAGAGAGCCAATACAACCACCCGTCTAGCCTAAATTAGGACCAGAGTGGAGTGTTGCATGTCACAAAACCACCTAGTACCGCTCAGCTACCACAATCCTGTTCTAAACCCTTTCAGTTCGTCGCCCACGAGAGAGTGTGAGAGAGGAGGACTGGGAAAGATTAATTACTGACGCTTACTTAATTGTCATTGGTGAGGGTCTAACCCCTCTGCAGTGATGCAGTCAGTATATTATACAGCCCCAGCTGAGCGGGTGGGGAATAGAAGAACAAGTATGAATGGGGGTGGAGGTGTTACACTGGTAATTGTATTAGAGACTGAAGAATTACCTAGACCTTGCCAGAGAACTAAAAAAAAAAAGCTGTTCCTAATGCTTAGAAAATAGACTAGAAGCACTGAAGATCAGAGAAGTAATTGTTAACATCCAGAACACAGCATTTGTGATATTTTGGACTTTTGAGGGACGGTTTAGCTTCGTCGGTAGAGCGTCAGACTAGGAACCACAAGGTTCCGAGGTCGATACGGGCCCTCACTAACTCAGCGTATGAGTAGCACAGGGATCTGTGTGGTAAAATGAGGAGCTGGTGGTAGGTCTGGTGCTACACCTCAGACGCCAAACCAATCTCTTTGGTCTAGCGTAAGTGGAAAGGGGATAGACTACCTCGCAGTCTGGCTGATACCAACTTTAGGCCACCCCGACGACTTTACTTACTTACTTATTGTGTATAAAAACCACGTTCAGACCACTGTAACCTTGGGCTCTGCCTAGGTTTTTTTTAATTACCTTAAAATAAGTTAACTTCAGACGATTATCCATGAATACAAACGTGGTTTCGGAGCTGAAATCGTTACCACTTAAGGGCTCCAAGCAGCATAAATGCCACCAGACTTATTGACAGAACTGTGATTAGATATAGAAAAAATAAAATGGAAGAAAAATTACTTATTCTAAAACAGAAATTTCAAAATGTCATAAAGAACGCTATTACTTACCTAATCGTTTTAATCTGACTTGGAACGTTAAATGTTTTAGATTAAGTAATGTTCTTTCATTTTATTATTATAATAAATCTGGTGGCATTTATGAGGCTCGGTGCTCCTTGAACCAGTGGTAACGATTTCATCTCCGAAACAACGTTTGAATTCAAGGTAATCGTCTGAAGAATATTTATTTTAAGGTAATCAAAAACACCTAAATAGAGCCAGAGGTTACAGTGGCCTGAACGTTGTGAACACAATAAAGATGAGGACAATAGTCCGAGATATCAAAATTATTCATTTTATAAATACACTCAAACACTCCTCTGGTTTTAAATTCACGTGAAATAATGAGACGTAGGATAATTGAAAAAAATGGAATTAAATATATGGTTCGGCTAGGTATCACAAGGTTCCTCGTTCGATACCGGCCCTCGACATCTCAGCATATGAGTAGCACATGGACCTGTGCGGTAATGTGAGGAGCTGCTGGTAGGTGTGGCACTCCACCTCAGACGCTAAAATAATCTCCTTGGTCTAGCGCTAGTGAAAAGGAGATAAACTCCCTCGTTGTCTGGCTGATACCGACATTAGGCTACGACGACGATACTTGTCTGTATTTATTAGATGAGGCTTGATATAAATGATTTTGATATTTTGGATATGTTGTCCTCATCTTTATTGTGTACAAACACAGCATTCAGCCACAGTAACCTCGGGTTGCTGTTCATGTGTCTTTTTTTAATTCCATAAGACAGGTCATCTTCAGACGATTACCCATTGAATTCAAAAGTGGTTGTGTTTTTGTAACTGAAAATTTGCTTTACTTTCAATGTTATTTCGTGACAATAAATTGGAGACATTAGTTTTGAAGCGACCGACGTTAATTGAATATTTGTAAGTAATCACAACATTCTCAGGTAAAGCCTAACCGCTGAGCCTATTCTGTATTCCTAGTAGTTGCTGTTGTTGTCGTCGTTTATGTTATGGTTATCGTCGTCGTACGTGATGGTGGTAATATGTTTGATTGGTTATCAGACAATTGGATTGAACACGTTCATGTCAAAGATGGAGGAAGTAGGAGGAGAGGGGGATGGCGATTCTTTACACATGAATAGGTTGGGAAGAAGAGAAGGAAGAGGAGGAGGAGGAGGGAGAGGAGAAGAAATGAGGGAGGGGAAGAGGAGGAGAAAGAAAAAAATATGGTGTGGCTGATCAAATGGGAAGAAGAAAGAAATAAAGAACGAAATAAGTTAATAGATAAAGATAGAATGACTGGTTATCCTGAGACAAATGTGAGAAGAAGAAGAAGAAGAAGAAGAAGAAGAAGAAGAAGAAGAAGAGAAGAAGAAGAAGAAGAAGAAGAAGAAAGAAAGAAAGAAAGAAAAGAAAGAAAGCAGAAGAAGAAAAAAGAAAGAAAGAAAGAAAGCAGAAGGAAAAAAGAAGAAGAAGAAGAAGAGAAGAAAGAAGAAAGAATAGAAAGAAGAAGAAGAAGAAGAAAGAAAGAAAGAAAGTAGAAGGAAGAAGAAAGAAAGGAATTAGAAGGAAGAAGAAGAAAAAGAAAGAAGCAAGAAAGAAAAAGTATTACAAGATGACAAAGGAGAGAGTGTTGTGTGAAGAGGGAGGAGAGAGTGAGAGAAAGAGAGAGAGGGAGAAGAGGGGATAGGTAGAGGGAGATTTAATTGATCTCGACGTCACAAGTGAATGATAATGCATCAAATGAACTATGCAAAAAGAGAGATGGTGGAGTTGGGAGATTCCTGAAAATAAAGGATGAACCTCGGGATTAGAAGATCGCTCGCTCGATTGTCTGGTGACGTCATTGGCCATTTGAAAGATTTCTAATTTGGAAATGTTCTTAACGGAATCGCGTGTTAATAAAATACAGTGATACAAATCTAGGTTCCTCTATAGCAATGTTACTCACCTAAACACCAAACAGAAAATGATGAAGCTTTTGTGTATATTGGTCTTTGGTGGTTGGTTTTGAAGGCTCTCACAATGCAAGTGTAAAGAAAATGAGATAACGATGATATTCTTCGGTTTCATCATCATCATCATGTCGCGCAGTTTGCACGGATATCCATGACAATCTCTCACTAACCTTCCCTTCATTCATCGACTCTGGGGTTCCTCCGCGCAGCAGCCACATCCATACATAGTTGGTCAATGTAGGTCCTGACTGGGCGGCCACATTAGCGGGTCCTGTGCTGGCTTCCATAATAGTACGTCGCTTACGATTTCGTCTTGCTTCTCCAGCAGTGTCCTGCATGCCTAGCCCGCTTACTCGTATGGTTTGTGAGATGGGTAGGTCCATACAGTTGCTTTTTGTGGGTGCTGCTTCCACGACTTATTCAGGACCGCTCGCAGCATTTCTGGTGCAGTTCCCATCATAGCTTATTCTCAATGCGCTTTGTTAGGGTCCAGGTGGTACAGCCATACAGCAGTACCGACACAACCACAGCCTGGAAGAATCGTTGATTTATTCTCTTAATATTTCGGGATAGAGATCCCTACGTTAGTAGATTTATGAAATCAGCAGCCCTGGTGATGTTTGTTGGAATTTTTGGTGTATATAAGGTGTGTGCCAGTTCGCTGCCTATACTTATAGACTAGGCGAGATAATGTGGTCTGTTCTTTAGCCAATCACTGGCTATACTGTCTGGCTGATATATAACTTAAGCGCTGATTCTTTTCAGTTTACTATCAGGAATCGACGAAGGAACCTAGGAGTCTCTAGCTGAGAGGATTACCAAAGGATCCAAATCGAGGACTATCTACCTAGAATCAACTGGCCAATTATGGCCCTTAAAAACTTAACATGTGAGATTAACATATGGCTAGGATCTGTTCATCCTGTTGTGTTTTAAAGAAATGGTGTGGCAATAAGATGTATGTTGTTTGTTTTACTCACTTTTTTCTGGGTTACAGATTCAATTCATACTAAAAAGATATTATTTATAAATGAAAAAATTATTTTTGATTTTATTTGCTTTCTCATAAGAACTAATTGAACAGCAGTGGATTGAAAACCGTTTCAATACTTGAAAATTATATTTAATGAAAATCGTTTTTTGTTTTCCTGAATTATATCAGGGTGAATATTTTACGAGGTCTATCCACCCGCCTATTTTATTTTATGAAATATGTAAAAATGAACCGACAAAAAACGATTTTTACTTATTTTCTATGAAGGTAAGATTCTGAATAATTATATCCGAAGATTTTTATAAGTTTCAATGCGAGAACTTTTTAGAAAAAGAACCATGAATACAGAATTCTGCTAAAAAAATATCAATAAAGAAACTGACCATGTTGTAAAAAAATGGAGGAGTTAATATACATTCCTTCAAAGAATGGATAAGCCACGTTATATTTGTTTGCTTATTTGTTTGTTTTATGGCATATCAACCTTGGTGGGCATTTTAATGTCGACAAAATTTGGAAATTCATTTATGCCTGATCTGTACATTTTTTTAATTAACCCATAGATGGGACCTAAACAGGTATTACCACTCCAGGTCAGAGTAGACCTGGAAGTTATGTTGATGAAGTGGTACTCCAAATTGCCCAGAGTTCCAGAATTGGAACTTCACCAACACTTAGAGTTTACTCAGGAAAGTAAGGCCCTCAGCCACCGCCTTCTAGCACTTATACGAGGAAAAGGGTTGAGGCTTACCGTAAGGACAGTAGGGTTATGACAAGCACATAAGTGCTAGGGGTTGACGTGACTAGCCGATTGATCGAAGGGGGCCTCTCCAACCACCCGTCTAGCCTAAGTAAGGACGAACGTGGAGTGTTGCATGTCATGGACCTTTCAGCCACATGGGTTTCATCCTTAAGCATCACGGGTAGCCACCCACGCCCAACAGTTGGCCGCATTGTTATTCCAATCCAGAACATTATTTTACCCCTTTACTCAATTTATACACATTGACTTTTAAATAATTTACCGGTTGGAATTTTTGACAATGCACCGCTCGAAAGGGCCCTTAAATCTGCTTATTCTTTTTTTTTGCTCCTGTAACCCCCTTTTTTATATTTAAAGTTGATAGAAGTTAATAAAGTATGATACTATTTAAAATGTCTATATAAAATCGTTGTACCAAAAATGTTTGAATACACACACAACACACACACACAATATATATATATATATATTATATATTATATATAATATATATATATATATATATATATATATATATATATATGGCGATTGCTTCTTGTTAGAGAAGAAGGCAACGATCCTTAATTTCGAAAAAAAAAATAACGTGGGAATGATTGTGACTCCCCAGGCCAAATCTATCTTTACAAGTCAAATCTATCTTTGTGCAAGCTTTGTCCAAATTTGACAAAATAACTGTCTTTGCGTTGTCATTAACCCACTACTCTCTTGTGGTTAACGATGCAGATCCACATAATTTGTTAACGAATTAACACGAATTATCTGCATCTGCGATTGTTTTCTTAATTTTTTTTATTTGAAACCAACATCCGTCTGTGACAAACAGACTCTACTGCAGATGTTACAAAACTGGTCAGGCTGAAATCTGTCTGGCAAAGTCGAGTTCCTGTTTCCGAAGTGCTCTTTTCAGATAGAGTATTTGATTCTACTCACTTCAAATGATTTACAACCATCACATCATTTTTTTTTCTACATTGATCGATTTTCCGTTTTCCGTTCTCAGTCTTAAGAAATACACTAAACATCCTAAGGTGTTTGTAAAACGTTTCTTAGTTTATGTCTCGGACGTTTATCAATATATTAAACTATTCGTTAAAACAGTTCAGAAGACCGAACATCCAAACAGCCTCCGAATATTCTCCAACATCCAAACATCCTCCTAAACATCTTCCAAACATCCTCTGAATATCCGAACATACCCAACTTTCTCCGAACATCCAAAAATTCCCTTAGCATCCTTCGAAATTATAAACATCACCCGACCACCTCCGAACGTCCGAACATCAAAACACCCTCCTAACATCCAAAGAGACTCCTACGAGTTTCCATATGTCTTAAATTCTTCCTATCCATCTTTTTCAAAAGTGAAAATAGAAAATCAGATGAATCTGATAAGTGAAACTGTAAGAATTAGTATAAATTGCAAAAAAAATAATAATGTAAAAATATTCTTTAAGTTAAAAGAAGAACATTTTTCAGGTTATTCTAGTTGAGTAACATGATCTTACAGGGTGACTCAGAAAAAAACAGAACCCAAATTATGTATTTTTCCACCTAAACCCAACACCTACCCTAACCCTAACCCACACCTAAATTCTAACCCTAACCCTAAACCCTAAGCCTAACCCTAGCCCTAACATATATTACAGGGTGACCAGAAAAACTGAACCCACAAATTTTGTAATAAAACTGTTAATTATTTTTTTAGTTTAAGTCCAACAAGGGTTAGGGTTTAGGCTTAGGCTTAGGCTTAGGGTTGGGGTTTAGGGTTAGTTTAATGGGAAAATAAATAATTTGGGTTCTGTTTTTCTGGGTCACTCATGTAACTCAACTAGAAAATAGCCTTTTTCATTAGGAAATTTTTGCCTTACGCAATGCTATTCTCTAATGAAAAGTTTTACTTGTTATTTTAATCAAATATACCGTTGTCTATTTAGTGTGTCTAAATAGAAATTGATTATATTTTTTTAAACAATTATTTTCCTTAAAATATATTTGTTTATTTCTACATGGAAGTTTATGAAAGTTAGATGTTTGATAAAGTCAAACACACAAAAACTCATCTATTTAACACAAACGATTTTATGGAAATCATTTTTACTTTTTTTATTACTTTCTTTTTAAAATTTTACTTTTAATTAAGTTGTAAATTTTGTTTGCTATGTGACATTATAAGCACTTCCTCCATCATCATCATCATCATCATCAATGTGTCGCTCTAAGAGGATGGATTGCCATGTTCCTCTCTCTCTCTTCTCTCTCTCTCTCTCTCTCTCTCTCTCTCTCTCTCTCTCTCTCTCTCTCTCTCTTGCCACTTTTCCATATTGCCCATAAAATATTATAAATAATAACTAATTTGAACAGGTTTGATAGCTGCTCAGAATTGCTTATTTGTTTCCATTTCTTCACAGTAATAATAAAGTAAACCTAATGAGTCAGAGACTATCAAGAAGTAATGCCATTTTGTTTAGGACAGATATAATTACCAACACAGGAACAATGATTTCGTTCTGAATTTAAATTATTTTCTGCTTGTCTCTCGACGAGTCCGGATTAAAAACAAGCTCTGATGATGATTTTTATAAATCAAAATATTTTTCAATATTAGCTATGAAAATGATATAAAATATTTTCATTTTAATAGCATTGTATGTTTTCATACACTTTTATCTATCTATCTATCTATCTATCTATCTATCTATCTAAATATATTATATAATATATATATTATATTATATATATATATATATATATAGTGAGAGAGAGAGGGGGAATAGAATTACAAACTCACCATTTGATAAAAACTAAAACGCAGTAAATTCAGTAAAAAAGATTCAATACTTTAATGCACGAAAGAGGAGAACAAATCTTTCAATGTAAATAGGGATACAAGACTTAAGTCACGTAGCAGAATTTAGGTCACATGATTTAGACTGGCGCCAAATCACAAAATCAGAGTTTAGCTTTATGGCGGCATTTTGACACCGACTCCGATTTATTATTCAAAAGATTCTCAGGATTAGGAAAACCTATGATGTTGAATTATTCTTTCAAGCAAATTTATACTGTTTGTTTCGTTCATTACAAACATAGGCTCACTTTAATATAGACTCGTTAATTTCACGTCACCTCTGTCCGCCGTCTGTCTGTCTCTTTCTCTCTCTCTCTATCTATCTATCTATCTATCTCTATATATATATGTATATATATATTGGTTTGAAAATCTCATAGCAGAGAAACTCTCAGTAACCAAGTGCCGTTGACTACATGTCCACGCTACCCAAATATATATATATGTGTGAGGGGGTTCTAGATTTAAATAAGTTAGTGTTATCGCTTCCTAGCCCTCGCCCCCTCTTTCTCCAATCTCTTTCTTTCATTTTATTATATTTTGCTGTGTAGCATGTCCTTTTTCTTTCCTTTCTTTCTTTATAATAAAAACGAAATGGTCCATTATTTAGCTGAGGTGACGACACTCATCAGAATTAAGAATTCGGTGGATAAGCAACTCCAGATAATTAGAATTTACATTTTTGTATTTAATCTTTGGGCGATTTAGACGGTCTCGTTTTTTAACCAGTGTGTGTTGCCTAGATGATAACGGCCTTAGAGTATTAATACATACTTATTACCGTTTCCTGTTAACATCATCATTATCATGGAGAATTTATATGTTTTCTATAGTGAGCTTGTTTTTCTAAACAATAATTTTTACAAAGTCTGGACAATTGAGCCCAAAATAGGATCATGCCTGAAATTAATCTTTAACCAAATAGATTTTGTATAATTCGAAAGCTTATTCAATTCACATGAACATATCGAATGACTTTCTGCATAAGTCTTGAGCAAATCTTTCCCTAGTCCAATGACTAAGTGGGTGATTTACTAGATTATTTCAAAAAATGCGTAAAAGAGATATAGGTTAATTTATACAGGTGTTGTAAGGGAGGATATTTCCCCTACCAGAGAGTTGGACTCCTCCAACGAAAGGAATAGAAGATACAGACTTGACGTGGTGAGTGGTAGTATCTAGTCTTGCAAACAGAATATCCATTACTATTGTTTGAAGAACTGGGCATTTTATTTTATCATTTATATCCCCGTTGTGCGAAAAATATGATAAACCTATTTATTAACCTTTTCCTGATTCAATGTTATTTTTTGATAAACTCAGCCACCATTATAGGATAGGTTTTCGATCTATACCAACTCTGCTTTATCAGAAACTAGAAGCAACTACCCGGCGTTGCCTGGGTAGATGTGGGTTAAAAAAGGTAATCTCATAGATCCATTATTATTGAATCACGACTTGGATCTTTGTAGAATGCCTTATTAAAATCGATATGTTAAAAAGACCTTGTATTGATCCAGACACTCTGACAATAAAAAATAAATGTATCCTATTTAAAATACTAAATGCAAAAAAAATCCATGCTGTTATCATTTAAATTTTATTTTTCAGTTATCTTCACGGATATAAATCAAATGTTCATTATTTTTGTTTAAAAAGCCAGATCTGGTGATAGTGAATGTGTATATCTTATTATAATGGAGATTGTGTCTTTTTCTGTCTGTAACCGAAACTTTATTCCTACTTAAGTCACAATTCTCTTAGTTATTGACATCACATTCTCCATGATTTTATTTTTATCTAAACCTCAATTATTAATAAAATTGTCTCACATTATTAATACTGTTGACTATGTCTACATACTGACAACATGCAATTATATTTATATATACAACAAAATAGCGGTTTACAGTGTGAATGGGAAATCTAATTTAAATATTAATATTAAAAAATCGAATTTAATAAATATATGCTTAGTATTTATGATTCTAACTGTTCGGTTTTATTTAATGAATATAAGCAAAAATCTCTTCAATGAATCTTAAATGAAATCCATTAACAAGATAAAAATAACTGTCATTTTATTCTTTACTTCCTCTTTAACTAAACACTTAAATTAGAAAAAATAACAATGAAAGACGAGAGTGATGGAAGAGTAAGTTTCAGTTGTTCCATTTTTTATTATACTCCCTCTGTTTCAAATCTTTTTATCTGTATTTCTATTTAGTTTCATTAGCCTTTCTAATTTAATACAATATTTTATTATATTAAAACTTAAATACTTGCACCCGGAGGGTGCATATATTTGCTAGTATATATATATTTACTTTGTCCTTAATTGTTTTATTTTCATAGTTTCCACCGGACATACATACATACACACAAACTGTCCCTTATATATGTATAGATTACTTCCAAGTATAACCCAATATCGACCAGACTGAATAAAAATTTAAACTCTTAAGAAGTAAAGATACAGCATTGTTAAGCCCGCTAAGAAAACTGAAGAAAATGATTGATTCCCAGCCTAAAACTCGACAGATACTATTTTATAATAACCATCAATCATATAATTAGAATGAATGAAGCTAATGAACTGAAAATGATTTGCCAAAAATGACCGTTACATTAGTTACTAAGACCGAATGTAGCTGAAAGTATCACATTATTTTATTTTTTATATATACAGAAATGATGAAACTAAAAATAAATCAGTCTTGACTAAATTTATTTGTTTAATTAACAGGCTATGCCGGTCTGTACCTAGATAGTAATATTTCATCCACAGAAAGCGACGTTAGTGAACGTATAGTGGATGTATAGTCTGTCATAGACGGATTGTCAGTGATATGGAAGTCCGGTCTCACGGAGAAATTAAAGCGACAACTCTTCCAAACCGTAGTTATATCAGAGATACTGTATGGCTGCACGACTTGATTCCTAACGAGGCCTATAGATAATAAGCTAGATGGGAGCTACACACACTCTGGTGAGTGTGGTGTACCCCTTTATTGCTATTACTACCAGGTCCACTCTGACATGGAGTTGTAGTATATGAAGTGTCAAATTTATGGGTTAAATAGAAAAAATGAGTTACAAATGATGAGTATAATTTTTTTAAATACAATCAAGGATGAATAAAACGAATGATGATGATGATGAGGAGGAGGAGGAGGAGGAGGAGGAGGAGAAGAAGGAGGATGAGGATGAGGAGGAGGATGATGAGGATGATACCTATAAATAAAATAAAAACTTCAAAACCTACTCCTGAAAAATTCGAAATATAAATTTCTACTAGATTTTGAAATACAAATACAACACCAGCTTCAGGCTAAGAGAATTGATCGAGTCCTAAAAGAAAAGTGAAGAAGATTTCTCAACAGATCGAGATATAAAATTGAAAGAAAATGCCAAGGCATGAAAATATCAGAACATCAAAATAGTCCTGGAGACCGGAGGAGACTTGTTGTCACTCACTCTCCAATGAATGACAAAAAGCTAAACATAGAGCGAAACACACACAAAGGGTTTAATAATAATAATAATAATAATAATAATAATAATAATAATAATAATAATAATAATAAAATGCTTGGAAAGTTTGGATATCAGAGGAAGGATTGAAACCATTCAAAACACTGCACTGCTGCAATCTGCCGGAATACTCAGAAGAGTCCTGGAGACCTGAGGAGACTTGCTGTCACTCAGACTCCAGTGAAAGACCATCAGCTAGCACTGATGTGAAAACTCAAAAGGAGTAAATAATAATAATAATAATAATAATAATATAATAATAATAATAATAATGACAAATATCTGGACCTTGCAGAGAACTGAAAAAGTTATGGAATATGAAAGTGAAAGTTATACCAATTGTAGTTGGTGCACTTGGAACAGTCCCAAAGGATTAGAAAAGGGTTTGGAAAGTTTGGATATCAGAGGAAGGATTGAAACCATTCAGAACACTGCACTGCTGCAATCTGCCAGAATACTCAGAAGAGTCCTGGAGACCTGAGGAGACTTGCTGTCACTCAGACTCCAGTGAAAGACCATCAGCTAACACTGATGTGAAAACTCAAAAGGAATAATAATAATGGTAACATTTGTAGTTGGTGCACTAGGAACAGTTCCAAAAATCTTGGAAAAAGACTGGAGGAACTGGAAATCAGAGGAGGAATTGAGACCATCCAGATAACTGCATGGCTGCCATCGTCTAGAATACTCAGAAAATTAATGGAGCCCTGAAGGGACTTGTTGTCGCTCAGACTCCAGCGAAAGATCAATGGTGTGAAACACTCACAGAAGTGAACATGATAATAATAATAATAATAATAATAATAATAATAATAATAATAATAATAATAATTGGCAATAACAAAAATTGGCAAAGGAAATCTTAAAAAGCGCTTAAAAACAGAAGTAGCCAGAGAAATAAATGAGTTTAGCAAGAAAAACAAGAACATGAAGAATTCGCGAAGACAATTGACTCATCTGATAAAGCTCAGAATCCAGTCGACCAGTAATTACCAACGAGGCGGATTGTTGGTCGATTTACCATTAACGACGGCAAATGAACGTTTATTCAGCATCTTTTAATAGCGACCATTGATAGAGTATAATCTCAATTAGATATGTATTATGTACGTTCAATTTTTCAAAATCGTGTTTACGATAATATGCTGATTTTCCTGTATACAGCCTAATAGGGAGAATTTAGATAAATATGTGGCAAATTGTCCCAGGCTATGAACGCTGACGAGCCATAAAACTCTAACAGTATATATATATATATATATATATATATATATATATATATGAAAGATTGACATACAGCGAGAGAGAGAGAGAGAGAGAGAGAGAGAGAGAGAGAGAGAGAGAGAGGGGATACGCGTTGGGCGTAACGGTAATCGGCACAAAAACTGGAATCGGTAACCGAGTTCGAATCCTGGTTGAAGATTTTTGTGTTCATTTCTTGTTAATAGCGTTGGCAAAGACATGAACTGATTATATCTCTACCCAGCTATATATATATATATATATATATATATATATATATATATATATATATATATATATACGCACAAGCACCCCATACATACATACACACACACACACACGCGCGCACACACACAATATATATATATGTATATATAATAAAATATATCTATATCATACATATATATATATTTATTTTACAAAGTTTTCACAGATCAATGTTCATTATAAACAGTGACCCAGGTTTCATGCTAAGTAGCAATCATCAGGTTGTTGAGCAAGATCCCATGGTGTTTGTATATATATACATATATATATATATATATTTAGTATAGACAAAAGCTTAAAAATCGGGTATTATGCGATTATGGTACCATTTCCATCCATAGGTATCTGAATACACCTATGAGCTTCATCGGATCGCGTTCTTTATTGAAAATGGTATACAGATACATTCAGCTTACTTTTATACATTTTCTCTTGGTCCCTGTGAAATCTGATCTGAAATCTCAACATCGTACCGTTGGAAGAAAGGACCAGCGTAAAACCATCCTAATACCAAACACCTGGTATCCCACCTACGAATATAATATATATATATATATATATATATATATATATATATATATATATATATGTAAACACGGTTTGTTTTTGGAATGGCTTTTTTGCCGACAATTTTTGGGAGAATAAGTGCTTAATTGGAGTCGTACCTAATTTTGAAAATTAATTAATTAATAATGAATTAGGCGGGAATACCTATTTAAATGTAAGGCTAAACAAATCGAGAAAGATCAATCTCTGTATGTACATTTCGGCCTATTAGGCCTCATCAGCGGAGCTATAGATCGGAAGACCGCCTGTGCGTGATTTGAAATTAGGTACGACTCCAATTAAGCACTTATTCTCCAAAAATTGTCGGCAAAAAAAAGCCATTCCAAACATTACCGTGTTTACAACTTATCACATCGTCGTGTAATAAAAGTCATAGAAGAGGATATTAACCTACTCTAAACAAATCGTAAAATCTAGAAGTCCGTTTGGTGTAGGGGTTATGATATCGCCTGTCAGCTTGGCAGTCCGTTTCAAATCACGCACAGGGCGGTCTTCCGATCTATAGCTCTGCTGATGAGGCCTAATAGGCCGAAATGTACATACAGAGATTGATTTTTCTCGATTTGTTTAGCCTTACATTTAAATAGGTATTCCCGCCTAATTCATTATTAATTAATTAATTTTCAAAATTAGGTACGACTCCAATTAAGCATTTATATATATATATATATTAACAATGGAAAGGAGTAACCTACTCGAGTTTCATCGATTGATTCTTCAGGGTTACTTTAGTTAATTTAATCGAGTTTTTGATTAATCTTAGATGGTTTAATACATGCCCGTTGGAATGGGATTTGTCTTTAGTAGAGGAACGCTTATTTATATTTCGAAGATCGGGAACGGTTTTTGCTTATTGGATTAAAAATTGGATTAATTTATGGGAATTATTTTTCAATTACTATTTAATGAAAGGTATATTATTATTAACTAGTTTTATTTGGATACTGTGCGCTCCAACGATCGTACTCATACCCACCGGTAAGTTACTACTTATACATTTACAATATATAATATATACATATATCTATAACATATATATTATAATATAATATATATAATATGTCACAAACACAGAGACAATATATATATATATTATATATATTATATATATGTACATCTAGTTTGTGTAGAGGTGTTGGTATATAATATATTATATATATATATATATATATATATTATATACATATATATATATTACCAATCACTCTGCACGAGCCTGATAGACACAATGTTAATTTCTTAAGCGGAGTTTAACAGGTTGAATTCAGTGTTTTCCCTCTCCTAGACTGGTTATCTAGCCAAGGTTAAAGAGACCAGTATGCCCAACTATTACCAATAAAGCGAGTGTAGTTGCATGCATACATTTCCCAAGCTATGTGAAATTCAAACATTCGCGACCAGGATTTGAACTCGGGTCGATACACACACACACACAACACACACACACACACACATATATATATATATATATATATATATATATTATATAATATATACTAGCAAATATATGCACCCTCCGGGTGCAAGTATTTAAGTTTTAATGTAATAATATATTATATTAAATTAGAAAGGCTAATGAAACAATAAGAATACAGATAAAAAGATTTGAAACAGAGGGCGTATAATCGAAAAATAGAACAACTGAAACTTACTCTTCCATCATTCTCGTCTTTCATTGTTATTTTTTCTAATTTAAGTATTTAGTTAAAAGAGGAAGTGAAGAATAAAATGACTGTTATTTTTCTTGTTAATGGATTTCATTTAAGATTCATTGAAGAAATATTTGCTTATATTCATTATAAAAACCAAACAGTTAGAAATCAATAATACTAAGCACATATTTATTAAAATCACATTTTAATATCAATATGCAAATTAGCCTTCCCATTCACACGGTAAACAGCTATTTTGTTGTATATAATATAATTGCATGCTATTAGTATGTAGATATGGTTAACAGTATTAATAATGTAAAACAATTTTATTAATAATTGAGGTTTAAATAAAAATAAAATCATTGAGAATGTGATATAAATAACTAAGGGAATTGTGACTTGAGTAGTAATATAGTTTCGGTTACAGACAGAAAAACACACAATCTCCATTATAATAAGATATATATATATATATATATATAACTAAATGGTTGGAGAATCATATTGGCAAGAAACCGTCAGTAACCAAGTACCGTTGACTTTATATCCATGTTACCCTAACTTAGATACACATGCTCTATCCACAATGTTAAGCACAATTTGCTGATAGATATATTAGTAGATTATCAATATTAATACACACACACACACACACACATACATACATATATATATATATATACATATATATATATATTACAGTGTAGACTGAGCTGTCATCAATACTCAACATGTTTTACCAATTCTTAAAAATTGGTGGAAAGTTTTTTGTTTTCATTTTCATGTTTGGTATGGTTTCTTTGGTTAATTTAATATTAATGCCAAAGCAATCCTTTCAAAAAATAGTAGCTGTACGAGGACTATTTACTATTTACCCCATAAGCGTAAGGATGAGATGTTTCATACCTTTCCAAAGAGTATTTGTCCGAAAGTGAATGCAATTGCGTGACTGGAGTTCGAACTCACTTACTACGATGTCGATATCCAGCAAGTTAGCCACTACACGACGGGACCCCCCCCCCTTTAAGTATAAAAATCCAGCTTTTTGCAGCCATAGCTATTTTAAATGTCAGATTAAATTGTATGAAAATTGTTTACGACAATATTAAGACGTCATGCTGACGTCATCATTCGTGGGAAGATTTTAGACAACATTTACAAAATGTGACGCATTTCAAAGTTTTAACCCCTGGAAACGATATTAAAACGATAATATGTTTTAACTAGTGAAAAAAAAAGAGTATCATTTCAATTTTTCAAAAATTACGTGTAATTTGTTTTTCTTCTTTGGCAAAATCGCACTTACACCCACAATCACGATAATAGCTTGGTAGTGAAAGAATATCCCGTTTTTTTTTTTTGTGAATCGATTTTGATGAAATTCTCCCCATATGATCTGCACAATATGGTCTGACAAAAAGAAAACGAATCTAAATTAAAACAGAAGGGTGTTACATTGAATAATCTAACAATGATATTGCTATATTGTGCAGACCATATGGGAAAAATTTTATCAAAATTGATTCACAGAAAACAGATATTCTAAATTTCACTACCAAACTATATCCGTGGTTCTGAGTATAAATGTTGGTATTTTTTACAAGACAACAAATTTGAAATTATTAAAACAGATGAAGCTTTAATTGAAACCTGTGAAACCTCCCTGTTCTTATAGAGGTCAAGTATTATTGTTAAGGGTTATAGGCAGGGTTACAAGTCTAATTTGAAAAATTGGCATCTTGGAGAAAACACCCAAATTGACAAAAAAATCAGACAAATAATGAGGTTTTATGAGTTTTCCTTCTCCTAGGTTTGCTGCTATAACAACGCTTAAGAAAGAAGTCTGACAAACATAGAGGGTGGAAGAACGGACGGATTTTTGTCTTCCCCAAAAATAAGTTAAGGCTTATATATGTTTTTAACTCCGATATCTTGCACTCATTTTCCGGGAATGGCGAAGGTTTGCGTCGCAAGATATGATTATGAAGAATGCTTATTTTAAGGGGAAGGCTTATATTAAAATCATCCGGAAAAATCACGCTAGTTTTTATTTTGTATTTAGTTCTTTTTTTTTTTCGGAAAAACACTGTATTAGTGTGAACTGAAATACAAACTGCCTCGTCCAGAGTTTGAACTCAGGTCGCCGATTTTAAACCCGCCTCATTGTACCTGCGACAAAAACATGTGTAGATTCGTCACTGAATCGCCAAAAATTATTTACGTGACTCAACTTACCTGATGACAACGTAGTAAAACCATATATGCCAATATATGGAGGTTGGTTTTCATTTAGAAAAACACCCACGACAAATCCCGATTATGAATGTGAGTAGGAAATTACAACAGTAGATTAAATGTATATTTTTTTCATCTCCCTCTTTAAAAGAATTATTCTGCTGTTACATAATTATTAGATTCTTAATACTTATGTACAGTAGTGTAGAAACCAAAATGGCTGTTATAAGTTGCAGCCCATGGCCTTGAAGGATTGAATGACAAGGCTTGATCTCATCCTGATCCTTCCGGTGGATACCGTGAGAATCGGTGGGGAAGACCCTCTTCCGGTTTAGATTAGCGAGAGTTTTAGTTAGATCGGCTAAAACCACGATGGTGGTAAGTCGTGTTATGCACGCTGCCGACTCAATCTGCGCAGGTAGTCTGGTGGGGATTTCAAAATAAAATGTGATCTAAGTAAATCGAAGTCTTGTGTTATTATCTAAAAACTACCAATGACACAGGGCTTCTGATAAAGAGAAATCCCCAATGGAAGACCAGACACGAAGTCCCCAAGACGAAGTCCAGACGCTAGAAGAAGAACGTAAGATAGAAAAGATGAACATAAGAAAAATAGAAGTAAGAAAGTAAAAAAGAAGAGTATCCAACACTGCTGCATATTTCTTTAGATTCATCGAGCTAAACATTAACATTTAATTTATTACATTGTGCCAACCACCCAAACATACCGAAATCATATCATGACCTTATTACATTACTACACGAAACAAATCATAGACCTCTACAATATATTGTCGTCAATTCAACCTCAAACTTTTCTCACTATAGTTTAGGGATAGGCATTTGTGTCATCTGCTAGGAATTAAAAAGCGAATTAAGAATAATTAAATCTATTATTTAATGTCAAACTTTGTCGAAATCGATAAGTAGTAACATAATAACTTTAAAAAATAGAAAAATATCATTACATATGAAGTTTATTTTTGATAGATTTAAAACTACTTGTTTTGGTCAATTTCGACGCGATCCGCCATTCTGTCTATTTTTCAATGGTTTTATGCGCTTGTTTACAATATTAAAATAATATTTGGGATGGAAAAAAATACCAAAAATCAGATAATTATCCGATTTTAATGAAATTTTTAGTATTGATTTAACAATTAATGAATTTTATAATGCATCAGTTATTTTATTTCAAAACTTGAATTTAGTATTTTTGCTATGAAAAATTAATATATAAAATTCATTTAAAATATGAAAATCCCGATGTTAAGTTTAAAATGTTATATTTTTAGATTCTAAAAATAAATATCTACTTAATGCAAACCTTATTTTAGGTGCCAAAAGTAATAAGTTTTGAAGAAAAACTCGATTGAAAATGTACCCCCTCCCCTTTTTATGTAGAAAAAACATCGATGTATAATTTTTTCATTTTAGGCTTATTTTTCCAGTAACTACTATAGTTTAATGATAATAAATGTTGTCAACTTAGATTCTAAGTGTCTCGAATATTTTTACCCCTACGAAGCACTCCACTCTGTTCACCACTTCTTGTGAATCTTCACGCGAACCAGAACTAACAATATGCCAACGTAGGTTACAACCCTTTCTTCATATACAACCAAGCATTCACCTATTTTTCGGAAGTCATCCACCCTTACAACAAGGAGTTTCTATCCTCAGTATTAATGAACATGTTTCAAATTCGGTTGCAAATAAAGTTAGACTATATAACATCTTTTTTTTATTTATTTATCAGTTAATCTAATTAGTGTTCAATTACATGGTTCGTTTGATAGACGAAGATGACAAAGAGACGAAGATAAAATGTTGATATTTTCAAATATCTCGATAGCAAAAAAATAAATAAATAAAAACATTTAGAAAAAACAACAACTTCACATTTTAAATCAGTACATTAGAATAGATAATAAAAGTAGTTTGTTATTAATGCAACAAAAAATTTGGTGACCAGTGTAATCTGTTTATAGCAGACCATATCTTCCCTATGCGTGTATTTTTAATAATACTAAATTTATTGCCCCCTTCAATCAATTGGCTAGTCATGTCAAGCCCTAGCACCTATATATATATATATATATATATATATATATTTACCAACCCCTCCGCACGAGCAGGATGCAATACAATGTCAATTTCTTAAGCGGAGTTTAACAGGTTTGAATTCAGAGTTTTCCTTCTCCTAGACCGGTTGCCTAACCAAGGTTAAAGAGTCCAGTCTGTCCTACTATTTGCCCATAGCTGGAGGGAGAGTAGGATTCATACCTTTCCCAAGGGTATTAGCGCTAAGTGAAATGCAATTACCACGTCCAGGATTTGAACTCGGGGCGATGAGGGCATTTCCCATGACACCATTACACCACGCGCTTCCTTAAAAAAGCCCTAGCACCTATATGATTGCCCCAACCCCATTGCCCTTACGGTAAGCCCCAACCCTTTTTATCATATGGGCGCTAGAAGGCGATGACAGAGGGTCTTCATGTCCATGTAATGTCTTTAAACTATCTGATGGTGAGGTTACAGTTCTGGAAGTTTGCGGAATGTGGAGCACCCCTTTATCACCATTGCCCCTTGTCCACTCTAACACAATAAAGGTTTGTTTAAAAATAAACGATATATGTCGAATTCACTATAAAGAATAAACTAATCGTTTTGGAATATTTGGTTTTTTTTTTCTATTTCTACATACTGTCGAATTTCATTCCCTATTTTATTCACATTGTGTCAATTATACTATAAAATATAAGCTTTACAATTTTATTTTCTTTAGTATAATATTTGTGAGGAATTATCATTATTATTCACTGATTTAATTAGACGAGTATCTCCATCTTGGTTGTTATGATAATCACAATGTTTTAACCACTGTATGTTTCTTTAAGTGTAGTCAGCAGCCTTCTTGGAAAATTCAATCGAAACCTTTATTCAATCTACGTGGGTCGAATTGCATTGTTCGTGGTCTGAGTACACGCAACAAACTATGGACTAACTGCAATTTGAAAACGTTTCTACTGTTATTTTAACTCAAATTAATTTTTAAAAAAACTTATTTTAATTAATAACTAGCAGGACCTGTAGATATGCTGCTGTATACCCAAAACATAGATTGCAGGTTAGAGTGAACCAACATATTGTAGCGTAGTTATTGTGGTCTACGTGGATTGAAAGGAGAAAGAGAAGAAAAATAAATAAGAACAAACAATGGTTAAAATTTGGAAGAGTAAACACCAAGCGGGGTGTCAGTAATGTGACCGACGAATAAACCCGGAAATAGATTTTAAAATTAAAACGGAAGTTCCGGGTTTTGACCGGAAATGAATGTGGCTCTCCCACTCCCGGGACTAGAAAAATCAGTCTTTTTCGGCTGGGCTTGGTGGAAGGTACACGTGGCCTTCCTGGTTCCCCCTGTGGGTTTCATACAGTAGTAGCGAATATGATCTATGACAAGGTAATTTGACCGTGTCGACCCCCCTCTCTCGCTCTATCTATCTATCTATCTATCTATCTATCTTTCCTTCTCTCTGAAAAAGAACCCCCGAGCCTAGAAATAAATACACAGCCCATTGTGCCAATACAACTTGCGTGTATGTTGTTTCTGAACTAACGACTATTACTACTACTAACGACGACTACTACTACAACTTGAATTGGACTATGCGACACATATCGTTCTGATACATTTATCGTTTTGGCCTATGGTACATATACCTTTCTGGTACCGAGACCATCGTTATGCTACACATATACGTTCTACTACCTACACCAATAACTTGGACTGCATTACAATATCGAGCAATCAAAATTCGTTCTCCGCCATTGCACAACACCTATTGGACAATCCTACCTTCACTGCAGCTTATAATCCCACCATGTTTACCATCTCCGAGGCCTGAAATAAACAGTTACGCCTATCCGTACTCGAGGCTCTCCTCATTAGTAAATTCTGTTCAGCGCTTTACGCACAAAAACACTATTATACTTTACTCCTATTCAATCCAACTTTTCTTAATTCCACCAACCATAATACAATACGCGAAGAAAAGAATTTTACCCGTTCCTACTCCATGGGTATACGATGAAGATATTTTTCGCTTTGTTTTCTTCCTCCCCTTTAGCAATTGGTACTATTTGATCTTTTACTACTTGTTCTCTCACGGAATTATACTCTGACGAGACGTACCCGAAAAAAGTGTCTTTTTTTAAAGAATATCTTAATATATTTTAAAATTCAGACGCTTTTTAAAGTAATCCTTAAACATAGTTTACCAAAATGGGGTAGGGGTATGCCAAAGACAGAAGTTGACATATGCAAATATTAATTGTGATATTTCGCACTATTGCCTTCATTTCTATTGCGGTATGTATAAACACAATGTTCAAGCCAATGGTGTGATGGTTAAAGTCATGGGAAATGGACTCGTCGCTCCGAGTTCAAATCCTGGACGTGGTAATTGTATTTCACTTAGTGCTAGTACCCTTGGTAAAGGTATGAATCCTGCTCTCCCTCCGGATATGGGTAAATAGTAGGGCAGAATGGGTTCTTTAACCTTGGTTAGGCAACCGGTCTAGGAGAAGGAAAACTCTGAATTCAAACCTGTTAAACTCCGCTTAAGAAATTGACATTGTGTCACATCCTGCTCGTGCTGAGGGGTTGGTAGATATATAAATACCACAATAGTGATACGAAAATATCAAAATTATCCATATCAAGCGTCGTCTCAAAAATACAGACAAATGTAAGCAAAGATGTTGATATTTCAGAATTCAAAATAGGAATGTAGAGGCTGCGTGGAATCTCGTAACCAGAATAGTGCGATAGAAAATTATATTCTAGATTTACAATAGACTTACGGATCATGGGGGATTCACAGAAGACGGGGACAAAATGGCCAAGAAGACATATCGGCAGTTAAAGCACCAAATGAAGGAGGCAGGTGTCAGTCGGAAGAATTGACTCACCCAAGAAATGATCGTTATAAAAACTAGCCAAAAGTTCCTCTAAAAATGCAACGTAAAACCATTTGCAACTTTTGATTTCTGACGTTCCAACTAACCCTAAGCAAATATACGATGTATGTCAGAAACATTCCAGTATGTTAGAAAACTTCCATGTGACGGGCATCGTTCACTGCGAGTTCTTGCCACAGGGCCAGATGATCAACCAGTATGTCTACAAAGAGATACTGCGACGTTTGCTTCGTTCAGTGCGCGTGGAAAGGCGAGAGATGCGTCAGGACAACTCGTGGGTGATTCACCATGATAAGGCACCTGCCCACAATGCCCTGGGTATCCGAGAGTTCCTGGCCCAGAACATCACAGTGCTGGAGCAACCTCCCTACTCGCCTGACCTGTCTTCATATGATTTTCTCCTCTACCCCAAGCTCAAGGGGGTCATCAAGGAAAACCCGTTTTGAGGATGTGCACGACATCAAATAGGGTGTGACGACAGAGCTACAGAGAATCCCGAAATAATTCTTCCAGGACGTTTTGGAGAAGAATCGGAAAGTGCATTAGACTCCAGGAGATTACTTTGAAGATATAACTTGTAGTTTGTAGTTTGGATTTCAAATATTTTATGTGAAACCTATCCTGGAACTTTTATGACATACTTCGTATATGAATGGTTCTGTTTAATACATTTTTGTTACTGATTTGCTTCTCTTGACAA
>CM042142.1:70973234-70993234 GCA_023376005.1 Doryteuthis pealeii
TTTCTGTCAGTCCTAATGCAGTCTATTATATCTTCTCCATCTTTTGCTACCTATTTTCAATTAACTTTTTTCTTTCTTCTTCTTCGTCGTCGTCGTTTCTTGATCACATTCGTTCTTTCCTTATTTCTCCCCCCCCCCATCTCTCTCTCTCTCTCTCTCTCTCTCTCTCTCTCTCTCTCTCTCTCTCTCTCTTATTCTCTCATCCTTCCCCTCTTCCATCCTCGACCAGCAACCTTTTCTCTATCTTCATTTGAATAATCAATATGTATGCTCTGCCTTGCCGTTACAAGCCAGCCTAGTGGCTGTGACGTTGTTAGCGCACAGAACGCATGCGCAAACGCTGCTTGCGTGTCTATGTCTTCATTTCTTCCAATGTTGATGAGATTCTACACACATACACGTAAACACATAAACACATATGCGCACGCCTTCGTTCACGTAATTCCCTCAGGGTTCGCTCACTTACGTATACATGTGCAGCTGTGTGGAATGGATGCATTTCTTCCTATGTAGATGTATGTGTATATCTGTGCGGTGACTGAGAGAGTAAGAACACCGTTCTAGCAGTTTGCTGGTTTTGTCTTTGGAATATTTCAATACTCTGCCTTCTCCCCACGATAACATTCACAAAGAATCGCGTTTGGAAAAATGGAACTCCTTCCACTCCTTCCAATATATCTGTGTTGGTTTCGCTTTGCCTACTACTTTATTTGTCGCCCTCGTTTACTTTCTTTCATTCTTTCTTTCTTTTATACTTTTCATACTTTAATTCTCTAAACTTTTTTTTTTAAATTCAATTTTCTTCGAACTGCTGATTTTGTTTTGCTTCGTTTTTTTTTTTATTTACCATTTTCCATTTTTCTTACTTATATTTTAGTTCTTTCTTTCATTTTTACTTTCTTTCTGTCTTTCTTTTTTTTCATTCGTTCTCTAAACTTTTTATTCACTCTTCTGCTAACTGCGATTTCATTTATTCTTCAATTTTTTTCTTACTTTTTAGCTCTTTCTTTCATTTTTTTTCTTTCGTTTTTCTTCTTTCATTTTTACTTTCTTTCTTTTTTCCTTCTTTCTTCCTTTTATTCATCCATTTTCTAGACTTTTTTATTCACTTTTCTGCTAACTACGACTTCATTTATTCTTCCATTTTTCTTTCTTACTTTTTAGCTCTTTCTTTCATTTTTTCTTTCATTTTTACTTTCTTTCATTTTTACTTTCTTTTTGTCTTTTTTTTGTTTTTTTTTCATTCATTCTCTAAACTTTTTATTCACTTTTCTGCTAACTGCGATTTCATTTATTCTTCAATTTTTTCTTACTTTTTAGTTCTTTCTTTCATTTTTCTTTCATTCTTAGTTTCTTTCTTTTTTCCTTCTTTCTTCCTTTTTATTCATTCCATTCTCTAAACCTTTTATTCCCTTTTCTGCTAACTGCGAATTCATTTATTCTTCAATTTCTTTCTTACTTTTTAGCTCTTTCTTTCATTTTTTTTCTTTCATTTTTACTTTCTTTCTGTCTTTCTTTTTTTCATTCATTCTCTAAACTTTTTATTCACTTTTCTGCAAACTGCGACTTCATTTATTTTTCCATTTTTCTTTCTTACTCTTTAGCTCGTTCTTTCATTTTTTTCTTTCATTTTTACTTTCTTTCTTTTTTCCTTCTTTCTTCCTTCTTTTCATCCATTCTCTAAACTTTTTTATTGGCTTTTCTGCCAACTGCGACTTTATTTATTCTTCCGTTTTACTTTCTTACTTTTTAGCTCTTTCTTTCATTTCTTCTTTCAATTTTCTTCTTTCTTCTTTCTTTCTTTCTTTCTTTCTTTATTTATTTATTTCTTTTATTCTTTCATTCTCTAAACGTTTTTATGCACTTTTTTTTCTAACTGCGACTTTATTTTTCTTCCTTTTTTCTATTTTTCTTTCTTTTAGCTCTTTCTTTCATTTCTTCTAATTTGAAGAAAGAAAGAAAAAGCGAGTGACAAATAAACTCCTTACAATCCTTCCGATACATCAGTATTGGTTTCGCCTTGCCTACTACTTTATTTGCCACTCTCCTTTTCATTCATTCATTCATTCTTTCTTTCTTTCTTTTCTACTTTTTCTAGTTTCATTTTCTAAACATTTTTATTTAATTTCCTTCTAACTGATACTTTGGTTTTGCTTCTTTTTTTCTATTTTCCATTTTTCTTTCTTACTTTTTAGCTTTTCTTTCATTTTTTTGTTTTCTTTTTCTTTTTCTTCCTTTTAAAGAATGAAAGTAAAGTAGAAAATAAAGAAAAAAAGAATGAATGAATTAAAGGAAAAGTGACAAATAAACTCCTTTTACTCTGGCTTGGTCTACTACTTGTCACATTATTTTGGTCTTTCTTTCTTTCTTTTATACTTTCATTCTCAAAACTTTTTTTTATTCACTTTCCTTCAAACTGCTTCTTTGTTTTTGTTTCTATTTTTCCATTTTCAATGTTTCCTTCTTACTTTTTAGCTCTTTCTTTCATTCATTTCTATCATTCATTCTAATTTGAAATACTTGTCTTATACCTTTCAAAATTTATTCTATTTCAACCCATCTTTTCCTTCTTTATGTTTTCTCTGTCACTTTGTTTTCTTTCTTATTTCATTCATTCATTTATTTTTCTTTTATATATTCTTCTTCTTTCCTTCTTTCTTTCTTTTTGTTTTCAATAGATTGATCTTTCTATTCGTAATTTTGCCTTTCTTTTTTTTCGCTTTCTTCCTCTTTTTCTTCTTTCCTGAGATTTTTCGTAAAATTTATTCCACCATTTTTTTTATTTGTGATCTTTTTCTTTCTTTCTTTCTTTCTTTCTTTCTTCTTTCTTTTCCCTACGTTTTCTTTAGTATGAATTTTTCTTCTTTCTTTATTTCTTTTTTTACTGATATTCTTTCACACTACCAACCACTTTCTTTCATTAATTCTTTTTTTCATGTACTTTTCTATTTTCCTTTGTTTTTGTATTTTCAAATTTTTTTATGTTCTCTCATATTTTTCTTCATTTTTGTTCTTTCTTTCTTTTTCTCGTTTTTTCATTATTTCTTCTTTTTGCTCGTGTCTGTTAGCATGTTTATTTTCTTATTATATACCTTTTATTTCTTATCACAAATTTTGTCATCCCTTTCTACCTTCCTTTTTCATATTCTTCTTCAAATTACTTTTTATGTTTTTTTTTTCATTGATATTGAGAGGTTTTTATTTATCTATTTTTCTTTCATTCTCTTCCCTTCACACATTTTCTTAGGAACGTTTGTTCTTACTTTCCTTCATTTCCTTTCCTTTCTTTCGTACTAAAAATATTTTCTTACCGTTATTTTTATTTTATTTGATTCATATACGTATTTAGCGACTGCGTTGTTTTTATTTCTTACATTATCCCCCTATCACATTTAATATTTCACCTTTTCTTATTTTGTTATTTCTGGCCTTCCTTCCTTTCTTCTTTCTTTCTTCCTTTCTATTTTAATTCTTTCTCTTTCTTTCAATCTCATCATTCAACTACTCTACGCTTCTAATTCTATGATGAAACTTTCTTATTTCTTTTTCTAGTATTCTTCCTTCATATTCTGTTTTATTATATGTAGAATTCTATATTTTTCCTTTCCTGAATTTTAACTTTTCTATATCTTCTCTTTCAACTCCTTATCACAATAAGTCTCACTGTTCAATATAGCTCTACCCAGACCGGCGTTTCTCGGCTTTTCTCTTAGTTTCTTTTTTGATTTGATTTTACGTTTTTCAGTAGAAAGCGTCACAGACTTTACAAAAACTTGAATTCTTTAATATTGTATTTGCTATTTTCCCAATTGGTGGTACGATAATTCTAATTATTGAATAGAAACACTAAATATTTTCACCACATCCGTATCACTGAAGAATAGAAAAGAATAGAAACATGATAACAGAATATGTACATGCACATTACCAAACGTTACTATATATATATATATATATATATATATATATATATATATAGATATAGATAGATAGAGAGAGAGAGAGAGAGAGAGAGAGGGGGAGAAAGGCAGAGAGATAGGTAGATATACGGATAAATAAATAAATGCTTTAGTTTATATTTATTTGCATTGGAACAATTTTGGAACCATTGGTTTCTTGCTGTGTAGCAGTTATCAGGCAACGAAAGTGTTTTTAAAATTATGCAAAATGATAACTGCTACACAAGATTATTTGTACTTTTTGACACACCTTGTATTCTGAAAAAAAATAACGTTCCATTCATTGTTCATTTCTATCTATTCAGGATATTAGACAAGTCAATGTCTTAAGCGGAATTTAATAGGTTTGAATTTAGAGTTTTCCTTCTCCTATATTGCTTACCTTGCCAAGGATTAAGGGTCTAAGTGTGCCCTACTATTTACCCCATTGCTGTAGGGTGCGTTGTCGGATTCATACCTTTCTCAATGGTATTAGCGATATATGAAATGCAAACAGCCTCGACCAGGATTTGAGTCAATTTCATACAACTCTAACCATTGCAAGCTCCCCAAAAGCGCTACTATATATATTTCTTAGGAGTGTATATTGGTGCATCTGTTTTTAATTCAGAAAAACATAGGATAATGAATATGGATATGTCTATTGACCCATGATCAGGATGCGACACAAGATCAATTTTTAAATTGATTTTAAGGTAATTTTCACCTTTAGTTGGCTAAATTCCTAGCATAAATTTGTGCGTGCGCATTATCTGAAATGAACTTAATTGTTATTAAGAACTCATTTTATGATATTTTTGTGCTAAAGCATGCAGTTGTATAGTTTTCGAAAAGTTTCTAAGATTTGTGTATTTCGCACGGAGACTTTCAAAATGACTACCGGCTTGTTTCAAAGTGAAAGTCAGTTGGCTAAATTCCTAGCATAAAATTATCTGAAGTTAACTTAATTGTTAAGAACTCATTTTATGATATTTTTGTGTTAAAGCATGCAGTTGCATTGTTTTCGAAAAAGTTTCTAAGATTTGTTTATTTCGCACGGAAACTTTCAAAATAGCTACCGGCTTGTTTCAAAGTGAAAGTCAAGGGAGGTTACTCTAATTGCCTTATTTGCTAGGAATTTAGCCAACTAAAGGAGAAAATTACCGATTTTAACAGGTTTTAATTCAGAGCTTTTCTTCTCTTAGAACGGTTGCCATTCCAATGCAAAAGTACCGAATCTGATCTACTATTTACCCATAGCTAGGGGAAAATAGATTCATATATTTCCAAAGACTATTAGTACTATGTAAAATGCAAACGTGTCGCCCCTGGTTTGAATTGGTGTCACCGTGTTTATTTGCTGGTTAGAACCGTAGAAATGGTCTCGTCGACCCGAGTTCAAATCCTAGACAAGGGTGTTTGCATTTCACATAGGGTTAATACCCTTGGAAAATGTATACATCCAGCTACTTTCCTTCTATGGGTAATTAGTAGGGCAGACTTAAACCTTGTTTAGACAACCAGTATCGGAGAAAGAAAGAAGTAAGTGTTCAAAATCTGGTAAATACCGCTTAAGGAATTGACATTGTGTCTCATGCTACTTGTGCGATGGCGTTGGTAAATATATTTATCTTATTATAATGGTGATTGTGTATTTGTCCATCTGTAACCAAAACTATATCACTACTCAAGTCACAATTTCCTTTGTTATTTACGTCACATTTTCCATGATTTTATTTTTTATTAAACCTCAATTATCAATAAAATAGTTTTATATCATTAATACTGTTGGCCTTATCTACGTACTTATAACTTGCAACTGTATTTATATATACAACGAAATAGCGGATACAGGGTGCATGGGAAGGCTAATTTGCATATTGATATAAAATTTGATTCTAATAAATATGTGCTCGGTATTATTGATTTCTAATTGTTTGGTTTTATCTTAATGAATATGAGCAAAAATAAAACTTTAAAGAAATCCACTAACAAGATGAAATAACTGTAATTTTATTCTTTACTTCCTAATTGAAATGAATAGTTAAATTAGGGAAATTGCGCAATGAAAGGATTGATGGAAGAGTAAATTTCAGTTGTTCTACTTTTTATCATACCCCCCTCTGCTTCAAATCTTTTTAACTGCATTCTTATTAATTTCATTAGTCTTTCTAATCTAATACAATATTTTATTACATTAAAACTTAAATACTTGCACCCGGGAGGCGCATATATTTGCTAGTGGATATATGTTAGTTTTATTAAGGCGGGTAGTCTAATGGTTAGAGTAATAGGAAATGGTACTTGTCGACCCGAGTTCAATTCCTGGCCGAAGTTGTTTGAATTTTACATGGATCTAATTCTCCCGCAGCTATGGGTGAATAGCAGGGTAGACTGGGCTCTTTAACTTTGGCTAGGTAACCAGTCTAAGAAAAGGTAAACTCTGAATTCACACCTGTTAAACAAATTGACCTTATGCCACATCCTGCTCGTGCGGAGGGGTTGGTAAATATATTTAAGTTAGTTTTATCTGTAGCCAAACGAATCCGAATGCAAAGATCCAAATCCAATACTCAACGAACTCAAATTCAGTATACAACTTTCAACTAAGTGAAGACTGATGTTGAAATATTTCAAAAGAAACCGGTTCCGATTCATTTACATCAGAAGCCAAAATTTAAAAGGGACACATGGCAAAAATATAAATTTTCTTTTCTTTTTTTTTTTTTGTTTCTTTTCTGAAGACGACTGAAAAGAAACCTGTAAAGGAAGACTTCTTATTAAGACGAATATTTTCAATAGCCATCTCCTAATATGTTCACTCTGATCCAATAGAAATGGGTTGATAGACTGATATATACAAAAAGAGAAAATAGGAAATGGAAATATTTTATGGCGTCACATTATCACGGTTGAAGAATTTGGAAAATGTTGAAAAGTAAAACGAATATGCTAGCATTTATCTGGTATCCAAGGAATCCAACTATTGACTAGGTATGAATCTAACTATTTTCTCTCCAGCATGTGAGTAAATAGTAGGGCCGACTGGGCTCTCTGTCATTACTATGGAAAACAGTCCAGTAGAAGGAAAACTGCGAATTCAGACTTTTTAAACTCTGCTTAAAACCTGACCTTGTGTCACATCCTGCTCGTGCATAGGGAACTGCACACCCACAAACATACACACGCACGCGCCTATACATATATAGAAAGATACATACACACAAACACACACACATATATATATATATATATATATATATATATATATATATAGAATGTATATATATATATATATATGTGTGTGTGTGTGTGTGTGTGTGTATGAACAAAGCGGACATTTAATGTTGATGAGTTTTTTCCGATCTAGCCAGTATTTTAAGGTCAAAATGGAGTCGTTTGATAAGAACCCCGAATGTTTCATCACCAGTACTTTTGGCACTTCGTATTGCCATTTTGAGGTGTTGATGTAGTCAAGTTGGTTCCTGGTTCTTTTTAACATCCAATTTTTTTAAGTCAAACCGAATGCCACAATTAAGACAATGTGGGAGATGGAAGGCATCAATAGAAACATTGTTGACCGAATAGCACAATTGAAACAATATGGTAGACCAAATGCCACAATTGAGACAATGTGGTAGACCAAATGACACAATTGAAACAATGTGTAGACCAAATGACACAACTGAAACAATGTGATAGACCAAATATCACAATTATAACAATATGATAGATTAAATGCCACAATTGATAAAATGTGTTAGACCAGATGCCACACTTGAAACAATGTGTTAGACTAGATGCCACACTAGAAACCATGTGTTAGACCAAATGGACAATTGAAACAATGTGGTAGACCAAATGCCACAATTGAAACAATTAGATAGACCGAATGCCACAATTGAAACAATGTTTAAACCAAATGCCACAATAGAGATAATGGGTTAGACAAAATGCCACAATTGAGACAATGTGTTAGCCCAAATACCGAAATTTAGACAATGTGTTTGAACAAATTACACAATTGAGACAATCTGGTAGACCAATGCCACAATTGAGACAATGTGTTAAAGGAAATGCCACAATTGAGACAATGTGTTAGACCAAATGCCACAATTGAACCAATGTGGTTGACCAAATGCCACTATTGAGACAATGTCTTAAACCAAATGCCAAAATTAAGACAATGTGGTAGACCGAATGCTACAATTGAAACAATTAGTTAGACCAAATGCCACAATTGAGACAATGTGGTAGAGCAGATGCCACAATTGATACAATGTGTTAGACCAAAATGGCACAATTAAAACCACGTGTTAGACCAAATTCCATAATTGAGACAATGTGTTAGACCAACTGCCTCAATTAAGACAATGTTTTAGACAGAATGCCACAATTGAAACAATGAGTTAGACCAATTACACAATTGAAATAATCTGGTAGACCAAATGCTACAATTGAAACAATGTGGGAGAATGAAAGCCACTATAGAAATAATGTGTTAGACCAAATGCCACAATAGAGACAATCTAGGTGACAGAATGGCACAATATAAAAAAAACTATGGTGGATCGAATGACAACAAAAACAATTTGGTAGACCAAATGCCACAATGGAAACAATGTGGTATACGGCTCTCAAACTTTAAGAGAATAATCAACTTTACACAGACCGTTATAAACTGATATATTCAACATATCAAAATCAAGTATTGAACCCTAATGCCCTCACAGCAAGCCCCAAAACTTTTATCATATATGTGCTAGAAGACGGTGACTGAGGTCTTAATGTTCTGGGTGTGACGTTCAACTCTATCAAATAAAGTTCCAACTCTGGATCTCTGGGGAGTACCCCTTCATAAACATTACTCCTATATACACTCTGACCCGTATTGGTGGTACCTGTTAGAATCTTATCTAAGGGTTATTCAAAGAACAAAATAGGATTAAAAATGAGTTTAAAACTGAGTTTTAAAAAATCAAGAATGAATTGAACAAACCGTCTTCGGCATAAACTGACCCAACAAGGGTTGAAATGCCGTAAAACCCAACTAATAAAGTATTGAAAATCAATTTCACCATCATGACTGTCAGATATTTTGATGTCTGACTTGCACGTAGGTTAAGAAACAGTTGATCAACAGACAAAACGATGAATATGCTATTCAAAAAAATTATTGTAAAAAACAAACAACCTTTTTTTATCATTATTTAATAAAAAAATAAAAAAAAACCGGACGTCCATTTTACGTGACTAAGAATGAACAAGACTGAATGACTTTTTTTCTGGGATTCTATTGAATTTATATTGGAATAGAACAAACAATTCTACAAACAGGATATTTGTAAAAGTTACAAGAGGAAGTGACCAGGAATCTTTTATCCACTGGAAGAATTCAAATCAACATTTAAATAACATTATCAATCGTCAATAAAATGGCGGTAAATCTTATAAATAAAAATGATAAACAATAGATTTCTACATTTAGAAATTAAGATTTTCGGTGCTAGAAGTGTATAATTACTTCAAATCAATACATTTTGCATACATAGTAAATCCAAAAGTACATTTATCTATACCCCTCTCTCTCTCTCTCTCTCTCTTCTCTCTCTCTCTCTCTCTCTCTCTCTCTCTCTCTCTCTCTCTCTTATATATATATATTATTTATATAAAATTCGACAGCTATTTCAACTTTATTAAGTCTCATCAGCGATGTGTTCGCTGATGAGATTTAATAAAGTTGAAACAGCTGTACGATGTTCTACGTAGGGCGCGATATTTGCCGAGTTCGCTTGTCATGATTATTTTCATTAATTATCGAATTTTATACGATATACGCATTGTAACCGCCTTCAAGCTAAAAATAAAAATAATAATATACTTTACTCAACAATTCTTCTAAAGCAACATATCAGATCTCATATATATATATATATATATATATATATATATAAGATTTTTGGATGTTGTTTATTTTAGAAGCGTTGTTGAATAAAGTATATATTAATATTTTATATTTTTAGCTTGAAGGCAATTACAATGCGCATATCGCATAAAACTCGATAATTATAGAAGATGACAAGTGAATTTTGCAAAAAATTACTCGGTGTGTAGAACATCGTACAGACTGTTTCAACTTTATTAAGTCTCATCAGCGATGTATACTAACGATTTCCCTCCGACAGAAATCGAAACCGGGACTTCAGCAGGATAGTCTGGAAGTATACTGCTTCGGCCACGATACAGCACGGAGAAATTAACCAGTCAATGATACTGAGACGTCTCTACCATATGAGTCAAGGGGACGCTAAGTAAACAATAACAAACCAGGAGCCTTATGCTCTTCGGCGAAGGAAAAAAGATTTTTGGCTCTTTGTTTATTTTAGAATTTTTTGTACTTTTTGACACACATTATATTCCGGAAAAATTAACGTTCCATTCATTGTTCACTTTTATCTTGATAAATACAGCTTTAAACTCGGTACTTTTTGAAAAACCTTGTATTCTGAAAGAATTAACGTTCCATTTTATTGTTCATTTCTATCTTATTAAATACAGCTTCAGCCTCGATACTTTTATGACACACCTTGTATATATATATATATATATATATATATATATATATATATATATAATTAGGAAATAATTTGTAGCATGTTTTATTGGAATTGGAAGATATTACTTTTAAAAGATGAAAATTATTCATTTCTTGTATTCGTATTTTCTTATCGAATTTTAAGAACATGCCACCTGTCTGATAAAAATTCAATCAAACCGGACATTGCATAGAGAAACAAAACTCCGAAACAAGTATCCACCAATTACTCGCCGTAAACACAAATATTCAGTGAGAAATAAACTTTTGAACAATTTACTATAGATTTATTAGAACAATTTACTATAGATTCATTAGAACAATTACTATAGATTCATTCAATTTACTATAGATTCATTAGAACCATTTACTATAGATTCATTAGAACAATTTACTATAGATTCATTAGAACAATTTACTATAGATTCATTGGAACAATTTACTATAGATTCATTAGAACAATTTACTATAGATTCATTAGAACAATTTTACTATAGATTCATTGGAACAATTTACTATAGATTTCAGAACAATTTACTATAGATTCATTAGAACAATTTACTATAGATTCATTAGAACAATTTACTATAGATTCATTTTTACTATAGATTCATTAGAACAATTTTCTATAGATTCATTGGAACAATTTACTATAGATTCATTAGAACAAAAAAATGAACAATCAAGAAATTAGCTTTGATATAAGGGTAGGCTTTCTATAATGCATTTAACTGTTATAAATAAGTAAATTCAGGGGAGTGGGCTATTGTTTGTATCAGCTGTACAGCAAGAGTCTATCCCCCTTTTCGCAAGCGCTAGACTACGTAGATTGTTTTGGCTCAGGTGGGGTGTCACGCCTATTTTTAGCTCCCCACTTTACCACACAGATCAGATAACCCGAGCTGTTGGTACTCATGCGCTGATTTTGTGGGGACCGGTATTGAACCCGGAACGTTGTGATTCCTATGACAATGCTATAACAACTACAGTATAGTTATTTACTAAGTTTAGTTGCGCAAGGCCTGAAATATAGGGTCACCCAGTGAGAAGGAAACTCACTAACAATATGTTACATAATCTACGCATAGATTATTGTCAACCCCCTGTATTTCAGAAGGGGTGGTCCTTTTCATGTCACGGGCGGTACTCTCCATGGAATATTACAGAAAGCCCGCGAAATACGTGAAGTCACCTGGGACCTGGATGGGTCTTCAGTTTCAGCTTGGACGTCAGGCAGATAAGATGTTTCTGCCTTAGCTGGAGCTCCCTGCATACACGCGCTATGTTAATTAGATGAATATGTTTAGTAAAGTAAATAAAGGTTTAAATAAATAATATGGTTTTGTAGTTGATGAATGTCTTGTCAACAAGACTGACCTAGAGGAAAAATGAATCAAGGACGACCAACCAGCAGGAACAGAGAAATAGAAGACCAGATACGAAGTCCCCAAGACTAGGTCCAGACGCTGGAAGAAGAACGTAAGATACCAAAGATGAGCAGAAGAATAATAGAAGTAAAGAAAGGTATACAACAAATAGACTGCTAATCTAGCATGCTAACCATTATACTACTTGAAGTGTCCCTTTTATCTTCTTTATATATATACGTCGCTCTTTCGAAATTTACTAAAATATAAAATATTAACATTTCATTATTTATTTTGGAACTTATGGGCGATGACGATCGAAAGGACTTAAATTTGAAGCGTTCTTACATAATTTCAATCTTAGACTGACCAATTAAATCTGAGAACAGAAATTTAGAAAAAAAGTGTTAAAAAGAATGTTACTTTCTACTGGCAAAAAAAGGAAATAGACCCTGTGTGGTGTATAAATTAATTTTTGCTACGATTTTTCGTAAAAGAATGTAAACCGATCTTGGATATCTTATTTTCATTTAGTAATAGAGATTTAAAAAAAACAACATAGTTTTGCTGTCAAAATTCAAATAGATATTTTCTTTCTAATAAACTATAAGTTTCTAACAGATAATTTCAAATTAACTCAAAGACTTTTTTTTTTTCGCGTCAACACTGTTCTGTTTTGATTAACGTCTGTTACAAAAAAAATTTTACAAGAGACGATTATCAAATCAGAACTTTTTTCAACGTATAATAGATTTAATGTAGAACAAGATGATGTGACTATTTCCTGCTTGTAAATTATTTTCTCCTAATAATCTATGAGTTAGCTAACTTTAAATATATCATGAAATAAAACAAACTATATATAAATCAATAATACCGAGCATGCATTTATTTAAACTGTTTTAACAAACAACGAGGACAGTTTAAATGTTGCATACTTAACTTCATTGTACATATGATACAAGGTTGTTCTTTATTCTATGTATTAAGGATTTTGACTGATAATTAAATCCCCATTGATAAACTTGACAAATTGATAAATTCTTGATGGTGTTTTGACGTGAACAGTGAGGTAGCTTCGGTTACAGACAGACAGGCACCGAATCTCCATTATATATATAATATATATATATTTCCATATTTCCATTAATTAAAATCTAAAACACACACACACACATATGCATCACGTAGTATAAATGGGGACGCCGACGTAAAATAAATTTTCCATTCATTAAAATTAGTTTCCGAGAATTTTGGGAAAAATACGTCACGTAATTTTAAATTAAGACGCCGACGTTAATCAGCGTTTTTAAAGAATGTCTTTTCTTTCCTCATATTTGAATATCAACAAAAGCAGCCACATACCAAAAGCAGAGACTAACAGACTTGTTTTCATTAATAATTTATTTTTCCTAAAACCAAGGAAGGCCCTGAGGATGGTTTGTTAAACAAACCGAAACACTGCAGCGTCAGATTATTAAACATCATTCGTTAATGAAACTTGTCTTTTTTCAATTTTTTATAATATTACATATTGTCGGATTTACTTCCTTTTCTTCATATATATATATATTATAATATATATATATATATATATATATGTGTGTATATATATATATATATATATATATATATATTATATATATATATATATTATATATGTACAACGGTGCCTTGACTAACGAGTTTAATTCATCGCGTTCGTAAATCAATTTTTATTATATCTATTCAAATGTTCCCAGGGGAAACTGAAATGCTATATATATATATATATATATATATATATATATATATATATATATATATATATAGAGAGAGAGAGAGAGAGAGAGAGAGAGAGAGAGAGAGAGAGAGAGAGAGAGGAAGAGAGAGAGAGAGAGATACATAGATGTGAGTTGATCAATAAATATATAGATGTGGATAGAACGAGATAGAGAGATAGGTGTGAACAGAACGAGATATATATATATAGATCGATCGATAGATAGGTCCGAATAGAATAAGATAGATAGATCAATCGATAGATAGATAATGTGAATAAACCGAGGTAGATAGGTCGATCGATGGATAGATGCACGTGAATAGAACGAGATATATAGATAGATAGACAGATGTAAATAGAACGAGATAGATAGGTGTAAATAGAACGAGATAGATCGATCAGTAGATAGATTTGAATAGAACGAGATTGATAGATAAATAGATGTGAATAGAACAAGATAGAGAGATAAATAGATAGGTGGATAGATGTGAATAGAACGAGACAGGTAGATAGATAGATAGATGTGAATAGAACGTGGTAGATAGATAGATAGATAGATAGATATATAGATGTGAATAGAATGAGATAGATAGATAGATAGATGTGAATAGAATGAGATAGATAGATAGATAGATAGATGTGAATAGAACAAAATAGATAGATATATTGATAGATAGATATGAATAGAACAAGATATATAGATAGATAGATAGATGAGAACGAGGTAGATGTGAATATAACGGGATAGATAGAGGTGAATAGAACGGGATATATAGATAAATAGATATGAATAGAACGGGATATATATATATAGAGATAGATAGATAGATAGATAGATAGATGTGAATAGAACCGGATAGATAGATTGGTGTAGATATACCCAGATAGACATATGGATAGATAGATAGATAGATAGAAAGAGAGAGAATGAGATAGATGAAATGCTTTTGGTATATGATTGCCTAATAGAACATAGTCATCATACCTGATAAGATGAAGGACAAAATATATTTATTTGTGTCTGATCTTTACACACCTTGTAATAATTAAAGATTGCTGCCTAAATACTCAATACTTACTAAGTTAAAAACTTTAATATATATATGAATTTCATTTGCAACTCTTTTAGTTAACTTTCATTGCTAATTAGGTGGCTCTGAAAAGTTGGTATCAAATAAAAACGATGGAAAGATGTTAAGTTTATCGAAAGGTGTTAATGTTAACTTGGTTTAATCTCAAAATTCTATTGCGTTTGACAAGTATGAAAGATTACATAAGACATTTTTTTTGTCAGATTTTCCCAGTGATAAGATTTTAACTAATTTCGTCTTAGAATTAAAACGAAGTTTATCTTACTGTTTAATTTAGTAATAGAAATATAAAAAGTAACACAGCTACGCACACACACACACACACACACACACACACACACACACACACATATATATATATATATATATATATATATATATATATATATATACAAGGTGTGTCAAAAAGTATCGGATTTTTTGCACTTGTTGACTTACCTTGTATTCTAAAACATCTTCATTTCTCTCTTTGTAAATACAGCTTTAAACTTGGTACGTTTTGATACACCTTGTATTCTAAAGAAAAATACTGAATGGAACGTTATTTTTTTCAGAATACAAGGTGTGTCAAAAAGGGCAAAAAATATCGATACTTTTAACACACCTTATATATATATATATATATATATATATATATATATATATATATATATATATATATATATAAACAGTTGAACAAATGAACGGTTTGAAATATGACGTCGAACTATTCATTTTTGCGGTGTGAGTATTAAGTGTGTAAGTGTTTGTCAAATCGATAAAAAGCATTACTCGCATTTTTATTGTTTTATGAATGTGTGGTTGCGCGTGGTGTGTATAAATATTTTGCGATAAACTGAATATACTATTATATATATATATATATATATATATATATATATATATATATATATATATATATATCTTTCGTTTAGTGATACTTTTCCTCCTTTGTTTCTATTGAACGTACACCATTTCGCCAATTTAAACCGATTATTCTTTAAAAACAGGGGGAGGTGATGACTATTGCACATGATATAAAACGCAGCAGTTTTTGTTTTTGGAAACATATTTCCGAAAGAATGACTCGTGACATTTGTGAGGATAATATGTTTACAAATGAAAGTAAACAAATTCTGTGTCAGTCAAACAAGAAATAGTCAGAGTAAAGTCTGAATATTCGAAAAGTGTATCCATTTATTTTTCACTTATGTAAATTTATCCTCGTCGTTATTGTAGTCAGTGTTTCAGTCTTTAAATCCTTCATCCTTCTTTGGGGCCCAAACACACACACACACACACACGCACATACATATATATATATATATATATATATATAATATATATATATATATATATATATATTCACACACAAAGCAGTCTTCCTGTCTATAGATCTGCTGATGAGGCCTAATGGGCTGAAAAGTACATACAGAGATTGACTTTTTGTCGATTTGTTTAGCCTTACATTTGAACGGGTAATTCATTAATTATCAATTAATTAATTTTCAAAAATTAGGTATGACTTCCATTAAGCCCATATTCTCCCACAAATTGTCGGCTAAAAAAGCTATATCAAACACATTGTTTGTTTGTTTACTTCTCATATATATATATATATATATACCAAAGCCCTCCACACGAGCAGGATGCGGTAGAAGGTCAATTTATTAAGCGGAATTTAACAGGTTTGAATTTAGAGTTTTCTTTCTCCTGGACTGGTTGCCTAACCAAGGATATTAGCGCTCTGTGACATTCAGCCTCGTCCAGTATTTGAACTCGGGTCGTCGAGTCCATTTCCTACGACTTTAACCATTAAATTACGCGAACACAGTTTATAACAATAATCCACTGAGTTAGATTGTTCTTATCCCCAAGGCTCCAAGTTACCACAACTAAATTGTCTTACGGTGTTAGTTAAAGGGTATCTAGTTACCTTCTGGTCCTTCGATCAATTCATAGGGGACTGTATTGCAGCGTCATATACTCTGGTTCCGTAGAAGAGACATACGACATCTCAAGATTATAATAAATAGGAAGAATTAAGTGAAATAAGATCTCCTCTAATCATGGACATTTTATTGACAATAACTCTCTCCCATTAAATTGAATGAAAAGTTGAAATTTTCAGGTTTCACAAAACTGCAGACCACAATTTTTATTTTGGTGTGTATCCGAGTATATTAATGATCCAGCCTGAGAAATCATTTTTAATAATTTGACTGTTGATCAAACAGGTGTCAAAGATCTTTTTAAGATCCCACTCAAAAAAAACTTTGTTAATAACTACCACAATAAAGATGAGGTAAATAGTCCGAAAAATTCAAAATTATTCATCAAGCCTCATCTAAGAAATACAGACAAATAAGACAGACCAATACACATAAATTTATTTCTACCAATTTGTTGATACACATGAAGTTAATATAAAATCTAGCATAAAAATTATTTCTACCAATTTAGTATCAGAGTTATGACGCTAAAATGCATCTAGACGTCCCAATTATGCAGTTCTCAGGTTCAACCCGACCCGGAATTTTGAAACCTGTTATGGTCCCATCTATGGGTCAAATAGATATGTAGTGTCCTGTTTAGGACATTACCATTGCCATTACCCCAGGTCCATTATAACCTATGGTGGAGTTGTAGTACCTATTAGGGTCTCATATATGGGTAAAATAGATCTGTTTTCAAGTTAGTGAAAATTATTTCAGTCACTTTATTGATACGCATGGAATAAATTTAAAATCTAACATCAAAATTATCTCTACCAATTTAGTGACCTGGTATGATGCTAAAATTGCATCTAGTGGTGAGGTTTCATTTCTGGAACTCTGGGGATTGAGGAGTAACCCTTTATTGCCATTGCGCTCTAGTCCACTATTAAATTGGCATTGATAACCCACAGATACAATTAAAAGTGTGAACATCCTCATCCAGATATGGTTTAAATCGTATGACTACTGTGCTTCTACAAGGATAGCTTTGGCATTAAATAACCAATGAGTTATGATATGCCATTAAACAAAAAAAAAAACACACTTCAGAAAGGTATGAATCCCCTCACCCACTAACTAAGAATTAAATAGTACTATTACTGTTATTCTACAATGATGGCTTTGGCATTAAATAAGCCACAAATGTTGATATGCCATTAAAACAAAACATCAAACCAAACCAGCATGTCTTGTCTGTCTAGGATAATTTGTGAGATGGGTAGTGACCATACAGCTACTGTTTTGTGGGATACTACTTCTGGGATTGGATCAGAAAAGCACACACATCCTCATGTAGTTCCCATCTAACTTTTGTATGAAGGCAGAAGACCAAAATTAAGAAAAGTAGATCTTAACCCTCCGTCAAAGAAGCTATCAAGAAGGTTCTGTTTGTCAGAGAATTTGGGTAAGATGACTGCTAACCATTGTACTAAGGGAATTTCATTCAAGTCTGGTACAAGGTAACAGTAACGGAGAAGCCAATGAGAAGCAAGCTCAATACTTACTAACACTCCTCAGTAACACAAAATTACTGGTCTGGTTTAGTTGTTTAACAACATCTCAACCTCTTATGGGTTATCTAATGCCAAAAATTGATTTATGTTTAAAAGTCTGATTTCATTCTTATCTACATTTTCCGGTTTAGCTCAGTCGGTAGAGAATCCACCTAGGAATCACAAGGTTTCGGGTTGGAATCCCTTTCACCCTCATATTCCACAGCTTTTTCAATTCTCTAGAAAGGTCCAGATATTTGTCTGTCTTTTCATTTTCTGTCATCCTTGCCTTATGATCTACTGGGACAATTGAAAAGTCCTCTTTTCTTTTGTTAATAAATACTAGGTCTGGTCTTCTGGCCGGCATAAGGTGATCCGTTTTTATAGTAAAGTCTTAGTGAGTTTCATGTGCTTCATACTCGAGAACAGATTCTGGTTTCTGCATATACCATTTTTTTGTATGGTCAAAATTTATTTTTTTGCACAATTCTCGGTGGTGGGTCACCTTTCCAACCCAGTCGGGTCTAGCCTTATATTCTCGTTGTGCTAATTTGCTGTATTTGCTTGATACATGGTTTATTGTCACATCTCTGTCACCACACACTCTACATTTTCTGTTTTATTGTCTTATTGTGGCTAATCTGATCTGTGCAGAAAAGCAATTGGGAGCTAACGGAAGGTGTATCGCTTCACCTCAGCAAAACAATCTCTCTTGTTCACGCTAGTGACAATGGATAGACTCCCTCGCAGTTCAGCTGATACTGAAAATAATCAATTCCACATACTTTACTAGCTACTATAACGGTAAGATGTAGCAATATCTATTTTTTTAGAGAAATACACTTTAAAAAATCTACAATTCAGTTGAATATGCAAGAGAATGGTGAGTTTGTGAGATTGACATTCTTTCTTAATGGCATTTTCAAATAGATAAGAGATAACGATAAAACGCAAATTAGAATATGTCACTCCTTTTTAAATACCGCCATGACGGTTGTAGAATACACCGACTGCACCTCTGCAGAGAGGTAAGATCCCCCCGATCACATCAGGCTCTAGCATCTATATGACTGTCCCAATCCTATTGTCCTTATGGCAACCCCAACCCTTTTTATCTTTTATCTGCTAGAAGGCGGTGGCTTAGGGTCTTATTGTTCTGCGTATGACGTTAAATTCTATCTGATGATAAAGTTCCAATACTGGAGTCAATGGAATATGGAGTACCTTAATCACCATTATACCGGCTCACCATTATACCCGGCCCTTTCCCAATACTGGAGATCTATGGAATATGGAGTACCCTTAATCACCATTATTCCACTTTCAATACCTGGAATATGGAAGTACCCTTAACATTATCCAATACTGGAGATCTATGGAATATGGAGTACCCTTAATCACCATTATACCCGGCTCCACTTTCCATACTGGAGATCTATGGAATATGGAGTACCTTAATCACCATTATACCCGGCCCACTTTCCCCAATACTTGGAGAATATGGAATACCCTTAATCACCATTATACCGGCTCCACCTTCTCATAGCGTTAATACCTGTCAGAGTCTCATCAATAGGTTAAATACAAAAATTGAGTCAAAATGTATTTAAAAAATTGAGTATCAAAATATGTGTACCCATCAATAACAAAACGTTTCGGCATAAAATAACCTAACAAGGGTTGATATGCCGTAAAGTCCAGTCAACCAACCAACCTTATAGAACCAGAATACCATCTAATAGAACCAGAATAGAAACGTCAGTGGGAGCCGATGATAT
>CM042142.1:70998234-71039617 GCA_023376005.1 Doryteuthis pealeii
GCACAATCACGCACACGGAGACAGGCATATATATATATATATATATATATATTATATATAATATATATATATATATATATATATGCGCGTGTGTAGGGTATGTATACATGTCTGTATGTGTGTGTTTGGACATGTATGTATTATGTGTATACATCCAATGAATCTTAATATTTCTAAGTTATAGACAAAGGAAGAGAATATTGTAAAGTTATGTCTGACTGCTCCGGGTGCTTGAAGTATCCTTGTGCCTTACATTGTTTCTTTCCTTCAGTGTAACAACTGGAATGAAGGAGATTACATAATTTCAGACACCTGTTCTCTCTTTTATGACTTAGATTAACAGCTAAAGAATGAGAGCTACTAATGTCAGCTGCTTAAAATAGGGATAAATGTCTTCGATTTAAAGCTATATAGTTTACAGGTCGAAGAATTTGACGACTGATCATAATGAACTAAAAATAAATGAAAACATTAAAAGAATTAATGAATGGGGAAAAATACTATATTTCCAAAATGAAGCATTTCTTTACAATGTACAAGGAAACGAAATAAAAATGTTGCAAAAGGTGTATTAACAAATTCACATGAATTCAATTTGGTGCTAGCTATTTGATTCACAGAAACATACAAGGATTGATTGATAGATATATAGATATATAGATGTACATCAATATGAATGTATGAGATAGATACATAGATAAGAACAGACAAGAATATATATATATATATATATATATATATATATATATATATATATATATATATATGTCACATTGTAGGATTGCCATATACACACTGATGCGATTAGAACTTTATCCTGGATATATATATATATATATATATATATATATATATATATATATATATATATATGGTGGTATCTTGAGATACTGCTGGGACTCTCTGGGTTAGTGGTAATGAGGCTTCGGCCCTGAAACCATGCCTGAACCCATTGCAATGCTACTGTGTAAATAGCACTCATTGTATGAAGATTATATATATATATATATATATATATATATATATATATATATAATATATATATATATATTATAATCTTCATAGAATGAATATATATATATATATATATATAATATATAATATGCAATGATCTATGTGTGTATCATCTATAGAAGATCGTACTCACTACAGAGTTGTAACGGTTCTCTAACATATTACCCTCTCTCTCTCTCTGTTTCTCTCCTCTCTCTCTCTCTCTCTCTCTATATATATATATATATATATATATATATATATATATATATATATATGTGTGTGTATTTTGGCAGCATTTGTTCTTTTATACAGGTTTTGTTGAACTGTACAGACAATCTTGTGGATAAGTTTTTGTTGAGCATTTCTAATTTTCGGGCCATCTTTTGGTGTCGTTCATACCTGATAATGGCAAACTGTATTGCCGAAAGCGCTCGTATTGAAACTTTGGTGGACTGTTACACCAGTTCCACCCGATTACCAAAAAGATGGGTGAAAATTAGAAAGGATCAACCAAAAAACTTGTCCGACAAGAATTGTCTGTACAGTTCAACAAAACCTGTATATATATTATATATATATATATATATATATATATATATATATATATATATATATATATTGATAGCAACTTTCTGGTAATACATACAAAATGCATGAATACATAACATAAAAACATTTAATAAAGAACATATGTAATGAATAGAGTTTTAATACAAAAAACAGCCCAAACGTAAACAACAGACATGTATGTTATGTATTCCTTTGAAATCTTTATACCTATGGTAATATATTTATACATTTATTGATGCATTTATGGTTCTCGTATATTTATTTATATTTATGTTTATTTATCTGTTTACTTGCAAGAATGTGTGCCCTAAGAAAGTATTTAAGTTTTAATGTAATGAAAGATATTAAATTAGAAAGACTAACAATATAAAATAAGAACTCATATGTAAAGATTACTAATTTTAATTATATTCTAATTGGTTTCTATATAAAATCATTCATAGGATTGGTTTTTAATACGTTATTAAACCCGGTTTTGTTAAAACCAGTATGCAAATTAAATACACCATATATTATGTAAGCTTTTATTTCTTAGTGATATAAAATACAGATAACAGGATTGAGCATTTAATTTATAGTCAAACTCATTAACACATAGAATAAATCTTATGTTCATTAACGATATATATAAGAAAATCAAAGTCATTTTAGCCTCCAAACAATCCATGTAATTAATTCGTTTAACGCATTAATAACATGGGCTGTTTTGAGGCTAAAATAATTCTGATTTTTTTAGATATATCGTTAATGAATATAAGATTTATTCTATGTATTAATGAGTTTGACTATAAATTATATACTCATTGATAAACTTACGCTATTCCTGAGGGTATTGTGACGTAGGTAATGACGTAATTTCAGTTACAGGAATATAGACACCGAATCTCATTTATAATAAAATGTTTATTTTTCATGTTAATTTTTTAATGTTGTTAGTGGTTAATTAGCAACTAAGAATAATTATTTTCGTGATTGAGATCAAATTATTGAAGACTTCTTTTTTCAGAAATGATTCGTTCATTTTTTTCTGGTTCTAATATTGTATAGATGTGAGGGTCATTAAAAAATAATAATGTCTATGAGGGATTACTTTTCATTTGTCTCTCATTACTAAAGGATAAATTTAAAATAGATCAATTACATTTTTTTTACGGACCAAAAGGGAATTATTATTTTTTAATTTTTTTTTCTTAATTATTTGTCTGAATTTTGAAATGTGGCTTGTAAAAAATCATCTTAAAAATGTGCAGAAATTAATCTTATAATGGCCAGAAACAATATGCGTCCTTCAACGTAAGTTTAATGTCATAAAATATATTAAATAAGAAAAACTAACGAAATTAAATAAGAACGCATATAAAAAAGATTACGCTTTTTTAATTATATTTTAATTGGTTTCTATACAAAATCATTCATAAGATTAATTTTAATACATTGGAGAATAAAACAATAATATCATAGATCAATAACACCAAGTAATTATTTATTAAACTCGATTTTGTTAAAACCAGTATGCAAATTAACCACACCATATATTATGCAAACGTTTATTTCTTACTGATATATAAGTTAAATTGCAGGATTTAAAGTCACAAAATAACAAATCACAAATTATTATATGCATTAATGGTTTTGACTATAAACAAAATACTCAGTGATAAATGTTCGCAATTCCTAAGCGTAATAGGGCGTAAGTAATAACGTAGACACTGAATCTACATTATAATGAAATATATGACTACGGGAAAAAATAGCAAGAGTTTATAAATTAATATACATTACTAATGTCCTGCGAGATAGGCTTCTTAATCATAACAATCTGGTTAGTAGTTAATGAGATTAGTTTATAATCTTAAAGTTTAGTAAAAAAAGAATTCGTCCCGGGCATAAATACAACACAATGGCGTTCAGAAAGGATCGAACTCACAAAATGAAATAGTTATGCAAGAATAACTTTCAAACTTTTGTAAACATATTGTCTCACTATGAAAGAGGCCGAATCGACATGTATGTATAAATGTACTATGTTCCCTTCAGTCTGTAAAATCACCGCAATACTTGGCCACTTAGTGAGGACCAAACTCACAAAAGGAGACATATCTATAATATTAACTTGTTTATCATATCTATACTAAAGGCTCTTAAGCAATGAGTAGAATGTTAACCTGAGATTTTTATATGACATGAAATGTATATGAAAATTAATTACAATAGTAACGACTTGCAAGATTAGTTTTCGATCTATCACTTATTTTCCATCTTGAAATCTGTACTTTAAAATTTATTTGCTTGATTGATTCCGACAAAAATAAATTTGACACGGTCGTCGAGATTCGAGATTTTAACTGGAACAAAAAATTCATGAAGTATATTTCTGCAATCAATCTGTATGCTGTCCGATATCAAATTTATAGACAGAATAAGACTATCATGTAAATAATAATAATAATAATAATAATAATAATAATAATAATAATAATAATAATAATAATAATAATAATGTAGTTGGTGCACTTGGAACGGTCACAATAAGCCTGAAAAAAAGACGGGAGGGTCTGGAAATCAAAAGAAGAATTGAGACCATCCAGACTACTGCACTGCTCCAATCGGCTAGAATACTCAGAAGAGTCCTGGAGACCCGAGGAGACTTGTTATCACTCAGACTCCAGTGAAATACCATCAGCTAACGCTAGTGAGAAAAACTCTCAAGTAGCAAAATAATGATATATTTCGCTTGATGGATCTCACATAGTATCAAGTGACAACAAGTCTCTGCGGTACTTATACCCTAAGCGAGTTATCAGATCGGCAGTTTCTGGTGGCTTTCCTTCAAGCCCACCTGACAGCAAGTTTCCTCAGAATTCCTGGATTTTTCTCATTATCCCAGCTGATCTCAACAGTGCTGTGGTCTGAAAAGTATAAATTTTCAATTCAGATTTCCGTTCCAACCCAGTCACTTTTCCAGGTACTTTAGGATTGTTCCAAGTGTTCCAACCGTTATCGGTATCACAGTTTCTTCATATTGCCTGTTGTCGGCCCTCTGGCAAGGTTCAGGTATTTATTTAGTTTTTCGCTTCCTTTTACTTTTACTCTATGATCTACTGGAATGGTGTTAAGTCCACTAACAGACAATGGCTTTTCTTCTTCCTGGCTATAACGAGCTCTTAATTATTATTATTATTATTATTATTATTATTATTATTATTTTTATTAATTACATGAGAGTTTTTCACACCCGTTTAAGCTGGTGGTTCTCTTGAGGCTGAGTGACAGCAAGTCTCCTCACGTCTTCAGGTCTCTTCTGATTATTCTAACTGATTTTAATGTTATTTGTCAGGATTCTCCCTCTGATTTCCAATTTAACCAGACTCTTTTTCAAACCGTTTTTAGAGCTCAAATTATAATTGATACTACCTTTACATTCATATTCCACAGTTTGTTTTTAGTTCGCTTGCCAGGTTCATGTATTTGTCTATCTTTTCGTTTACTTTGCCCTTCACCCTATGATCTACTGGAATTAAAAAATGTACCAGTTGACAAGATTTCTTCTTCTTCTTCTTCTTCTTCTTCTTCTTCTTCTTCTTCTTCTTCTTCTTCTTCTTCTTCTTCTTTTCTGTCGCAGGAAATCAAGTGACAACAAGTTTCTTTAAATATATTGCATCTTTCTTTGAATAATCGCAGACCCATAGTATCGTTCTTTTTATAATAGATATCTCTACAAAGAGGAAATAAGTATTACGATAATTATTCATAATCATTACGTTTTGTTCTCTCTGGTCTAGCGCTTGCCGTTCCGTTGATACCGACAATAGGTTATTCTGCAGACTTTACTTCTGCATTTCCTCTGGTAACTTTTAACTGGATATCAAGTGACAGTAAGTTTCAACAGTAATCCCGCACTTTCCCCAGAGTTCTATATGAATTTGATATCACTGTAATCTGTAGTTTGAAAAAAATTTGTTTAAAAAAATTGAGTTTGAAAAAAAAAGAAGAATAAAACAAAATCTTTTCGTCAAAAAATAACCCAACATGGGTTGACATGTAAACGAGACCAACAAACCAACTTTGTTTCCTGTCCTGGATAAAGCCCACTATCAAATTTTTAAATCTATTCTCTCGCCCAGAGAAGACGTTCTCTCAAAGATGTCGCTTCTCACCGCATGGTTTTGGGCTAGGGTTGTTTTAATAAAAACTATAAAGAAAACAACAAAGTCCTGCTTTATTAATTAGCAAACAAGAATGCACGACACCCAGCCGAGCAGAGAAGAAAGCCTAACAGTAGAGCCCACTAGAGTAAGAATCAGCTCTGAAAAATATGGTGACCGACGTGTTAGCAAACAAGAGAAAACAAGTAAGGAGCAAATGTATCATGCCCTCATCATAGTCTCATACAGGTCCCGTCTCTCTTCCCATTATATACGCGATATGTGCGTATATAACATTAAATTGGATTTTCATGTGTGTATATATCAACAATTTAATGTTCAAATCCCAGTCACTTGCATAGTTCATTATGGATCACCTGTTCTACAGCCTCTCGTATTTATTTTCAAGTCCTTTTTAATCTATCCGTCTCATAAGAGTTAATAATTATAATTAGGTTCAAATTTCCGTGATGGCTCCCGATTATGACAAGAAAGTTCCCGAGTTCGAAAAGAAGGTTCCAGAGTCCGAGAAGGTTCCCGAGTCCGACAAGAAATACCTGAAGAAGGCCGGAGGGCATATCGACCGAAACGTTGTACAAATAACAATGAAGATGGGGACAATAGTCCGAATAACGCAGATAATATTAATAATTATAATTATTTACTAAGCTTTGCTTAGATGTGGCACTAGACCAGAAGTATGGGGCACCCGATGAGAATCGAACTTACTAACAATGGTCTGCAAATCTTGCTTGCTAATCATTACACCCATGAGGTGCCCATAAGAATTTATAAGTACGATACTTATTCTATTGATAATAATTACGATTCTGTTGTAAATTCATTGTGCTTATTGATATTTACCTACCAACAAAAACTTGTTACTTTCATCAATCAAGGGTTAACAAGTGTTCTTTAATGTTCTAACACATTTTCTTAGCATTGTTACTGATTTTAACACTCTTTGCGCCTGGGTTTCTTTTATATTTACTCTATGATCCAATTCTTCTGAATACGATACTTAGTTGTTTTTTTAACTAACAAGTAAATAAATAATGTTCGCGGAATGGCCTATAGTCGGTATCAGCCGGACGGCGAGGGAGTCTATCCCTTTTTCGCTAGTGCTGCACCAGGGCGATTTTTTTTTGCTGACGAAGAGCGCCACACCGATCTTCAGTTCCCCACTTTACCACACAGATCAGATTACCAGAGCTGTGATACTGATACACTGAGTTGGCGGGGAACCGTATTGAACCCGGAACCTTGCGATTCATAGACGGAAGCTCTAACGACCGAGCTAAAATAAAACTGAATATCAACTTCCTGCAGCTTCTTAAAGTTTTTTTGAATCTTCTTGGAACTATTCCAAAGACTATGGGCACAAGTTACCACTTCATACTCCACAATTCATTCGTCTCTTTCTCTCGGTGTCAAATTATGGGTATATATATTTACCAGCCCCTCCGCACGAGCAGGATGCGACACAAAGTCAATTTTCAAGCGGAGTTTAACAGGTTTGCATTTAGAGTTTTTCTTCTCCTAGACCAGTTGCCTAAATCTAACCATTGCACCACGCGCCTTATAACTCATAACTCTACATAATATCTGGGTTTTTTTCTCCTGGAAAAGCAATATCCACTTTCTGTCTGTGCCAATTTTTGATTTGAGTGATTAATTTGGTCTACTGACCTGGATTGGGTAATCTAGTTCTCAAAGTTTCAGAGGTTTTTATATATATATATATATATATATATATATATATAATATATATATATATATATATATATATATACACTTTTACTAAGAAAGAAAAACTCAATAAACCGTCATTGGCTATCAAAATTTATTTCGCCGGGTAATTCTATAAATGAGCCCTGTCACGCCAGATAGCCGTCATAGAGTATTACTCTGATATAGATGATCCTAAATAGAATCATCCACAACTTTCCTATCAATTGGATACTTTCATCTATCTATCTGTCTATCTATCAAATCTCTCTCTCTCTCTCTCTCTCATATATATATATATATATATATATATATATATATATATATATATATATATATATATATATAATCTTGTAATTTAGCCTACCAGACATCTTCTTATAGGGGCGGGATTTTAATTAACGCATATAATTTTTTTTCTGGTCTAATCCGTGTCATTTGCATAGTTTCTAGTAGATTATACTGCCCAGTCATGCCTACGTGCCAAGATGTATATTTCGCTTATTATATTGTTGATAGTCTGTACATGCACTCATTCAAAATTTATCATTTCTTCTTTAATGTCAATGAGGATTTTTTTAATAATTGGTTCTATTTTTTTTATTGACATGCATAATAATTCAGTTTCTTTTATCAGATGTCCTCTTTATATCCATATATCACTACATTTGGAAATCGCTCAATTTGACTCCTTAGATGCTAGTGCAGTTGATTTCTTTTTCTTGACGTTTTGGGTCTTTCATTTAGGAGTTTGCTCTTCGTCCAGTCATCCATCAACTAGTTTTGTTGCAACTTTGTTGTAATTATTATGTCTCGAGGAAGGGTTAACACAAACTGAAACGTTTAAGCGTCGAGGTCAGCATAAAAATAAATTTAACTTTTTGGGGATCTCTTTGTTTTTCTAATTTCTATATATTGTCGGATTCATTTCCATTTTTTTAAAATACAAATTATATTTTGTATATTTCAAGTAATATTCAATTATAACAATCTCTCTCTTTCCTTGTACATCATATATTGGATAAAACTTTTTATGCCTTGCCACCAATGTTCTTGTTTCATGATTCAACCTTATTCGTTCCTCTTTAGTCCGCTTTAAGGATCCTGGATATCGCACACCAGAAACGGTAATTATTCCTTTGATCAATTTTTGTTTGTTTCTGATGCGTTATCTCTTTGATTTAGATTTTATAGAATTTAATATCTCTTTAAAAAAATAGAAACAATGCGCCATGTGAGGCAATACGTAGAATAATGTTATCTAATATAGTTAAAAAAATGTTATAGAAATTACTAGAAATTTAAAATAATAAAATCGTTGACTAATTTGATGTATTTTAATTGTAATAAATGTTCAACGTGCTCACATGCTTATATATATATATATATATATATATATATATATATATATATATATATATATATGTGTGTGTGTGTGTGTGTGTGTGTGTGTGTGTGTGTATGAGAAGTAGATACACAAGTGATGTATTTATGATATGGCTTTTTTTAGCTGACATTTTTTGGGAGAATATGTGCTTAATTGAAGTCGTACCTAATTTTGAAAGTTAATTAATTAATAATTAATTAATGAATCAATTAGGCGGGCACAACTATTAAATGAAAGGCTAAACAAATCGAGAAAAATCAATCTCTGTATGTACATTTCGGCCTATTAGGCCTCATCAGCAGAGCTATAGATGGAAAGACCGCCTTGTGCGTGATTATTATTATTATTATATAATGATTGGAAGGCAATTACAATGCATATAAAATAACAACAAAAAGATGTTTTTTTGTCTTATCGATTTCAAAGTAAACTTTATCTTACCAATTACTATTATATATAATATATATATATATATATATATATATATATTGTGTGTGTGTGTGTAAAAACAACTTTTAAAAAATCCTCACCTATATATAAAAACTTTCATGCGAATTTAACCATAAGGTAGTTTTCAATGAACATATGGAATCGCCACTTTTAGAACATTAAGTTAATATATTCATTTGCAAAACTAAAAGAGAAAAAAGTCGTGACGTATCTGGTAAAGGCGTTCGTTGTTTGTTATTTGTTTTTGTTCTTTTTTCATTTATGGATTTTATAATTTTTATCCACGCTGGAAATATAAATCGGGATATTTTATCACCTCATGTGGATATTTTTAAACATCCTGATCCGTTCTTTTCTTAATTTCTATATGTAATTCTCGTTATTTAATTATTATTTTTGTTACTATTGTGATATTAGGATACATAGAATTAGTCTTGAAATAGTCTACGTAGAGGTGAGAACCAAACTCATTATTGTAATAATTATCAAAATCAAAATCTGATTTTTTTACATTATACCCGACGACAGTATGATTCGCTCACACATACACAGACACGCATGTGGACACATACACACGCACACGCACATAAGCATACACGCATTGCACGCACTCAAACACACCCACGCATATATATATATTATATATATATATATATATATATATAATATATATATAAATAAGATAGTAATAAAAACAGAATACGACTGAGTTTCATGATGCCGGTCCTCAGTCGTGTTAGTTATGACACGTCCAGGGTAATTGTATTATATCTATCGTATATCTATATCTATCCTATCTAAATACTATATATTATATATTATATATATAATATTATATATATATATATATATATATATCATATATGATATGTGTGTATGTGAGAGAGAGAGAGAGATAATAAGTTACTTTGCAAAGAAGTTAGTTTATAAACATACACACACACACACACACAACATACACCACACACACACACACACACACACACACAACACACACAACTATATATATATATATATATATATATATATAGTTGTATTACCTTCAGATATTCAAATCGACATAAACAAATTTCATTCTATTTTCTGTCCAGTTGGTGGAATTTTAAAAGAATTGGACTGGTGATGTGTTGTGTTGTATTGTTCCACGACTTACTTATTCTACAAGGTGTGTTCAAAAAGTACCAACACTGAAGAAGTCAAAACTTAAAGGAACAATGAATGAAACGTTAATTTTATTCAAAATAGTCCCCTTGGCATTCCACACGTTTATTTCCGCAAACCACATCTTTTACTTCTTATTTGGTACCATCGAATTTATTTTAATATTCTCTTCCATCTCTGATCTTATCTTTCAGATTAATTTTTAGTTTGGAATTTTTTTAATTATACGATGCTAGGTGAGTGATAAGAAGATTCTATTTACGTAATTCTATGTATCCCCTAAAAATCTGCCGTTCAAAAAGTATCCAGATTTGCATCTTTTTTTTTTTTTTAAATTGACTCTGACGTCTAACCGGTGTAGCTATCATTACTATTTCATATATTGTTCAACTGTGCTTACGTCTTCCTTAAAATTTTACGTTTCAAAATTAAAATGATTTAAACTATTCGTCTCGATAAATTTTATCACATCTTGTGTGTTCCCATATATTCCTTCCGTCAATAAAAAATTACGGGTCACATTTTTTGTAAAATATTTATGATAAAATCTAAAAGAAAAATATAAAGAAACCGATCTGATAGTTTCTTGGATTACTTGTCTCTCAAGTTAGACTCTAGGTTAAGATTTTTTTAATTAATTTTGGTAATTATTCTTCCTAGCAAGAATATGTTTAAGTATATTTAAAGTGTAAGTATTTATGTTTTGAAGTAATGAAATATATTAAATTAGAAAGACTTACGAAACTAATTAACAACGCATACAAAATGATTAATACTTATTTTAATTATATTTTAATCTATTTCTATCTAAAATCATTCATAGTATTGATTTTAATACGTTGGAGAATAAAAGCAATTATATTAGAGATCAATAAACCTTAGTACTTATTTATAAAACCCGGTTTTGTTAAAACCAGTATGCAAATTAACCACACCATATATTATGTAAACCTTTATTTCTTAGTAATATATAAGACACATTGCAGTATTTTAAACGCACAAATAACATGGGTGGTTTTGATGTAATTCTAACTCAGATTTCCATAGACACATCGTTAATAAATAAGATTTATTGTTCTATTCTATATATTGAATAATGATTTTCAATATAAATTGAATATTCATTGATAAAATTATGCAATTCCTGAGGGTATTGTGACATAACAGTGACGTCGTTTCGGTTACAAACAGACCCGGAATCTTTATATGATTAAGTTTTATCATGAGAAATACCATTCGAGTTTTATATGCAAATAGTGAAGAATATAAACTTTCCCATTATTTTCCTTGCATTTTTTCCTTTAATTCAATTATTCAAAACTGGATTGACAGCTGTTCTTCATCGCCTTCAAATTTTGATTTATTTATTTGAATAAAGAAAATTGTGGACAGCGTGAATATCATTTAATAGCTAATAGTTCTATTCTCGTAAAATACATTTTTTTAAATAATGAGATGATTTTCAAACTGCAAACTTAAACTAATTTGAAAACTATTTTAAGAAATACACAAAATAAATCTCCCATCTGTTATCGTACAATCACAAATGAAGAAAGGAATACTTTAAAAAAAAATATTTTACTAAATTACATTGACCCCTTCCATAAAAATAGTTCTCATTGTTATTACTGATTACAGTTGTCATGCATGTGAATATCACTTACCATTACCACCATCGGAATTTCTCACACAGTATTTAAAACACATGGCACCGTGTAAGACTCGAATCATATTAGTGAATATATTCAAGCTATAAAAGATATTAAGAATTATTTTAAAGTTTGAATACGATTCAAATCTAGTTTTAGATAGAAGAGGATAATGGTTTATTTTCACACATTACAAAACATAAGCAATATCACACAAAACAAAGAAAAACGTAATTTTGGTTGTTGTATTAATGAGTGGAGGATGATCACTAATTAGACTCAGCCTATTCTAGTGACCACCACAGCCTGTTCTAGTAGTGCCACCACAGCCTGTTCTAGTAGTGACCAACTCAGCCTATTCTAGTAGTGATCACCACAGCCTATTCCAGTAGTGACCACCACTGCCTATTCTAATAGTGACTCACCACCACCCAGCCAGTAGTGACCACCTCTGCCTATTCTTAGTAGTGACCACCTCTGCCTATTCAGTGCCTATTCTAGTAGTGACCACCTCACCTATTCTAGTAGCCTATTTAGTAGTGACCACCTCTGCCTATTCTAAGTAGTGACCACCACAGCCTATTTCTAGTAGTGACCACCCTGCCTATTCTAGTGACCACCTCTGCCATCTATAGTGACCACCTCTGCCTATTCTAGTAGTGACCACCACAGCTATTCCAGTATTGACCACCTCAGCTATTCCAGAGTGACCACCTCCTGCCTATCCATAGTGACCACCTCTGCTATTCTAGTAGTTGACACACCTCAGCCTATTCTTGTAGTGACCACCTCAGCTATTCTAGTAATGGACACCTCAGCCTATTCTAGTAGTGACCACCTCTGCCTATTCTATAGTGACCACCACAGCTATTCTAGTAGTGACCACCCTGCCTATTCTAGTAGTGACCACCTCTGCCTATTCTAGTAGTGACCACCTCTTGCCTATTCTAGTAGTGACCACCTCAGCCTAAACCTATTCTAGAGTGACTATGTTTAAAAAGCGTTATTACATCTCATCGCGAGGTTCGGTTAAGATATGTATTAAGCGTTGTATTTCGATTCCCACTATTGTCCCCATTGTACCTAAGCAAATTTATTTGGTTATAAATATTACCTGAGGGTCATTATATAGTTTTAAATTCTTTCTACCCTGTTGATGTAGTATTTTCTAATTCCTTGTTTAACATTAAAAAAAAACATTTTAAAGTTAATTATATTCTGTATATAATGTTTAGTTTCCTTTGTTTTACGACATATCAACCCCGGTGGTCATTTAATGCGATTTATATAATGTAGAAATCTATAAATTAGCAATCCATCAAATCAACGAAAATGATACCTGATTTTCCAAACTTTTCTCACTTTCATGAATCACTTCCCAGATTAAACCTTGTTGCACTATTCATTTTGCAATCAAAATTTGACAAACAAATTAAACTATGTTAGTAAAGTACCAACTGATTTTACTACGACTGTATTTCGATAGATTTTTATAAAATCCCAAACTCAAATTTACAAAACAAATAAAACAAACTTGAAAAAATGTTGTTGATTATAAACAAAATCAGAATTAAAAAAAAAACGCTGGTAACAATTAAGAGTAAAATATAAAATCATATTTGAAGCGAATCACTCTTTCACAAATACATTAACGATTATATAAAAGAAAGTTCGTTCTGACTTTATCAAAAACACGTTTAGTTTTTTAAAATACATAAAACATACATACCACACACAAATCATAAACTCTCCTTTACAAAAATTGCTTCATTATTATGAGTTTTTCATATCATTTTACCTGGGGTTTTTCACGAGTCTTGGTGATAAACAAGTCTCCCCAGGTCTACAGAACTTTTCTAAGTATTCAAACTGATTTTAATAATGATATGGTATAGAGACCATGGTGTGTGTATGTGTGTGTGTGTGTTTCTGAAGGTATATATATATGTGTGGTGTGTGGTCTGTGTGTGTGTTGTGTGTGTCTTTTGTTTGATTGTGAAACAAAATATACCATAAAAACGTTGTAAATAAGTTTTTTTTTAATTATACGTACACAATACATCTATCTATATTTATCTAATCTATATTCTTATTACCATCTATCATATCTAATTACTTCTCTCTCTCTCTCTCTCTCTCTATATATAATATAATATATATGTATAATATATTATATATATATATAGTTATAGACAATTGCGTATTATTGTGTATGTATGTTTATGTATGTACTGTTGATATGTAATGATATTAGCTCCGTAAGGCAATAGCCCAAATGATAGGATATAATAAAAGTACAAAAATAATATAGCACCACCAATCTCCCATTTGGCTTCTTTTGTTTCTTCTTCTTTCTTTTTTTTTGTCTTTGTTTTTTTTTTGCTTTTGTCATTTTCGTTTCTTTTTTTTTTTACGTAAATTTTTTGGGTCTGTAATAGTTGGTTTTCTTTTTTTTTCCTTTACTTCTATTTCTTCGTTTTTTTTTTTTCCTTTTCTTATTTATTTTAGCTCGAGAATACGCAACGAAACAATGCATTATATAACTATTTATTCTAATTAGATAAACGTTCTGCGCAGATATAGATAATAATTTTTATACTATCCTTCCAATTTTATATGCTTTTTTTCTATAAAAAAGAATATATGGATTCCGCCGATAGAAAATGAGAATATGTAATCATATATTAGCTACAGTGCTAAACTAATAATTCGTGCATTATTGTATATATATATATATAATATTATATATATAAATATATATATATAATATATTATATTATATATATATATATTATATATGTGTGTGTGTGTGTGTGTGTTGTGGTGGGTGTGTGCGCCAGTAGATACACCGCATCTTACACCATTAACATATTTATATAGAAGTGACATACAATTACGCAATTTTAAATTACAATTACACAATCACTTTTTTCCATATTTTTCGTTTTTTATAAATTTTTTTTCCGAATTCACTTTTTGATGGTTGGGGAGGTACTCCCACTTTTAATACACTCATTCCCTGTGTCTGTTTTCGAAAAATAAGACCTGCATGGATTATCAATCCATTTAGCTACCGAAACAATATATATAATAAATATATATTATATATATATAATACTCGTTATCATCTTACAGTACCCTCTACTTAAAAATGAGACCTTCCAAATCATTTAAGATGAACTGCAAAAATGTAAATCCCAATTATCCGGCGTTGATTATCCGCCAAATTTTTATTTCTTATAAGTATCTTCTCGTCAGCTAAATAATGGAACATTCCGTTTTTATTATAAAGAAAGGGAAGAAAAAGGACATGCTACAGAGAAAAATATAATAAGAAAGGGAGAAAGAAATAGGGGAGGGGAGGATAGAGAGAGAGGTGAGCACGCGGTAGTAATAACGTAGTAATAATCTGTTTCAATCGTACATAAGGAAAATATGAAGAAAAAAAAGTGAGAATGAGAGTTAAATTAAGATTATTATACTTTTTACGAATCGAACTATATGCAATAGCTCATAACGTCTTAAACGTATCAAGCGTTGTAACTATTAAATTATCATATTATGGTATATCCACAGGTCCCGCTAGTTATATTTTGTTTCATTTTTCTACTTCGGTAAAATCCCATGACCGAAGAGAAAACAGGCGGGTAAAATTTGGGTAATCTCCTTTAATCCAGTTGGTATATTGAATATTTGAAGGAAATAAACAATGTATGACACAAGGATATATTTCCTCGAGCATCCATTGAGAGAAGAACCCTGCAGGTCGAGCAGTCAGACATAACTTTAAGTGTTGTTATGGGTCCAACGGGAGAAAATTAGATATTGTATAAAGTTCCGCAAAATGTATTATGTTTTTTACATTTTGGATTTTCCCTAAAGTCTCATTAGCTGGGTCGTGGTCCGAATACCACTGGGTGAGCGACCAATCGTCCTTGGGCGACCCTTCCAGGAACGTGAAAGTTTCGGACGGCACAGTAAGTAAAGTCATTGGAGTGGCCTAAAGTCGGTATCAGCCAATCAGCGATGGGGTCTATCAATCTTTTCACTAGCGCTAGACCAAGGAGATGGTTTTTGCGTCTGGGGTGGAGCGCCACACCTACCATCAGCTCCTTACTTTACCGCATCGATTCCTGTGCTATTTATACGCTGAGTTGGCGAGGGCTGGTATCGAACTACGAACCTTGTGGTTTCTAGTCGATCGCTCTACCGACTGAGTTAACCCGGCGTTTATACTACCACGTTATTACCATGGTGAAGAGAGTTTGGACCTTAGGGTAGAGTTTTCACATTGGATTGAGTTTTTAGCCTTTTACTCACGGGCACTTTACTTCATCATTGAAAACTTCCAAAAATTCTTCGAGGGAACCAAACAAGTAGGAATCAGAGAGGATCAGGTCTGGATTCTAAAAAGGGTGTGTCAAGTGTAACCAATCAAAGTGACTGTTAGTTTACACTGTTCTTGGTGCAGTATGAGGCCTTGCATTGTCCTGCTGAAACCCAACCACACAATTGTACAGAAATATCCTCTATTGTAATTCTTCCGTCAGCCAAAAATGAGTGCATTAACTCAATCCACCATTTCAGGTGGGTTCGCCTTTATTGAGTCTGACTGGCCTGTCTTTATCTTGAATACTATTTCGAACATCTACCATAAAATTTAGCCTACTTGTAAACATTTTTAACTAAAACATGATTCACCATAAATATCCAATTTTTTTTTGTAAATTGCACATGGTTTTCACTTTTCAGCCACCAAAAATTCGACGACAAACTGCTGTTCAAGCTGGGTTTACGCATTTTGATTTGCCGTCAATTTGAATAGCCTCAAACCAAATATTTTTGCAACATCGAAATAATGTTTGTTATAAAACATTTCCGAATTATACTGAGTTTAGATTGTTGGGAAAAAATCCAAAATAAAAGTTATTTTGGTTTTTTCAAGCTATATTTATTAAATGACTCTCCTTATGCGTAAATAGTAGGACAGCCTGGGCTCTTTAACCTGGGCTAATAAAGAGTCGAAGAGAAGGAAATCTCTAAATTCAAACCTGTTAAACTGTGCTTAAGAAATTGAACTTGTGTCACATCCTGCTCGTGTGAAGAGGTTGCTATATATATATAATATATATATATATATATATATATATATATATAAAGGTTTTACATATCTATTTATTTAGGTGACAAAGGAACATTCACGACCATATATATATATATATATATAATATATATAATATATATAATAATATATATAATATATATATATGAAAAAATATCATCATCATAAATAGATTCATCTTCAAGTTTCCTTTCATAAAATGAATTAATGAAATTAAACATGAAAAGACGAAGTTAGCCGAAATAAATTTTATCTGATAAATTAAACTTTCACACACACACACACACACACACACACACACACACATATATATTATATATATGTCTTCGGGCGGCCTAATGTCGGTATCGGCCAGACAGCGAGGGAGTCTATCCCCTTTTCACTAGCGCTAGACCAAGGAGATTATTTTAGCGTCTGAGTGGAGCGCCCACACCTACCATCAGCTCCTTACTTTACCGCACAGAATCCCTGTGCTACTCATACGCTGATTGGCGAGGGGCGGTATCGAACTTGGAACCTTGTGGTTTCTAGCCGGACGCTCTACAGACTGAGCTAACCCGATATATACAATGTGAATATTCACGCAAATAATTATTGTGATATTCAATCGTCTTTATTCAGTCATCAAATGTTCTCTTTGGTTTCTATTGATCATAGAGAGAGATTCGGCTAAATTATGAATTCCAACACACAAGAATTATTCTTGTTTTGATTCAATGGGTTTACATTGAGTTTATCGATATTTAACCGCTCACTAGACAGAACATTTCCATGCGGCGAAGTAAGTGATATTCTCAAGGTGACAGATCAGGATATTTCTCGGAATTGTGGAGAATTTCCCATCCCATCCCCATAATTGTTTACTGCTTTTTCCCTTTGTCCCTATGAGGATAGATGTTGTCATGCTGTGAAATCGCCGTCGGATTTGTTTCCTAGACAATCATTGTTTCTCTTCTAATGTTTCACTCAAGCGATTTACAGTAAACGTCTTGTAGTGTTTCCAGCTATTCTAGCAATATAGAAAGACGTTTGATTTCCATCAAACACAGGAAATAACATACTTACAAAATCGATTCAATTTATGCCCACATAAAACACAGACACCACAGAAACTAACCACCCTCGTTTATAAATATATATATATATATATATTATATATATATATATATATAAAAAGAGAGAGAGAGAGAGAGAGAGAGAGAGACGGGAGAGAGGGGCAATTTGAATTAAAAGAAACTTACAAAAATAAGATAGCATTTAACAGCGGCACTAGAATATCAAACATCTTAATAACTAAAACACTAATCATAGCAACCCTCAAAAAATAAGATGACTCTCCTAATTGAATGAAAAACGCATATAAATGAATGAATGCATTCAAAGAATCAAACCAACATATTACAACACTATAACCAACAATTCCCAGATGATGACCGGTGAAATGGTCGAAAGCGCTTGGTAGAAAAAATGGGCAATTTCTCGACCGTCTGGATCCCGATTTATGGAAAATTACAAAGACGTGATCGACTACAGATGAAGATCATAAAGAAGAAATATTCCCTGTTTTTTAACAATAACTGCTTATATATATATAATATATATAATGTGTGGTGTGTGTGTGTGTGTGTGTGTGTGTGTGTATGTGGTATGTGGGGGATAGGTGTCATAAAATAAACTTAGAATCAATTTAATACGAACTTTTCTTGACGATCAAGCAAAAGGCAGTTTGTCCTTAAATTTGTTTTTTAAGTTCACTTATCTATTCGATTTTAAAGTTGTTTTTTGGAAGAGGGGTACTTTTTTAGGGTAGCTATAACTTGAGAATTGAGTCCCGAAAGGACTGCATATATGAAACAAACACACACACACACACACACACACACACACACACATACACATATATATATAATATATATATATGGCGCGCGCGTGTGTGTGTGATTAGACAACCCACCAAGAAGAAGAAAAAACTTTGAATTCAATGTTTGAAAAATTGTTGCTCGGGAGAATCTGAGACATCCTGTTTCGCAATTCTTCTATTATTAGCTCACCTCAAAAGTTTGGCTGGTCCTAGACAAGTCTGCACCACTAAAAAAAATAATACTATTGGAAATTCATACGTTCAGATCGATGGGAGAGTCTATTATTTATATATACACACACACATACACACACACGCACATACACACACACATACATACACACACACACACATACATATATATATATGTGTATATATATACATATATATATATATAAAAGAAATATGTTTATTTTCACACATATTTTAGAAAAAACAACAACAAATGATTAATGTGTGGAGGATGATCACTAATTAGGGCTGAGCCTATTATAGTAGTGACCGTCTCTGCTATTTCATCGGTTTCAGGTTTAAAACATTTTAACAGATATAAGTAATTTTTTAAAGAAGACCAAAGGGTATAATTTAAATATACAGTTGAAAACTGGGTCTCTTTTTGTTGGTATTTGAATTACTTCTCTATCTTTTAAAACAAACCAATAGTTATTCTCTATTAAAGTGAGACGAATCTCTTTCGAATCGTTGTCGATTTCGTCTTTCTTTGTGACGATATATAATATATATATAGGGAGTAAGAGAACGAATTCATTGTTATATTTTAAGAAACAAACACTAAAATTAGTTATGTAATCGGGACATTCAGTGATATTGACTGGGATTAGCTGGTTCACAATATGAAATAAATACACTAGTTAGGCTTGTGAGCCTTCCGCGTTAACTATTCCTCCACGAGAGACTCAAGTGTTTTATACTTATTTTCAAATTGTAGAATGATGTTAGCTACCAACAGATTATCTAAGAGAAAGTAATAGCATGAATACGCTTTGAAAAGTTTCTAATATACCAACATAAATTCATAGATAAACAACTATCTACCTAATTTGAAACAAAGCAAGGTGTCTGCTTTCAAAATAATTTATATTTATTCGTGCTTGTATTTTCCACCCCACCGCTATGGAATGGATGTCACATATGTTTTATGAACATTTGATTATTATTCTGTTTAAAAGGAACATAAAAGTAAGTACTTGAGTTAAGCTGGCACATACGTAACACATTTATACATAGATGAGACTATAGAAACTTGAACCTCACTGCGGTTTTGAGTAGCAGAGTTCAATTAATCAAAATAGCCATCAAAAATAACTCTTTAAAGATAATTATATAATTATTGCGGTATATTTAAAATTCTTAAAATGTCTGGTATTTGGATGCTGAGGGGTTGTAGTATTTAATCACCACACACACACACACACACACACATACGCACACAACACACAACACACACACAACACTCACTCAAATTATAATATATAATATTATATATATATATATATATGTTGTAGCAAAAAAAAGTTTTTTTCTCTCTCTCACGTTTTATATAAGTAGCTACATTTTATATATACTTATCAGTTTAAAATTATTTGTATTTCTCTCTCAGTCTTTTAATTAATATGAACTTTAGTTTTTTAAATCTAAAACTGTTTCCTTTGAAATTAAAGATTAGTTTTCCATACGCTTACCAGGCAAAAGATTTTTTGAATACTATCTCTCATCTATCTCTGAATATATATATATATATATATATATATATATAATATATATATATAGGGTTTTGTAATTTGCTTGAAGCATTTGTGTTTATATTGGTTTGTTGGTTGGTTTTGAAGGCTATCACAATGCAAGTGTAAAGAAAAAAGAAGGTAACTGTAGTGTTGTTTGTTAACCTGTGATTTATTCTTAATTCTCAATATTTCGGGATAAAAATCCCTTCTACAGAAGAACGCCAGAACTGAAGCTGTTGCTAGTGGCTGTTGATTTGAAATGACATGAAAAAGGACATGCTACACAGATAATGAATAATGAGAAAGAAAGAAAGAATGAGCGTAGGGGAAAGACAGAGAGAGGGGTGAGCGCTCGGAAGCAATAACTCTAAACTGTTTTTAATTAAGCATATTGAAAAGATAAAAAGAAGGAAAGAAAGAAAAAAGTGTTCGAGAGAGTTAAATCAAGATTTTTATACTTTTTACATAATGAACTATTTGACAATAGCTCTTAAGTAAACATATCAATCATTCTAATAATTAAATTTATTTTACTGTGGATAATGCACAGGTTCTGCTAATATATATATTTATATAACCAACCAGCAATTTTTATGTTTCTCGAGAAGATCAGAAAATGTGATAAATTCGCAAAAGCTTCACCTTAAATTTCATCTGCACTTTGTGATAATGATTAGTCTAAAATTAATTTTAATTCAAATCTATTTCAAATAAATTGTTTACAAATAGCAAAAATTCGTTAATAAAAAAAACAAAATCAGCCTCAAGTAATAGTCAGAAAAGGTTATTGCTACTAACCATCACCCTGGGAAAGATTTGTAGCAAATTCCATATATTGGGAAATAAATACATACATTACATACATACATACATACATACGTACGAACATTTTATGTTCATCAGGATATGTATGTATTTCGCGCGCAAATGTCTGCGTATATTGGTATGTACATTTCACGACTTTTCTAATATACATATATATATATATATGTGTGTTGTGTGTGTGTGTGTTTGTGTTTGTTGTGTGTGTATATATAATATTATATATATATATAATATATATTAATATATATATATATATATATGTGTGTGTGTGTGTGTGTGTGTGTATTTATTTATGAAGGTAATATGCTGAGTATTGTTATATCTATAGTGAAACACTTAAAGACATTCATAAATACACACGCGCACACACACACCGCACACGCACACACATACACCATATACACACACTCACACACACACACACACCACACACACACCCACCCACATATATATATATATATATATATTATATATATATATATACGATGATCATCGTTGGCCTTAAAAGCCGGCAACCTTAGCGGTGAAATTTATAAAATAAAACTTACGTTTATAAAAAAAAAAGTAAGTAATGTTGGTGGAGTGGCCTATTATCGATAATAATTCGGACAGCAAGGGAGTTCATCCCCATTTAACTAGGGCGAGACCAGGGAGATTGTTTTTGTTGAGTTGGAGCGCTAACCCTACCGTCAGCTTCCCAAGTTACCACACAGATCAGACTACCCAGTCTGTGCTACCTTACCACGGAGATAATATTACACAATCTGTGCTGAGTTGGCTGGACCGTATCGAACCAGGAAATCTTGCGATACTAGGCGGGTGAGCTAAAATCAGTCTCATACATTTATAGCCAGATAAATATGAGCAGATTTAGTGGAAGAACCAGTTAAAATTATTTGGGAATTATACAATCAAGCAGTCATTATTTAGTAAAGGAAATCGGCAAATAGTTGATAAATTAGAGACATGAAAAAACCTATATGAGAATGGGATTTTTTTTTTTGGGGGGGGGTACTGTGGTGCTGTGTTAAGATGACTACACTGGTTATTTAAAATAGGAGAGTGATAAATATAAAGACTGAACGGTGAGCGACATTTCTCAGGTCATATCCTGTGTTCATTTTTTTGTTTTGTTTGTTGTTGTGTTTTTTTTTTTTTGTGGCATATCAACCTCGCTGGTCTTTTAATGCCGACAAAATTACAGACTGTATTGCTGAAACAAAAATACAGAAACTTTGTGGTTCCTCAAGCCAACTTTAGTTTTTATACACCCTACCTCCCTCGTGCACCGTCCGTCGACTTAATAATTTGAAAAGTTCCGATTAAAAAATACAATGAATAAATATTTATGTTATGAAAATTAAATGTGGTTTTAGCTTTAGTGGTTATAATTGCTTCTTACAATACGTTATGAAGCTTCAGAGAAACCTCCAAACGTAGGTGAATATATATGTAACCAAGTTCAACAAAGACGTACATCACAAAATACGAACTTTATTTAAAATAAGGTACAAAAACTGACGATATTCTAAGAATAAATTGATACATCACTCAAGACATACAGAATAATGTAAAATTTAAATTTATTATATAAAGTTTAATTGTAACATTTTGCTAAATATATAGCATACTATATTTAATTCAAGGCAATGTACACTTCAATATATTAATAATAATAAGTAAAGTCCCAGGCGGCCTAATGCTGTATCAAACCAATCAGTGAGGGGTCTATCCCCTTTCACTAGCGCTAGACAAAGAGAAGTTGTTTTTGGCGTCTGAGGTGGGCGTCACACTTACATCACTCTTTATTTTACAGCACCAGATCCCTGTTGCTAACAATACTGAGTTGCGAGGGGCGTATCGACACTAGGACCTGTGTTTTTAGCCGAACGCCCTATACCGACTAACTGACCCGCCATTGTAAATAATAATAAATAAAAAATAATTAATAACACACACACACAGACACACACACACACACACCACAACAATAATATATTAAATATATATAATATATATATATATACTATATATATAATAGAAGAGAGAGAGAGGGAGGGAGGAGAGGGAGGGAGAGAGAGTAAAATTATTTAGATTTGCATATAACACCCTCATATGCATTACACCACATATATATGCTATATATGTCATATTCCTAACATGTATAAATGTAAATGCATGTCAAATATTTATAAAATCGAATATGGATCATATATTATATATAATATCAATATATGTGTGTCTGTGTGTGTGTGTGTGTGTGTGTGATTGTGTGTTTGTGTGTGTGTGCTTGTATGCCTCTGTATTGCGAGTGTGTCGTGTGTATGCTCGTACGCACTTTATCTCTCTTTTGTATATGAGGCAATTTAATCACATATTCAATATTTATATGATATATATACTATATATATATATATATACTACTAATAATATAATATATATATATAATCAAAACATATATCATAATCTATAATATATTGCATTCTTTTTCTTGTAGACCATTCTTTTTGTATATTATAATATATATTAATATAATTCATTATATAATATATATGGCGCGCCGTGCGTGTGTGTGTGTGTGTGTTGTGTGAGTGTGTGTGTGGTTGTGTGTGTGTGTGGGTGTGCGTGCGTGTGTCTGCATTCACTTTTCTTATATTGAAAATTACATAACATTTCATCTGATAGCGAATAATTAATCTTGCCATAGATATATAGTTATTTATTGGGATTTATTTTATCTATAAAAACCAGTACGTAGTAAGATACTGAGACCCACATTTTCTTCAGTCTATAGAATCTGGTTCTATAAACTCAGTAAATTTATCATTTGAAATATTTCATTACACAAACAACCGATCGCCGATTGCGGGTTTGAGAGAAAAAAAAGTCGAAAAAATTAATATAATGGAACGCAACGTACGTGCACATATGTATATTTACCAACCCTCCGCACGAGCAGGATACGACACAAGGTCAATTTCTTAAGCGGAGTTTAACAGGTTTGAATTCCAAATTTTCCTTCTCCAGACTGGTTACCTAGCCAATGGTTAAAGAGCATCAGTCTTGCGCCGCTATTTACCCATAGCTGGAGGAGAATTGGAGATTCCATACCTTTCCCAAGGTATTAGCGCTATGTGAAATGGTTAACAGCTTCGTCCAGGAATTGAACTCGGGTCGATGAGTCCAGTTTCCTATTACTCTAACCATTAGACCACGCACCTCCACGTACGCATATCTATGAGATGTGGAATATTATTAGACACAGTAGAACAAGAAAAGAAAGGCAGTATAGAAAATCAGACTGAGATGTTTCACTGTAGGGATTGCTCATCAGAACACAATTATTCTTACTCAGTTCCTAAAACAACAAAACATTCAGTCTATATTTCCACAGCACTTTCCTTTTCCCTATCTATCCATATATATATCTACGGCCATGTCAAACCATCTGGGCTTATTTCAAGTGGTAATGTTAGGGAATCTTTCAGTCCGGTTTTAGCTCAGTCGGTAGAGCATTGAAAAGTTCTTGTTCGATACCGGCCTTAGCCAACTCAGCATATGAGTAGCAACGGGATCTGTATGGTAAAGTAAGGAGCTGATGGTAGGTGTAGTGCTCCACCTCAGACTCTAAACAATTCTCTTGGTCTAGCGCAATTGAAAAAGGGATAGACTCCCTCGCTGTCTGGCTTTAGGCCACTCCGATGACTTTGCTATTATTTTAACATGGTCTTGTTTGAGACAATTTCACTGAAGCCAGCTTTAATGTTGATAAATAAGATGCCCAAATGAAGATTAAATAATTATTATTTATAGCCATTGAGAATATAACGTAAATAATTAAGGGATTGGTACATCGGTTGTTTAGCTTACAGACATACAGACACATAACTCATTATCATTAAAGATTACACTTTTAAAAAGCAGTTATTTTTCTAACTTTTCTTAGTTGTGGCTCAAAGCCCGATGAATGAGGCACCCAGTGTTGATTGAACTCACTAATAAATGGTCGTCGGCTAATATATATAAACCATTTGAGTGACCTACATCCTCTTGTGGGCCGGGTTAGCTCAGTCGGTAGAGCGTTCGGCTAGAAAACCACATGGTTTCTAGTTCGATTCCGGTCCTCGCCAACTCAGCGTATGCAGTAGCAGGATCTGAAGTAAGGAGTAATGGTAGGCGTGGCGCTCCACCTCAGATGCAATAAAAACAAACAATCTCCTTGTCTAGTGCTAGTGAAAAGGGATAGACTCCTCGCTTGATGGCTGATTATTTAGTAGAAAATGACACTTATTTGATTTTTTTTTATTCAAAACTAATCCGACGTTGTATTTTTGAGATGACACTTGATGTGAATAATTCTTCGACGCCTGTTTGATCAACTGGCAAACTATTAAAAATGATTTCCCTAGTTGGATCATTACTATACTCAGATACACAGGAAAAACACACGAGGAAGGCTGGAGGGATACAGCGCCCGAAATTTGTGTTAACAAATATCACAATAAAGATGAAGACAATCCGAAAAATCAAAATTATTCCCTATCTTTCTCTTTCGGCTCTTTCTGCGTTCCTCTCATCCTCCCCCCCCTCTCTCTCTCTCTCTCTCTCTCTCTCTCTCTCTCTCCACACACAGGACACACACACACACACACACACACACACGCAGGACCATACAAACTAATACATACACAAACATGCTTCACGATAGATGTGTTTACATAATGCCTTGCAATACATAATCCTGCTTATGATTGTCAGTATGTTAAGCACCAATAAAAATGCCCAAGTGTCTTGTGTATGACGTTTAACTGCATCCAATGGGAAAGTTTCAATTCTGGAACCTTGGCGATGCTTGAATACCGTTCATCACCATTACTTCAAGGTTCCACCTTGACCTGAGTGGTCAGTACCTGTTGGTACCACTTATGGGTTATATAGAAAAATGATTTTTTTAAAATTGCAGTTTAAAAAAGATTTCAATACCCCATCAATGTGAATAAAACAAACATCTTCGTCAGAGAATAGACCAAAATGGTTGACATTGACGACAAATGGCAATCAACCAACTAAATAATGAGTCTTACAATTTCTACTGAATTTTTGTTAGATGAGACTTGATAAATAGCTATTATTTGGAATATTTCAGGACTATTTGCTCATCTTTTATTGCTATCTGTACATCGTTTCGACGATGTGCCCTCCCCTTCTTCAGGGTATTTCTTGTCAAAGTTCCGTTGATGGCTCCCGATTACGACAACGAGAAGTTACCGTCGAAACAAAGGTTCCGGAGTTCGAGAGACTCCGCGTCGACAAAGAAAATACCTGGAGAAGGCCGGAGAGCACATCGACCGAAAACGGTTTGTACAGTTACACTAAAAAAATTTTCAATTCCCCGAAATAACATCCAAAGAATGACGGGAAACAAATCCAGCAATAAAAGTGCCATTTACTATCGAAGGTTCATTGCTTTGAATTTACCCAGGGAATTCAAAAACACGAGGTTTTTAGTTCCAAATACTCTTGCAAAAAGTACAAAAAAACTTAAAAAAAAAAAAAAAAAAAAAAAAAAAAAGATAATTACTTATAGTCTTCGGTCTATCAAGACCTAGAATTGTAAAACCAAGATTTAGTATCCATAGTAATATATTACAATAAGTGTTGTACACAGACGTTCTGATTTCCTATGCCTATGCTTTTTTGTCCAAACATGACTTCACAGTCACAGGAGCGCTGTAACTTTCAGGGGCACAAAAAACTATATATAGTCTTCGAGAATGGAAATCAATAATTACTAATAAGCTCTGTTACACACACGTCTATTTTCCTATGCCTATGATGTGTTCTGTCTGTGGGGATTAGAATCAGACTGACCGTATCCCTATCTATTAGAAAAACCTCTGACCTTGCGAACCTCATATCCAAGGAAAGGCTACTGGAGTAAGCCCCGGCATCCCAAATCCTGACATGGAGTCCCTAAAGTGTCATGTGATGCTGAATTATTAACAACTATCAGATAAATTCTTACGACACGTATCCTTGCGAAAGTGTATTGGTTTTCTTTGATGTCTTTCCTCTTCGGACCACCAACGAAGTGTGGACAGAAGGACTCTGCTGCTTAATGGTGACAGCTCGTGGCTACATATCAACTTGCCCTGGCACGTCGGGTTTCCAAGTTTTTTTGACACTACGCCATCGTCTCTAGTAGACGCCAATATAGACTCATCATTCAAAATTCCTCCAGCGACACAAGGAATTGTACCCAATCCAAAAAAAAGCGGGCGGCTAGCATTAGAATTACTAAACACATACATACTGCTGCATGAGGCTTCCAGCTTCTGGAGATCTTGGGGAATCTGGATAAAGATATACCCATTCATATAATTACTTACTAGTTTAGCCTCTGACCCGGAGCTATGGTCAGCACTGCTGAATGTAGTTACCATTCTATAGGGTCAACATGAACTGTTCAATTATTTAATAAGGACTGCAATATTACTCAAGCTAACTTGAAACTATACAAGTTTTATGGCAAAACTACCTACTACTTTTTTTCTGCAACAAGATACACGAACTAAAAACAAACATAAATTGTTCTGTTACATTACATTGGAATAACGATCGTTACATATGCCTAATTACGTAAACACGAGCGTATGGAATATATTAGATCTACAAAATGACACCAGATTATCTTACCGATACAAACAATGCTAATCGACCTATTATTTTTTCCAGGCGTACCACACCACCAATAGACCGTTCGACGATTAACGTTCTCGATTTATCTCTAAAATAAATTCAGGAAACTATCTCAAAAAGCAAATTGGGAAAATATTGCAAATGAATACATGATGGAAATCCTTTCTCATAATTCTTAGCTCAAATAAATAAAACACGTGGACAAAACTAATTACGAAACAAAAAAAAATGATACAAGATCAACTATACAATACACCGCGTCCATGTCCTAACCCCTTGCCATAACAGAGATACACGTCTACACGGAGTACATCACCACGTTAAAATCATTCATATCATATCCTGTCTCACCACTCCTGACCACGCAATTACATCATCAACAAGAATAGTGGGGATGGGCACAATGATGAACGAAAATCTTGGTCATGCTTGCCTTTTCTCAGGCACGAGCACGCTTCCCTGATAAATTCAATTCTTTCTTAAATCCCAAAACTTACATTAAGATAAATCATGCACAGTCGGAAGGGCACACCACTTCTATTTATTATTACGATTTTTTTCGGCCATTTTAAAGCTGCAGGTGAGAGCACTTTTCGGTGGAATCCCTGTGTTTCCTAAGGAAGAATCCTTGGTTGTTCATTAGTGTATCTAGGTAACGAAGTCTTTGGTTTGTTCCTCGTCGTTCCTATCACTTGTTAGGTTAGATCCTTTGTGTCCTCAGGCTGTTTCTCTATGGTGACAGAATCCTTGGGTTGATCAGATCCATTGTCTGTTCAGATCCCTTCGTCCGTCGTCGAAATACACTGCAAATGAACGGACTTTCAAGACATCCGGCAAATTAAGATGGATGGAACTCAGCACCAACCTTGTATATACTGAAATAATCCAACATCTTAACATCCTTAAAAACACTTGTCCGAATGAATTATACAAGGTGCAAAAGAAAACGTACAAGAAAACTCCGTTATTCCTGAAGACAGCGACCTCTTACCACTGTCGCGACAATGTAACAAATCGTCACTTGTCTGCAATAATTTTGGTTTTCGGCACATTGTTCCCGCATCGTTATTGGGTTTCGGGCCCTGGGGTGTTTTCTATGTATCCAGAGAAGCTGTTGTTCATATCGGAAAATGTAAATTATCACATATTTGTATTTTGAAATCCAACTAATAAATGGTGTATATCGTTTAAATGCTTTATTGAATAATATAAGGAAAGTCTTCATTACATGGTGATACGTTATGAGAGTAAAACGAGGCAAACTCATATATACTAACTCGACAAATTCGAAATAAATAAGGAATGAATAAATTAAAAATATAAAATAATAATAATAATAATAATAATAATCATGAGTTAGCGGTAATAGAATGAAGACTGTAAACCACTGTACTATTGTCGAAAGTAGCAAACTAGCACAAAGGGAGTTACAAAACTAGACCACAGACTGTTTTGAAGGTGACTCCACTGAGGAATTATGCAAAAAAATTATGCTAACGCCATACAACAAAATGATATGCCAATAAAACCAGAATCGTTCTGAGAGACGAAACGCATAAAATTCTCTGGGACTTCAGCAAAGAAGATTCAGACCTACGTTGTTGATAGCAAAAAAAAAAGAACTTTGTCAAACTGTAGATTTTACATCCCCAGCAGAATACAGGGAAGCGTAATAAGAAAATGACAAAAAATGACAAAATACTTGGACCTTTTTCAGGAACCTGAAGAAAATATATGAATATTGAAGTGGAAAGTGATTACCAATTGTAGTTTCGTGCACTTGGAACGGTCCCAAAAGAGATTGGAAAAGGGTTTTGAAATTTGAATAATCAGAGGAAGACTTGAAATAACGCATTTCAGAAACACTGACTGCTGCATCCATGCAAGATTACTCAAAAAGAGATTTCTGGAGACCTGAGGACTCCATTAAAGGATCACATCACCGCTAAAAACAGCTGATGGTGAAAACTCAAAAGGAGTCAACCAATAAATAACTAGCCAGGACTGTCAGGACTCTCACCAACACTACCTCCTATCCTTTCATTAGTTACATTCTAGCACCGAACCTGGTCACCCAACGTCTGACTATCCGACAGAGAAGCATCCAACGCTATCATCGACGCAGAGCGCGGATCAATGTAGGTCCCTTGCGGCGGCCCATACTTTGCAATATTAAACCATGTGCTGCGTTTTCACTTGGAGAATGTTGCTTGTGGACTTCATGCTGCTTCTGTAGAAATGTCCGGCATGTCTTTTTTTGTCTCACCTCGTTAGTTTGACGTTCGGATAGGGGGAAAGTACCGTACAAGCTGCTCATTGTGGAGTGTTGTTTACAAACTTGTTCAAGACCCCACGCAGCATATTCTAATAGCAGCTCATCACTCGTTAGACTTATTCTCCAAGGTCGACATTCACCATCAAGTATAAATTCATCTCTTTGATAATGAGAATTTGAGAAGTTCTGACCCCAAACATCACATATTCATAAGTAATTCTCGCTTCCTTACAAAATAATGGAGTAAAAATAAGGAATATGAAGTAAATAGAGAATTAAATTCGACAGTATATGTAGAGAAACTAGAAAAACACCGGGTAGCATTCTAAAAGAGAGTTGGATTACGGATGTGAAGTCGCCTGAGAGAATAAGCTAAAGATGCGAGCTGCATCCAGAAATGACTGCGTCGCAGTCATTGAACAAGACTCTTCGGAAACACATACAACTTACCACAACATCGAGAGCAGCAGATACATCCGTAATCATCAGCCGGACCTACGCCCCATACACGAACATCGCCTATCCCCTACCCATGTCGCCTCTAGCAATCTCATTATCCTCCGCTCCTATCTCTCACCACACCTACTCTCCTAACTAAAACAAGTCCTAATCTCCACTGTACAGTTACTTGCCCTTAACCATATTTTCTTCTTTGAACTGTATTGGGCTTGTGGGCACCTATGAGATCACTCTGTAAATAATTACAAGAATCAAAAGGAGTTGTGCCTTTATAATTTACTTTTGTATATCGTAAAAATTGTATTAAACATTGTAAATGAGTTTATGTATTGTAACTGTAAATTATACTCTCTGGTGCAGAATAGATAGCTGATCACATACAACACAAAAATCCTCAATAGGTTAGAAAAAGAACAATGTAACGTGACCAGAACTTTATTTACACTAGAAGACTGAGTGCTCTACCATCGAACTCAGTCCGCTACTTACCCTTACAAAACCAATTCGCCTTCGCTTCTACCGCATAGTTACCCGACCTACCCGGAGCACCCAATGTTATAGAATCCAAAATCAATAGCAATCTTAAGCTAAGACCCTACACTACAGGTGACTGCGCACTCTGCGATCATATGATAACATATTGCACAAATCAACATGCCTATACCCCATACTTTAACCCAACACATTATAAAACAAAACACAAACAACATGCAACTGGTTAATTTTCTTTCGCAAACAACAAGCATTAACAGGAGTTTGATTATTAGCCATCTATAGTTCTTGCTCCTAGACTGCGTTGTCCTAACTAGAAAGATATACAGTATTTTTCTACATAGTTGTCGGTTTAGCTGGAAGGACAAATAAATTCGAATCAAAACATTTCCCAAAGTGTACATATAAGTGTGTATGAAAATGCAAACACCTCGTACCAGGATTTGAACTCAATCCGTCGTGTTCTATTTCCTATACGATAACCATTCACGCCACGTGCTCTCAACATCTGTATGATCTAATCTTGAATAAACTTAGACACATTCAAGATTTGCAATTTAATATATCTATCTATCTATCTATATATTTCAGTTCTGTTCATATCTATCTATCTATCTATATATTTCTGAGTGTTCATATCTATCTATTTAATATATCCATATATCATGAGTCTGTTTTCAATCGTACTCTATCTAATCTATTATATAATCTGAGTCTTTCATATTATTTTATCTATCATCTATCTGAGTCTGTTCATATCTATCTATCTATATATATATATATGTCCTTTCATATTATTTATCTATCTATCTATCTGATCATGTCATATCATATCTATCTATCTTTCTATCTATTATATCTGAGGTCTTTCTTATCATCGTATTATATATATCATCTGAGTCGATTCATACCTATTTAGTCTATCTATCTATCATATCTAGTCTGTTCATATCTAATCTATAAGCTGAGTCTGTTCATATCTATTATTTCATCATAAAACTATCTGAAGTCTGTCATATCTATCTATCTGCTGCTTAGTCCCATGCAAATTAATTAAAATAAAAGGGAAAATTCAAGGACTTATACTACATATATATCAACCTCTTAGAAAGAATTTAGAAACGGCTACCCATGACACCTGGGTTTGACATTTACCAAATTGCAGCTATTTTTTACATTTATTATATATTTGAATTTCTTAAATATTTTCGAATTATAACTTCAGAACCACGATAAGCTCATGATTTTCGCACAAAAAAGCAAGAAGCCACTGATATTAATGTGTATATATAATTATATACTTTGTCGTTGATTGTTATTCTATTCCGTAAATTCATCTGGACATAACCTATATAACTCACCACAACTAGCGCCTTTATATAATGTTTTATAGATACTGATATCACATGAGCCCCATGAACACGCGAGCTAAGTATTAGTGTCCTATTTTCATACCTGAACCTGTGCGCAGCCCACGTACAAAGAAACAAAACTAATAACTGTGGAAGCTAATTTTTTCAAGGCTGATACATCCAATTCTCTTGAGAAGATTGACGCATAAAAAGATCATTTATTATCTAAGCTGCAAGTGGACTGAAAATGCTTTTGATTCTCTAAACAACAACAGAAATACTCTAATGTTGCATTTTGTTTTGTTGCTAGATTACCATTACCCATTATTATCATATAATTATTTCCTTAGCTTTGCTTGCCAACAAACATGATTCCAATTAACCTATCCAGCTGGCCCTTTTGTTCCCTAAAGCACTTCACCCATCTGCATAAACATTAACGGCTCATTGCTTGCTTAACTTCGGTTTCTGATAAGAACCGTAATTTCAGCATGTTTGTTATCATTTTCACTCCTTGTGAGTTTTTCCCACCAGCCTGAAAGCTGACCAGGTCTTTCACTGGATGTGTCTTTCAAGACCAAACTTTTCTGAAGATATTCTAGTGATTTCAGACAATGCTGTTGGTCTGGCATGGAGTCAAATTATCTCTTAACTGATCTTCCGGTATCCCTAGTCGTTTTCAAAGCTTTTGGGGACCATTCCAGGTGCACCAATTATACATGGTACCATTTATCAATCTCTAGCAATGTTTCTCTGTATTATATTATTATTATTATTATTATTATTATTATGATATTATTATTATTTTCGTGTTTATTATTGTGATTTTTCAACACTAGCTTAACTGTCAGATGGCATGTCTCATTCAGGCAAAGGTCTCCTCGATGTTCTTTTCTCGGCTCAATTCGATTTTAGAAAAGTTTGTATTTGAGATAGTTCAATTTCTTCTCTTAATCAGTTTAATTGACACTGATTGTCCAAGTTAACCCACTGCGATGGTATCACATGTCCCGCCCACTGTTCCAATGTTTCGTTAAATTTTGCAAGGTGCAGTATTTGTTCTTTTTCAATTTACTGGTCTCCTGGAGGACGGCAAAAAATCCACTAAGATACAAGATCTTTTCTTCTGTGTGCGTAAAATACCATTTGTCGCATGGTCAAATTTTAATCTCTTGCACAGTTCCCTTTGATTAACTTTATCTACCACACGTCATGCCTATCTTATGTTTCTTATTGTGCCAGTTTGCTGCATCTTGCATTATTACGAGGTGATCTGGTCATTCGTCACGAGTTCACACCTACACTATATTTCTTTTTATGATTATAAATTTTTATTTGTCTGCACTTCCTTAGATTGAAAGCTTGCATATGAATATTTTTTCTAACATAGTCGTGATTCTTCTTCGTGACACATGTCGAATTATAACGCGTACAAAAGCCAATGACGTCATTATTTGAATTAAGACCTTCAAATGTCTTTGACGCCCGTTTGATGAACATTTAAATATTTAAAAATGGTTGGTCATTTCTAATGCTCATACATAGGGCAACATATGAGAAATTCCGGAGGACACAGCGACCGAAACGTTGTGATTTATACATACCTCACAATAAAAGAAGAAGACAACATCCGAACATCAAATTATTCATTATCAAATTTTTTTGGCATAATTAGTTTTTATGGAATTATTTTGGGCGCTATTAAAATAAGATTCAATGTCTCTCTCATGTTTCCCACTCCTCCTGCCTTTGGGTTCAGTTATCTTATATGCAATTCCTGCTTTTGTACCTTAAATTCCGACAATTTCCTATTTTCATCCCATTTCTTCCTTTTTATCATTCCATACCCTTTATGTATAGGTTATATATGTAGTTGGAATTTATAGAGTGAGCAACTGCAAGTTTTCCACTTAATTCCCTGTACCACTCTAGTATCCTCCGCATACATCATCTTACCTCGCTTGAAATCTCTGTGAATCTTCATGTAAATGTGACGATAGTGGACTTTTACAATGCTCTAAGACAATTATTGTGGGAATTACCCTTAATTAATGTTCTTAGCCATTCTGGTATCTCTAGCCTTATCTCTTACCCTGATATCCATGATGCATCTCCTTACTTTTGACCGCTTCAAGCCCGGTCAACCCATCTTGGAAGGGCGTCCGTTTTATCCCTCAAATACCAAATAAATTATTTGTACTTTCAAAAGCAACCTTTCACCAATGCAATTTGTAATAAAACGAATATATCAGTTAGAAGTTTCTTTGTCTGTTTGACTATTTATTGATTATTTCATTGCGCATTATCTATATACTCAATAATCTGTTCCTATTGTACGTCCATATTCATCTTGAAACACCCTCTATTATAAATGAGCCTCCAAATCGCCCAAGATAAAGGCAAAAAATGTAAATCCTATTATCTGCTGATTTGCTTATCCGCCAATTCTTATTTCTCAATGAGTTGTTCGTTACCTCAGCCCTAAATAATGTAAAATTCCGTTCCTTTTTAATTATAAAGAAAGAAAATGGAAGGAAAAGGTATGCTCCACAGAAATAATTTAAAAAAGGAAGATAATAGGAAAAGAGAGGAGGGGAATATAAGAGATGAGAAGAGCGTGAAATGATATGTAATCCTTTCAATCGAATATTAATAAAAAGAAGGAAAGAAAGAAAAGTGTATGTGGTGTGTGTGAGAGAGAAAGAGAGAGAGAGAAAGAGAGGGAGTGAGAGAGAGAGTAAGATAGAGTTCAAATCAAGAGCTTATTATATTTTTTACATATGAACTATTTAGCAATTAGCTGTTAAGTAAAACATATCAAATGTTGTAATAATTAAAGTAATCATACTCTGGATCATGTACCCTACAGGTCATGCTAGTCGAATTAATCAAAACCAGATATCCAAAAGACGAAATTTTAATTTTGAAATTAGTTTAAAAACCATGATTCAAGATGTATATGTGTGTTTCAGCATAATAAAATACAGGTCCAAACGTCAAATGAAGTTTACCCCGTGAGGTTATTAACTTTTAAAATGTATTTTTTCGTACATATGTAATCATATAAATATATGATATATAATTTCTCTTATCTATCTATTGATCTATCTATCTATCTACTCTATCTATTCTATTCTATCCTCTATCGTATGTCTGTCCATCTCACTCTGTTATATTTATCTCTCAACTTACTTTTCACGACAAGAAGATGTAGAAAAGTAGTGACTTATTCACCAAAGCAGTTCATAGGCTGGCGAATAATGAATTTTGTAAGCAAATATTTAGAGTGTTTACCAAAAAGAATTATATCTCAGACCTATAGAAATCACATTGGAATTTTATATATTTTAACCTACAACCATCCACATACTACTATACATTTTACTGGCCAGCCTTTAGGCTCCAGCAGACGCTTGTCCAGGTGACATTCCTTGGTAAAGAATCCTTTGGTTTTCCTTTGGTGCTCCTAGTATTGCAAGCCTTAGTCAATGATTGCAAATGGAGTCTCTCAGATCAGTGATTAAGTAGTCAACCAACCGCGCATTATGAATGTGACTGCTGATGTTTAAACAACATGTAACCTCGTCTAGTCGTGATTAAATCTTAATGATTATTGTAGCACACTTATATACCGAAAGTATTCAACAGCCGTGGCTATAACAGTAATAGATGGAGATTTTGAAAGCGAATTTTTAAAATGTTTACCAAAAGTATTATTCTAACTTAGAATCCATTTGGAATTTTATTTTTTACTGTATCTTAAATACACCCCTATATACAGCTAATATAATGATAATAATAATACCCGCCAATTCCTTTTATTGTAGAACGGCCGTACTGAAGTCTTAGTTGTCTAGAAATAACGTATAAACTGCAGTGAGTTCCAATTTCAATATTTTATGGAGTTCAGAAATGTCGCTCCATTCCATTACTCCCAGGTCCACTTTTCCAGGATGGTAGTACCTTTGGGGCCTCATCTTGGGTTTAAATAGAAAACGAATTTGACAAAATGTTTTAAAGAATGTGTTTTAAAAATACAGAGTCCCATTCAAGAATTAATTAAAATAATCCGATCATGGTTAACATGCGCGTAAAATCCAAACAGCTGACATAACGTGTTAAATGTATTTTCATTGCTGAAAGATCTACATTGCCTTGAACAACTGTTATCACAGGATTGGTCTTCAATCCTGTAAACAAGCGCGTTACTAACCAAGTACATCTACTCAGCAATAATAAGACACAGAGTTTGTTGCAAAGAACGACTCGGACCCACATTTCTTCCTACCCACTGGTGCCATATCTCCCAGGATAACGACAAACACAGTTCGCTGCTATTCACCTATACTCATCCAAGAATATGAACTCTTTATTCTTGGGAGATTTTCCAAACCATTTATACTGGTTTTCCCTTTCTGATGGCTAGAAAAAAATCCAATAAGTCCTCATCGAAACTGATAATACATCATAGACAAACGTTGACAACATCGACAAACGTGAAAACAGGAATTTCCAACACATATCAGTTCCTGGGACCGCTTAACCCAAATCAGCGGTTTGGCCTATGCACCCCCAAACTGTTAAAATTAATACAAGGAAAAACCGACACCCCTTTGAAAGAAACCCAACCATGAGTCTTGTGTCAAATTTCAGAAAAACTCCGGTTTCCCTATCGAGAGCAGGAGTCCTTTTCTTCAAGCATGCGGTATAGACCTCGGATTTTACTTACCAAAAACCGCTGTCAACACCAGAGCAACAGTCATACCATACTAAAAAATCAAAATTTAACATGGTTACACGATTTGTTGTGAGAACATGCCCCTTAAAAATCGAGACGACATTTGTCGAATGATTGAAACTGTTCTTCTTTATAATAAGGCACTATTCATAGATGGATATTTATATCATTGCGACTCTCACCGAATAGAACTACGTATTCCATGTCTACAATGATCCATTATTTTGTTGTTACATATTCTTTCTTTGCAGATTGATTTACATTGATTAAACTATCTACAATTTTCTTCGCCAGAAGTTTTGCTATTGACCCAGGTCGCGTGCGAAACACTTCCGCCCACATCTCACAATGACAGGTTTTAATGCCAATGATCTCCTCAATAGCTGTTGTTTACCCCACCCCTTTGATTACCACTGACTTAATCTTGGACTAATCTTCAGACTATTAATATTAGCAAGTTTTTTTTCTTGGTCATAGGCTCACACCACTCAACACATCACAAGAATTGACTCTACATGTCTGTGTTGGATAATGGGTTTTTTTCAGTTCCTCTAAAGGATAAACGTTTTTGTATCGGTTCGAACTTAATCGGAGGAAAACAAATAGATAACATTATAATATTTCGTATAAAATTAATAAACTATTTAAATAAGAATTATTAAAATGATCTCTCTCTCTCTCTCTCTCGCTCTCTCTCTCTCTCTCTCTCTCTCTCTCCTCTCTCTCTCTCTCTCTCTCTCTGAAATTGTTGCATTAGAGGCGCAGTGGCTTCAAGCCGTGGACTTACAGCTAAACCATCGTTGTTTCCCAGAAGTACCATCTCCCCAGGCAATACCTGACCCCTCATTTAAAGGACAGAGCTGATTTATTGCCCAAGTGCCTGAGGCCCCCATTGATGGGAATGCGAACGGATCAACGCAATTTTTTGCACCACGCCACCTATAGCTTCGGTTCGATTGGTAGTCCCACATAATATGGCCTTGTGCTAACCCGTTACAGTGGGGTACTTAAAATCTCCATTAAATTCGTTGTATAAGCTTATCATTTTGTAAGGACGTCTGATGTTTCCTGTCGGATATGAGCTCAACTAAATATCCTAGTCGGTACAATTACGTGATTTTAAAATACATGTCGTATAAATCTGTGACCAAGTATACCGAAACTTCTAAAACCTGTTATCACGTCAATTTTCATACACGTTAAACTCTGTAAATAAATTACGCTTATTAGCCACGCCATACAGGTTTTATTCTCGGAAAACATTATATCGGAAATACCAACTGTGATAACCATACGTTTGTATGAGTAGATTTTTATTGCTATATTTTGGTTCACAATCTAAGTAAATTATCTATACATCCCCTCACACACGGTACATATAATATCGAGAATCAGTTAATTCAATCTTAATCATTGAATTAATGTTGATCATCCTGAAATATTTATGAGAAAATAAAGATTATAACAAAAGGCTGCTATTTTATCTAGCTTCCATTAATTTGACAAAAAAAAAACAACAAGCTCTGCTTTGTATTGTGTAAATACTGCTAAGGTGCTCTGGTTTAGTGGTAATGATGCTTTCGTTCCCAAAAACCATGCTTCACTCCAGTCATCATCCGAGTTGAAAGATTCTTTGCTGCACTGTTAGGGTTTTGTTTGATATTAGTTTGTTATTGGGGAGTTTTTTTTGTTGTTTTTTTAAGTAATGTAAAAATATCTCCATTCTAATGGACATTCCTGTCTGTAACCAACAAAGCACATTGCACAATTCCCCTAGTTATTATAATGAGATTATTCGCGTCTGATGTAACCGAAACTACGTCGCCACCAACTGTCTCAATTCCCTTAGTTGTTTAACGCCTATGTCTCAATATGTTAATGAATATATCAATATTTAATTTTAATAGCATCTATCTACTAACAATGTCGCTGTTAAGGTCTAGCTGAGTTAGATTGCCCCCATAAACAAAGCCTATGTTATAAGATGTTTTAAAATGCTGCGTTTGATTATATATCATTAAGAATAAATGTATTCCAATAGTATATGGTCTGTGAAATATTTGCATACAGGTTTAATAAACCTGATTTAATAACATATATTTTGATGCTTCTCAAACGTTATTAAAATAATCTCTCTCTGGTATGATTGTAAATTAAAATCAATAGAATAAAGTTAAAAATAAGATTACTTTTTTTTGTGTTCTATTTAATTTTAGAATTTGTTTTTAATTCATTATAATTATTAATTATTTCAAACTGCATCACTTGTACCAGAAGGGGCATTTTTGAGCTAAACATATATATAACGTGTGTATATAAACCGTTAAAATCCCCTTTCCATTCAGTAGTGACGATAAGCTGAAGCGTTAAGCAGCCGACGAGATGATCGATCGGTTTCTATCCCGTGTGGGTAGCATTGCAAAAGTCAGCCATAAACTGAAAACGGATACATCGAACACAGGTGTCTGTGGGATGACTATTATATATATATAGAGAAGAAAGACAACAACAGAACAGAGACAAGAGAGAGACAAATAGAGATAATGAATGTGTTATTTTATTCGAAACAATCTCTGTTTTATAAGTTTATAATTATAAAACGTTAAGCGAACATTTAACAAGTGTTACAAACTACAATGTTCTTTTGAAACCTCAATACAGAATATAAAAACGTGCAGTATACACGATATCGAGCTGGTAGAATGCTACGGCGTATAGAATCACAAGATATACAAATATATATATATATATATATATATACTATATATACTATACAACACACAGAGAATGAGAGAAGAGGACGATGAGCGACGAGAGAGAAATAGAAAGAGATACACATAAGAGAAAGAACTAGATAAATAATGTATATAGAGAAATGAAAGAGAGCGACATAGATAGATAAGAGAAGAGAGAGAGAGAGAGATAAAATTAGAGAGAGCATTAAGTAGAGAAAAGAGGAAGAAAGAGAGATGAATAAGGAGAATACATACGATAGATAAAGAAAGAGAGAGAGAGAGAATGAGATGAAAAAACGATTAGATATTACACGAATATTTTCAATGCTATTTATTTTTCAATCTTTTAATTTTTAATGTGTAATATGTGTGTGTGTGTGTGTGTGTGCATTGTGTTGGCGCGTGTGTGGCATGTGTTGTGGTGTGTATGTGTGCTGGATATATGTCATATTCCTTGAGTATTTATCAATTATATATATGTGTGTGTGTGTGCAAAATTTCCACAGCCATTCCTAATTAATATAAAACCAATATATATATATATAATATTAATATACCACTATAATATATATATCGCCAAATATACATGGTGTGTGATTTCTTCTACTGGGGAATTGTGATTGGGTTTCTCCTTAGCCCAATATAAATCAGGCATTCCAATATTCTTTTGCCTTTCAAAGTAGACAGGTCTTATCCCAATGGAATATAGTGTATTCTTTTTACATTTCTTCATCTTATATATAAACGATAAAATATACCATATCCTATATGCAATAAATATTACATAGCAGTTACTATAATATGCTCTTTTGAACTATTTATATAAAATTATAACCTTATCATTAATGTATTTACTGCTAATCTACTTTCCAACTCCTTTATATGTAAGTACACATTTCTCCAGTCTTTACTTTATCTAATAACATATTTCAATTACTACGCCATTCATTCTCATATATATAATATATATATACTAATAATAATATATCTCTTC
>CM042142.1:71042217-71052217 GCA_023376005.1 Doryteuthis pealeii
ACGGCAAAAGTGAAAATGGAAAGTGAAAGTAGAACTGGAGACGACACTGCTGCGTACTTGAATTTGTTTGCAAGCCCCGTCTCGAATGAAGACAAATACATTTTCGCTATAACCATATGATAAAATTAAATAATACAGATCTAAAATTCTACACCACCAATACGCCTACATATCTACTTGACATTGATATCACACGTTTGTCTACTCGATTCTCTCACGCGTCCCGAATCTAGTCGAACAAAAGCATAGAAGCAATAAATAATGATTTAAAAGCAAAATGACAAAAACATTTCAACCACCTTTTTTCTTTTTCGCTATCCCCCAGTAGAAATCGGCGCACCATCTTCTTTCGGAACAATCAGCACCGGCTTGATCATCATGAGTAGTGCTTATAGCAGCAGCCAGGCAGCAGACAGCAGCAGCAACGCTGTGAGTGTCTCCTCATCCCTGATCCATCACCGACCTACCACAAAGCAACAGCAACAATACTTCGTAGAATTACGAAATGCAGCAGCAGCAGCTCGGCAGTAGTAGTAGTAGTGATGGTGGTGGTTGTAAGTGGCAGTAGAACGGTTGGCGGTAGACGAAGCGAATTGTCTCTTTTTCTTTTCGTTTCTTTTCTTTTCGATTTGATTATCACTACTGGAGAAGAGAGAAGAGAGAGAGAGAGAGAGAGAGAGAGGAAGAGAGAGAGAGAGAGAGAGGATAAAGAAAGACCATAGATATGTACAAAGAGAAGAAGAAATATATATATATATATATATATATATATATATAATATAGGAGAGAGAGAGAGAGGAGAGAGATAACGGAATTACGAGCAAAGAAATTAGAGAGTAAAAAAGAAAGAAGCGACCAAAATACGCTCAACGAGGTAGATGCAAAGACAAAAGAGATATAGGATTACGTGCAAAGAGACAGAGAGCGAGCAGAGCGAGCGAGAGAAGAGAGAGAGAGAGAGAGAGAGAGAGAGAGAGAGAGACGTAAAGAGGAGAGCAGAGAGAGAGGGGGGTGACAAAAACAGAAATACACAAAAAGAGAGAAAGAGATTAAGAGTGAGAGAGAAATATGCAATAGAGTTAGAGGGTTAAAGAACGAAAATATGTACATATATTTATTGAGAGAGAGAGAAGGGAGAGAGATGAGAGAGAGAGAGAGAGAGAGAGAGAGAGAGAGAGAGAGGAGAGAGAGGGGGGAGACGGTCAAAAATAGAAATAATACAATGAAAACAGAGATAAAGATAGAAAAAGAAGAAAAGAGTGTGTTTGTGTTTGTGAGAAAGAAAGAAAAAAGAAAAAGAAAGAAAGACTATATAATGGACGTAGAGAGAAGGACAGAAGCTCTAGTTGTGAAGGAGCGGGGGTTACAAAAAAATGTTGGAGAAAGAGTGAGAGTAGGAAAGGCTAACAATCATGTATTTGTGACAGTAGCAGTGGTAATGAAAGGAGTGGGAAGGAGCAAGAGAAAACAGAGTTATCCTCATCGTCTTCGTCGCCGTCGTCATGCGCAAGAGGCAGCATGAAAAGACATTGACGTGAATCGTGCTACAACGACAAACTACTACTACTGCTACTGCAACAGCTACAATAGCCAGAACTCTGACATCACGACAACTACCACTTATTCCATTACCTTAAATGTACCAATTACATAATAAAACACTAGCTTTCCGCATCGTGACTAAAAGGGCATGCATTTCTATCTAAAAGTAATTCATGAATCTTAACTATTAAACAGAAGAGTTTCACTAGCGATAATATAACTATATTAAAGACATCTATACATATATAAAGGGCAGTGGTGTGTGTATGTATGTCCAGCTGAAACTTCGAAAATAAAAACATTATCGGCATGGTGAATACGTTACACATTCATTATCACCAGATCTTGCCTTTTGAGCAAAAATAATGAAGATTTGATTTATATTCGTGAAGATAATTAAAAGGTAGAATATAACTATTAACAGCATGGATTGTTTTGCGTTTAATATTTTAAATAGGAAACAGAGTGTCTGTACACTCTTTTGAGGCCTCATCAAGCCGAATCTTTTTTTACGTAGGGGTTTTAATTGAGCACCCTTCGAGGATCCAACTCTTGATTCAATAATAATGGATCTGTGAGACTAACTACGCAGTCTACTATAAGTGCAGACAAGACGACCCGCGGGCCACTAGGGTTCTCATCATATCATCGGCTCCCACTGACGTTTCTATTCTGGTTCTATTAGATGGTATTCTGGTTCTATAAGGTTGCGTTGGTTGACTGGACTTTACGGCATATCAACCTTGTTGGGTTATTTTATGCTGAAACGTTTTGTTATTGATGGATACATACATTTTGATACTAAATTTTTAAAATTTCATTTGACTCAATTTTTGTATTTACCTATTGATGAGACTCTGGACAGGTATTAAAACGCTATGAGTAAGCGGGTAGCCGGGCGTATAATGGTGATTAAGGGGTACTCCATATTCCATAGATCTCCAGTACTGGAAAGTGGAGCTCGGTATAATGGTGATTAAGGGGTACTCCATATTTCATAGATCCCAGTACTCGAAAAGTGAGCGGTATAATGGTGATTAAGGGGTACTCCATATTCCATAGATCTCAGTAGCTGGAAAGTGGAGCCGCGGATAATTGGATTAAGGGGTACTCCATATTCCAAGATCTCCAGTACTGGGAAGTGGTAGTCCGGGTATAATGGAGATTAAAAGGGTACTTCATATTCCAGAGATCTCCAGTATTGGAAAAGTGGACCGGGTATTAATGGTGATTAAGGGGTACCTCCATATTCCATAGTATCTCCAGTATTGGAAAGTGGAGCTGGTATAATGGTGATAAGGGTACTCCATATTCCATAGATCTCACTATTGGAAAGGTTGCGAGCCGGCGATAATGTGATTAAGGGTAGTCCATATTCCATATATCTCTCAGTATTGGGAAAGGGAGCCGGTATAATGGTGATTAAGGGGTACTCCATATTCCATAGAATCTCCAGTATTGGAACTTTACCATCAGAAGAATTGAAACGTCATATGCAGAACAATAAGACTTAAGCCACGCCTTCTAGCACCTCCTAGGATAAAAAAGGTTGGGTTGCCATGAGGACAATAGGGTTGGGACAGTCATATAGATGCTAGAGGCCTGAGGTGATCGGGGGGATCTTAACTCTCTGCAGAGGTGCAGTCAGTGTATTTTACAGCCGTCAGGGCGGTATTTAAAAAGGAGTGACATATTCTAATTTGCGTTTTATCGTTATCTCTTATCTATTTGAAAATGTCATTAAGAAAGAATGTAAATCTCACAAAATCACCATTCTCTTGCATATTCAACTGGAATTTGCTTTATTTACTAAGATTTTTTAAAGTGTATTTCTTTAAAAAAATAGATATTGCTATATCTTACCGTTATAGTAGCTAGTAAAGTATGTGGAATTGATTATTTCAGTATCAGGCTAAACTGCGAGGGAGTCTATCCATTGTCACTAGCGTAAACAAGAGAGATTGTTTTGCTGAGGTGAAGCGATTACACCTTCCGTTAGCTCCCAATTGCTTTCTGCACAGATCAGATAGCCACAATAAAACACCAAAAACAGAAAATGTAGAGTTGTGATGACAGAGATGTGAACAATAAACCCATGTATCAAGCGAATTGCAGCAAACTAGCACAACGAGAATACAAGGCTAGACCCGACTGGGTTGAAAGGTGATCCGCCACCGAGAATTGTGCAAAAAAGTAAATTTTGACCATACAAAAAAATGGTATATGCAGAAACCAGAATCTGTTCTCGAGTATGAAGCCCATAAAACTCACTAAGACTTTGAGATAAAAACGGATCACCTTATGCCGGCCAGAAGACCAGACCTGGTATTTATTAACAAGAAAAAGAGGACTTTTCAATTGTCCCAGTAGATCATAAGGCAAGGATGACAGAAAATGAAAAGATAGACAAATATCTGGACATTTCTAGAGAATTGAAAAGGCTGTGGAATATGAGGGTGAAAGGGATACCAACCCCCAAACCTTGTGATTCCTAGGTGGATGCTCTACCGACTGAGCTAAACTGGCAAATATAGATAAGAATGAAATCAGACTTTTAAACAAATTAAATTTTGGCATTAAATAACCCATAATAGGTTGAGATGTTGCTAAACAACTAAACCAGACCAGTAATTTTGTGTTACTGAGGAGTGTTAGCAAGTATATTTTGCAGTACCGAACTTGCTTCCCATTGGCTTCTCCATCACTGTTACCTTGTAAAAGACTTGAATGAAATTACCTTAGTACAATGGTTAGCAGTCCTCTTACCCAAATATCTCTGACAAACAGAACCTCTTGATAGCTTCTTTGACGAGGGTTAAGATCTACTTTTTCTTAATTTTGGTCTTCTGCCTTCATACAAAAGCTGGATGGAACACATTAGGATGCTGTGTGCTTTTCTAACAAGATCCGGAAGAGCTATTCCCACAAAACAGTAGCTGTATGGTCACTACCCATCTCACAAACTATCCTAGACAACAAGACATTCTGTTTGGTTTGATGTTTTGTTTTAATGGCATACAACGCTGTTTGGTATTAATTTATGCCAAAGCCATCATGTAGAATAAACAATAATAGTACTATTTAATTCTAGTTGGTGGGTGAGGGGATTCATACATTCTGAGTGGTTTGGTGTTGTTTCTTTGTTTAATGGCATATCATAACTCATTGGTTAATTTAATGCCAAAGCTATCCTTGTAGAAGCACAGTAGTCATACGATTTAAACCATATCTGGATGAGGGTGTTCACACTTTTGCGTTGGCTTTTTAATGTATCTGTGGGTTATTAATGCCGAATTCTGATTATAATATTATATATATATAATATATATATACTATATATATTAATAATTTCGTAAGAAATATTCTTATGTTAGATATTCATAACTGGGAGGTGTATTCATTATAAAAAAGATTAGTTAGTGATTGAGTTACTTTATTTAATGGCAAACAGCTCTGTGAGCAACTCAATACCAATATGTTTTGTAAATATGATTTATAACTATACTTTGTAGGTAAGATTCTCGATGTGGGTTTAGTTTTAAAAATCATGGTATCAATAAAGTGAGAGAAATAATTTTCATTAACCTGAAACGAGTCTATCTTGACCAATAGGTGGACCTAACAGAACTTGAGCGCAATGGTAATAGAAGGTTACCCTCAATCGTCAGAAAGTTCCAGAATGAAACCCTCACCACTAGATGCAATTTATGCATCATACCAGGTCACTAAATTGGTAGAGATACATTTTGATGTTAGATTTTAAATTTCATTCCATGTGTATCAAATAAGTGGACAGAATAATTTCACTAACTTGAAAAAACAGATCTTAATTTACCTACCATTAGACCCTGAATAGGTACTACAAATTCCGACATAGGTAAATGAACCTGGGGGTAATGCACATGGTAATGAACTAAAACCAGGACACTACATATCTATTTGAGGCCATAGATGGGACATAACAGCTGCAAAAATTCCGGGGTCGGGTTGAACCTAGGAACTGCATAATTGGGACGTCTAGATGGCTTTTTAGGTCGTCATAACTCTGATACTAAATTGCTAGAAAAATTTTTATGCTAGATTTTATATTAATCATGGTATCAACAAATTGTAGGAAATAACTTTATGTGTATTGGTCCGTCTTATTGTCTGTAGTTTCTTTAATGAGGTTGATGCGAATAATTTTGATTTTTCGGACTATTTACCTCATCTTTTATATGGTGTTATTAACAAAGATTATTTTGAGTGGGATCTTAAAAAGATCTTTGACACCTGTTTGATCAACTGTCAAATATTAAAAATCGATTTTCCCAGGGCTAAATCATTAATATACTCGGATACACACCAAATTAAAAATTGTGGTCTTGCAGTTTTGTTGAAACCTGAAAATTTTCGAACATTCATTCAATATGGGAGAGAGTCGTATTGTCAATAAAATGTCCAGTGATTAGAGCCGATCTTATTTCAGCTTAATGTCTTCCTATTATTTATAATCTTGAGAATTGTCGTATGATCTCTTTCTACGGAACAGAGTAATGACTCTGCAAGCTACAGTCCCCTATGGATTGATCGAAAGGACCAGAAGGTAACTAGATACCCTAACTAACATCGTAAGACAATTTATTTGTGGTAACTTGCGAGCCTGCATAAGATAATCTAAGTCAGCCTCCGTCCAGTATTTGAACTTGGTCGACGAGTCCATTCCTTATGACTTTAACCACTTAAATGCGCGAACACAGTTATAACAATAATCCACTGGAGTAGATTAGTTCTTATCCCCAACGGCTCCAAGTTACCACAACTAAATTGTCTTACGATGTTAGTTAAAGGGGTATCTAGTTACCGTTTCTGGTCTTGATTCAATTCATAGGGGACTGTATTGCAGATCATATACTCTGGTTCCGTGAGAGACATACGAATCTCCAAGATATTAATAAAATAGGAAGAATTAAGTGAAATAAGATCGCCTCTAATCATGGACATTTTATTGACAATACTCCTCTCATACAGATTGAATGAAAGTTTGAAATTTTTCAGGTTTCACAAAACTGCACGACCACAATTTTGTTTTATGTGTGTATCGAGATTATATTAATGATTAGCCTGGGGAAATCATTTTTAATAATTTGACAGTTGATCAAACAGTGTCAAAGATCTTTCTAAGGATCACCACGCAAATAAGCTTGTTAATAACTACACAATATAGAATGAGTAAAAGTCCGAAAAATCAAAATTATTACGCAATCCACAGCCTCATCTAAGAAATACAGACAAATAAGACGGACCAATACACATAAAGATATTTTACCAATTTGTTGCATACAATGAAGTTATTATAAGAATCTAGCATAAAATATTTTCTCAATTTAGTTATCAGAGTTATGACGCTAAATGCATCTAGAGCGTCCCAATAGCAGTTCTCAGGGTTACAACCCGACCCGGAATTTTTGCAAACCTTTATGGCCCATCATGGGTGCAAATAGATAGTAGTGTCCTGTTTAACATACCATTGCCTTACCCCAGGTCCATTATAACCTATGTGGATTTGTCAGTACCTATTAGGGTCTCATATATAGGTAAAATAGATTGTTTTCAAGTTAGTTGAAAATATATTTCTTCCTTATTGATACACATGGAATAAATTATAAAATCTAACATCAAAATTATCATCTACCATTTAGTGACCTGTATGATGCTAAAATGCATCTGAGTGGTGAGGTTTCATTTCTGAACTCGAGGATTGAGGAGTAACCCGTGATTACCATTGCGCTCAAGTCTGTTAGGATCCCCACCTTATGGGCAAATAGATCTGTTTGCAGGTTAATGAAAATTATTTCTCTCACTTTATTGATACACATGAATTTTATAAAACTAAACCAATCAGAATACTTACCTACAAAGTATTAGTTCATAAATCATATTTACAAAAAATATATGGTATTGAGTTGCTCACAAGAGCTGTTATGCCATTAAATAAAGTAACCAATCAACTAACATAATCTTTTTTTATTAATGAATACACCTCAAGTTAATGAAATATCTAACATAAGAAATTTTTACGAAATATATATATATATATTATAATATATATAATTATATATATTATATATATCAGAAATTGGCATAATAAAACCACATGATACCATAAAAGCCAACCAAAAGTGGTGAACACCCTCAATCCAGAATGGTTTAAATCGTATGACTACTGTCTTCTACAAGGATAGCTTTGGCATTAAATAACCAATTGAGTTATGATATGCCATTAAACAAAGAAACCAAGACAAAACCACCAGAATGATGATCCCCTCAACCCACCAACTAAGAACTTAAAAGTACTATATTGTTATTCACAATGATGGCTTTGGCATCAAATACACACAACAAGGATTGATATGGCCATCTAAAACAAAACATCAAAACCAAAACCAGAATGTCTTGTCTGTCTAGGATAGTTGTGAGAGTAAGTGACCATACAGCTACTGTTTTGTGGATTACTGCTTTCTAGAGATTTGTTCAGAAAAGCACACACATCCTAATGTAGTCGCACACTCCACTTTTGTGAGTAGTGAAGCAGGTAAGGACCGAAAATTAAGAAAAGTTAGATCTTAACCCTCCGTCAAAGAAGCTATCAAGAAGGTTCTGTTTGTCAGAGAATTTGTTGTAGAGGACTGCTAACCATTTACTAAGTTAATTTCATTCAGTCTTTTAGATAGTGGTTGGGTAACAGTGGAGAGAAGCCAATGGGAAGCAAGGTGTATAACGTGTGGTGGGGGTACGCAAAATATACTCTAACACTCCTCGCAGTAACACAAGTATGATGGGATCTGGTTTAGTGTTGGTCAGCAACATCCAAACTAATTATGTTATTAATGCCAAATTTATTTGGTTTAAAAAGTCTGATTTCATTCTTATCTAATTTGGCCAGTTAGCTCAGTCGGTAGAGCATCCACCTAGGAATCACAAGGTTTGGGGGTTGGTATTCCCTTTCACCTACTATTCCACAGCCTTTTCAGTTTAGAAATGTCCAGATATTTGTCTATCTTTTCATTTCTGTCATCCTTGCCTTATGATCTACTGGGACAATTGAAAAGTCCTCTTCTTGTTAATAAATACCAGGTCTGGTCTTCTGCCGCATAAGGTGATCCGTTTTTATCTCAAAGTCTTAGTGAGTTTTATGGCTTCATACTCGAGAACAGATTCTGGTTTCTGTAATACCATTTTTGTAATGGTCAAAATTTACTTTTTTGGCACAATTCTCGGTGCGGATCACCTTTCCAACCCAGTCGGGTCTAGCCTTGTATTCTCGTTGTGCTAGTTTGCTGCATTCGCTTGATACATGGTTTATTGTCACATCTCTGTCATCACACCACTCTACATTTTCTGTTTGTGTTTATTTGCTGGCTAATCTGATCTGTGCAGAAAGCAATTGGGAGCTAACGGAAGGTGTATCGCTTCACCTCAGCAAAACAATCTCTCTTGTTTACGCTAGTGACAATGGATAGACTCCTCCAGTTTAGCTGATACTGAAAATAATCAATTCCACATTACTTTACTAGCTACTATAACGGTAAGATATAGCAATATCTATTTTTTAAAGAAATACACTTTAAAAATCTTAGGTATAATAAAGCAAATTCCAGTTGAATATGCTAAGAGATGGTGTATTTTGTGAGATTTACATCTTTCTTAATGACATTTTCCAATAGATAAGAGAATAACGATAAAAACGCAAATTAGAATATGTCACTCCTTTTTAAATACCGCCCTGACGGCTGTAAAATACACTGACTGCACCTCTGCAGAGAGTTAAGATCCCCCCGATCACATCAGGCTCTAGCATCTATCATGACTGTCCCAACCCTTGTCCTCATGGCAACCCAACCCTTTTTTATCTAGAGGGCTAGAAGGCGGTGGCTTAATCTTATTGTCTGCATATGACGTTAAATTCTATCTGATGGTAAAGTTCCAATACTGGAGATCTATGGAATAGGATACCCCTTAATACCATTATATACCCGAAATGGATACCCCTTAATCACCATTATAGCGGCTCCACTTTCCAATAGTGGAGATCTATGGAATATGAGTACCCCTTAATCACCATTATACCCAGCTCCCACTTTCCAATACTGGAGATCTATGGAATATGGAGTACCCTTAATCCCATATACCCGGCTCCACTTTCCAATACTGGAGATCTCTGGAATATGAGTACCCCTTTAATCTCGCATTATACCGGCTTCCACTCTCCCGTACTGAGATCTTCTGAATATGGAGTACCCCTTAATCACCATTATACCCGTCCACTTTCCACTACTTGGAGATCTATGGAATATGGAGTACCCCTTAATCACCATTATACCCGGCGTCCACTTCCAGTACTGGAGATCTATGGAATATGGAGTATCCCCTTAATCACCATTATACCCAGCCCACTTTCCAGTACTGGAATCTATGG
>CM042142.1:71059717-71064717 GCA_023376005.1 Doryteuthis pealeii
AATATATTTATACATTTATTGATGCATTTATAGTTCTCGTATTTTTATTTATATTTATGTTTATTTATCTGTTTACTTGCAAGAATGTGTGCCCTAAGAAAGTATTTAAGTTTTAATGTAATGAAAGATATTAAATTAGAAAGACTAACAATATAAAATAAGAACTCATATGTAAAGATTACTAATTTTAATTATATTCTAATTGGTTTCTATATAAAATCATTCATAGGATTGTTTTTTAATACGTTATTAAACCCGGTTTTGTTAAAACCAGTATGCAAATTAAATACACCATATATTATGTAAGCTTTTATTTCTTAGTGATATAAAATACACATAACAGGATTGAGCATTTAGTTTATAGTCAAACTCATTAACACATAGAATAAATATTATGTTCATTAACGATATATATAAGAAAATCAAAGTCATTTTAGCCTCCAAACAATCCATGTAATTAATTCGTTTAACGCATTAATAACATGGGCTGTTTTGAGGCTAAAATAACTCTGATTTTTTTAGATATATCGTTAATGAATATAAGATTTATTCTATGTATTAATGAGTTTGACTATAAACTATATACTCATTGATAAACTTATGCTATTCTTGAGGGTATTGTGACGTAAGCAATGACGTAATTTCGGTTACGGAAAAACAGACACCGAATCTCATTTATAATAAAATGTTTAGTTTTCATGTTAATTTTTTAATGTTGTTAGTGGTTAATTAGCAAGTAAGAATAATTATTTTTGTGATTGAGATCAAATTATTGAAGACTTCTTTTTTCAGAAATGATTCGTTCATTTTTTTTCTGGTTCTAATATTGTATAGATGTGAGGGTCATTAAAAAATAATCATGTCTATGAGGGATTACTTTTCATTTGTCTCTCATTACTAAAGGATAAATTTAAAATTGATCAATTACATTTTTTTTACGGACCAAAAGGGAATTATTATTTTTAAATTTTTTTTTCTTAATTATTTGTCTGAATTTTGAAATGTGGCTTGTAAAAAATCATCTTAAAAATGTGCAGAAATTAATCTTGTAATGGCCAGAAACAATATGCGTCCTTCAACGTAAGTTTTAATGTCATAAAATATATTAAATAAGAAAAACTAACGAAATTAAATAAGAACGCATATAAAAAGATTACGCTTATTTTAATTATATTTTAATTGGTTTCTATACAAAAATCATTCATAAGATTAATTTTAATACATTGGAGAATAAAACAATAATATCATAGATCAATAACACCAAGTAATTATTTATTAAACCCGATTTTGTTAAAACCAGTATGCAAATTAACCACACCATATATTATGCAAACGTTTATTTCTTACTGATATATAAGTTAAATTGCAGGATTTTAAAGTCACAAATAACAAATCACAAATTATTATATGCATTAATGGTTTTGACTATAAACAAAATACTCAGTGATAAATGTTCGCAATTCCTAAGCGTAATAGGGCGTAAGTAATAACGTAGACACTGAATCTCCATTATAATGAAATATATGACTACGGGAAAAAATAGCAAGAGTTTATAAATTATATTACATTATTAATGTCCTGCGAGATAGGCTTCTTAATCATAACAATCTGGTTAGTAGTTAATGAGATTAGTTTATAATCTTAAAGTTTAGTAAAAAAGAATTCGTCCCGGGCATAAATACAACACAATAGCGTTCAGAAAGGATCGAACTCACAAAATGAAATAGTTATGCAAGAATAACTTTCAAACTTTTGTAAACATATTGTCTCACTATGAAAGAGGCCGAATCGACATGTATGTATAAATGTACTATGTTCCCTTCAGTCTGTAAAATCACCGCAATACTTGGCCACTTAGTGAGGACCAAACTCACAAAAGGAGACATATCTACAATATTAACTTGTTTATCATTTCTATACTAAAGGCTCTTAAGCAATGAGTAGAATGTTAACCTGAGATTTTTATATGACATGAAATGTATATGAAAATTAATTACAATAGTAACGACTTGCAAGATAAGTTTTCGATTTATCACTTATTCCCCATCTTGAAATCTGTAGTTTAAAATTTATTTGCTTGATTGATTCCGACAAAAATAAATTTGACACGGTCGTCGAGATTCGAGATTTTAACTGGAACAAAAAATTCATGAAGTATATTTCTGCAATCAATCTGTATGCTGCCCGATATCAAATTTATAGACAGAATAAGACTATCATGTAAATAATAATAATAATAATAATAATAATAATAATAATAATAGTTATACCAATTGTAGTTGGTGCACTTGGAACAGTCCCAAAAGGATTAGAAAAGGGTTTGGAAAGTTTGGATATCAGAGGAAGGATTGAAACCATTCAGAACACTGCAATTCTGCAATCTGCCAGAATACTCAGAAGAGTCCTGGAGACCTGAGGAGACTTGCTGTCACTCAGACTCCAGTGAAAGACCATCAGCTAACACTGATGTGAAAACTCAAAAGGAGCAAATAATAATAATAATAATAATAATAATGTAGTTGGTGCACTTGGAACGGTCACAGTAAACCTGAAAAAAAAAGACGGGAGGGTCTGGAAATCAAAGGAAGAATTGAGACCATCCAGACTACTGCACTGCTCCAATCGGCTAGAATACTCAGAAGAGTCCTGGAGACCCGAGGAGACTTAATATCACTCAGACTCCAGTGAAATACCATCAGCTAACGCTAGTGAGAAAAACTCTCAAGTAGCAAAATAATGATATATTTCGCTTGATGGATCTCACATAGTATCAAGTGACAACAAGTCTCTGCGGTACTTATACCCTAAGCGAGTTATCAGATCGGCAGTTTCTGGTGGCTTTCCTTCAAGCCCACCTGACAGCAAGTTTCCTCAGAATTCCTGGATTTTTCTAATTATCCCAGCTGATCTCAACAGTGCTGTGGTCTGAAAAGTCTAAATTTACAATTCAGATGTCCGTTCCAACCCAGTCACTTTTCCAGGTACTTTAGGATTGTTCCAAGTGTTCCAACCATTATCGGTATCACAGTTACTTCATATTGCCTGTTGTCGGCTCTCTGGCAAGGTCCAGGTATTTATTTAGTTTTTCGCTTCCTTTTACTTTTACTCTATGATCTACTGGAATGGTGTTAAGTCCACTAACAGACAATGGCTTTTCTTCTTCCTGGCTATAACGAGCTCTTAATTATTATTATTATTATTATTATTATTATTATTATTATTATTATTATCAATTACATAAGAGTTTTTCACACCCGTCTAAGCTGGTGGTTTCCTTGAGGCTGAGTGACAGCAAGTCTCCTCACGTCTTCAGGTCTCTTCTGATTATTCTAACTGATTTTAATGTTGTTATTTGTCAGGATTCTCCCTCCGATTTCCAATTTAACCAGACTCTTTTTCAAACCGTTTTTAGAGCTCAAATTATAATTGATACTACCTTTACATTCATATTCCACAGTTTTTTTTTAGTTCGCTTGCCAGGTTCATGTATTTGTCTATCTTTTCGTTTACTTTGCCCTTCACCCTATGATCTACTGGAATTAAAAAATGTACCAGTTGACAAGATTTCTTCTTCTTCTTCTTCTTCTTCTTCTTCTTCTTCTACTTCTTCTTTTCTGTCGCAGGAAATCAAGTGACAACAAGTTTCTTTAAATATATTGCATCTTTCTTTGAATAATCGCAGACCCATTGTATCGTTCTTTTTATAATAGATATCTCTACAAAGAGGAAATAAGTATTACGATAATTATTCATAATTATTACGTTTTGTTCTCTCAGGTCTAGCGCTTGTCGTTCGGCTGATACCGACAATAGGTTATTCTGCAGACTTTACTTCTGCATTTCCTCTGGTAATTTTTAACTGGATATCAAGTGACAGTAAGTTTCAACAGTAATCCCGCACTTTCCCCAGAGTTCTATATGAATTTGATATCACTGTAATCTGTAGTTTGAAAAAAATTTGTTTAAAAAAATTGAGTTTGAAAAAAAAAAGAAGAATAAAACAAAATCTTTTCGTCAAAAAATAACCCAACATGGGTTGACATGTAAACGAGACCAACAAACCAACTTTGTTTCCTGTCCTGGATAAAGCCCACTATCAAATTTTTAAATCTATTCTCTCGCTCAGAGAAGACGTTGTCTCAAAGATGTCGCTTCTCGCCGCATGGTTTTTGGGCTGGGGTTGTTTTAATAAAAACTATAAAGAAAACAACAAAGTCCTGCTTTATTAATTAGCAAACAAGAATGCACGACACCTAGCCGAGTAGAGAAGAAAGCCTAACAGTAGAGCCCACTAGAGTAAGAATCAGCTCTGAAAAATATGGTGACCGACGTGTTAGCAAACAAAGAGAAAACAAGTAAGGAGCAAATGTATCATGCCCTCATCATAGTCTCATACAGATCCCGTCTCTCTTCCCATTATATACCCGATATGTGCGTATATAACATTAAATTCGATTTTCATGTTTGGGTATATACCAACAATTTAATGTTCAAATCCCAGTCACTTGCATAGTTCATTATGGATCACCTGTTCTACAGCCTCTCGTGTTTATTTTCAAGCCCTTTTTATTCTATCCGTCTCATAAGAGTTAATAATTATAATTAGGTTCAAAGTTCCGTGATGGCTCCCGATTACGACAAGAAAGTTCCCGAGTTCGAAAAGAAGGTTCCAGAGTCCGAGAAGGTTCCCGAGTTCGACAAGAAATACCTGAAGAAGGCCGGAGGGCATATCGACCGAAACGTTGTACAAATAACAATGAAGATGGGGACAATAGTCCGAATAACGCAGATAATATTAATAATTATAATTATTTACTAAGCTTTGCTTAGATGTGGCACTAGACCAGAAGTATGGGGCACCCGATGAGAATCGAACTTACTAACAATGGTCTGCAAATCTTGCTTGCTAACCATTACACCATTTGAGGTGCCCAGAAGAGTTTATAAGTACGATACTTATTCTATTAATAATAATTACGATTCCGTTGTAATTATTATTG
>CM042142.1:71069717-71077217 GCA_023376005.1 Doryteuthis pealeii
TATTTCTTAGTAATATATAAGACACATTGTAGTATTTTAAACGCACAAATAACATGGGCAGTTTTGATGTAATTCTAACTCAGATTTCCATAGAAATGAATAAGATTTATTGTTCTATTCTATATATTGAATAATGATTTTCACTATAAATTGAATATTCATTGATAAAATTATGCAATTCCTGAGGGTATTGTGACATAACAGTGACGTCGATTCGGTTACAAGCAGACCCGGAATCTTTATATGATTAGGTTTTATGATGAGAAATACCATTCGAGTTTTATATGCAAATAGTGAAGAATATGAACTTTCACATTATTTTCCTTGCATTTTTTTCCTTTAATTCAATCATTCAAAATTGGATTGACAGCTGTTCTTCATCGCCTTCAAATTTTGATTTATTTATTTGAATAAAGAAAAAAATGGATAGCGGGAATATCATTTAATAGCTAATAGTTCTATTCTCGTAAAATACATTTTTTTAAATAATGAGATGATTTTCAAACTGCAAACTTAAACTAATTTGAAAACTATTTTAAGAAATACACAAAATAAATCTCCCATCTGTTATTGTACAATCACAAATGAAGAAAGGAATACTTTTTTAAAAAAATATTTTACTAAATTACATTGACCCCTTCCATAAAAATAGTTCTCATTGTTATTACTGATTACAGTTGTCATGCATGTGAATATCACTTACGATTACCACCATCGGAATTTATCACACAGTATTTAAAACACATGGCACCGTGTAAGACTCGAATCTTATTTGTGAACATATTCAAGCTATAAAAGATATTAAGAATTATTTTAAAGTTTGAATACGATTCAAATCTAGCTTTAGATAGAAGAGGTTAATGGTTTATTTTCACACATTACAAAACATAAACAATATCACACAAAACAAAAAAGAAACGTAATTTTGGTTGTTGTATTAATGAGTGGAGGATGATCACTAATTAGGACTCAGCCTATTCTAGTAGTGACCACCACATCCTTTTCTAGTAGTGACCACCTCAGCCTATTCTAGTAGTGACCACCACAGCCTATTCTAGTAGTGACCACCTCTGACTATTCTAGTAGTGACCTCAGCCTATTCTAGTAGTGACCACCTCAGCCTATCTAGTAGTGACCACCTCAGCCTATTCTAGTAGTGACCACCTAGTAGTGACACCTCAGCCTATTCTAGTAGTGACCACCTCAGCCTATCCTAGTAGTAACCACCTCAGCCTATTCTAGTAGTGACCACCTCTGCCTATTCTAGTAGTGACCACCTCTGCCTATTCTAGTAGTGACCACCTCTGCCTATTCTAGTAGTGACAACCTCAGCCTCAACCTATTCTAGGAGTGACTATGTTAAAAAGCGTTATTACATCTCATCAGCAGTTTCCGTTAATATATGTATTATGCATTGTGATTTCGATTCCCACTATTGTCCCCATTGTAACCTAGCAAATTTATATGGGTTATAAAGATGTACCTGAGGGTCATTATATAGTTTTAAATTCTTCTACGTCCTGTTGATGTAGTATTTCTTAATTCCTTGTTTACATTTTAAAAAAAAACATTTTAAAGTTAATTTATTCTGTTATATAATGTTAAGTTTGCTTTGTTTTACGACATATCAACCCCGGTTGGTCATTTAATGCCGATTTATATAATGTAGAAGATTCTATAAATTAGCAATCCATCAAATCAACGAAAATGATACCTGATTTTCCAAACTTTTATCACTTTCGTGGAATCACTTCCCAGATTAAACCTATGTTGCACTGTTCATTTTTGCAATCAAAATTTGACAAAACAAATTAAACTATGGTTAGTAAGTACCAACTGATTTTTCTCACGACTGTATTTCGGATAGATTTTTTATAAAATCCCAAAACTCAAATTTACAAAACAAATAAAACAAACTCGGAAAAAATGTTGTTGATTATAAACTAAATCAGAATTTAAAAAAAACGCTCGTAACAATTAAGAGTGAAATATAAAATCATATTTGAAGCGAATCATTCTTTCACAAAATACATTAACGATTATATAAAAAGAAAGGTTCGTTCTGACTTTTATCAAAACACATTTAGTTCTTAAAAATACATACAAACATACATACACACACATCATAACTCTCCTTTACAAATTGCTTCATTTTTATGAGTTTTTCATGTCATTTTTACCTGGAGGTTTTTCACGGAAGTCTTGGTGATAACAAGTCTCCCCAGGTCTACAGAACTTTTCTAAGTATTCAAACTGATTTTAATAATGATATGGTCTAGAGACCACGTGTGTGTGTATGGTGTGTGTGTGTGTGTGTGTTTCTGAAGGTATATATATATATTGTGTGTGTGTGTGTGTGTGTGTCTTTGTGTTTGATTGTGAAACAAAATATACCCATATAAACGTTTGTAAATAATTTTTTTAATTCATACTTACACAATACATCTATCTATATTTATATCTATATCTATGTTTATACCTATCTATCTATATCTATATCTATCTCTCTCTCTCTCTCTCTCTCTCTATATATATATATATATATATATATATATATATATATATATATATAGTTATAGACATATGCGTATTATTGTGTATGTATGTTTATGTATGTACTGTTGATATGTAATGATATTAGCTCCGTAAGGCAATAGCCCAAATGATAAGATATAATAAAAGTACAAAAATAATATACCACCACCAATCTCCCATTTGGCTTCTTTTGTTTTCTCATGTGTTTTTTGTTTTTTTTTGGTTTTTTTTGGTTTTTGTCATTTTCGTTTCTTTTTTTTTTTTTTCGTAAATTTTTTGGGGTCTGTAATAGTTGGTTTTCTTTTTATTTCTTTTACTTCTATTTTCTTCGTTTTATTTTCCTTTTCTTATTTATTTTAGCTCGAGAATACGCAACGAAACAATGCATTATATAACTATTTATTCTAATTAGATAAACGTTCTGCGCAGATATAGATAATAATTTTTTATACTATCCTTCCAATTTATATGCTTTTCTATAAAAAAGAATATATGGATTCCGACAGATAGAAAATGAGGAATATGTAATCATATATTAGCTACAGCGCTAACCTAATAATTCGAGCATTATTGTCTATATATATATATATATATATATATATATATATAATATATATATATGTCTGTGTGTGTGGGGGGGTGCGCGCAGTAGATACACCCGCATCTTACACATTAACATATTTACATAGAAGTGACATACAATTACGCAATTTTAAATTACAATTGCACAATCCCTTTTTTCCATATTTTTTGATTTCTTCAAAATCTTTTACTGCCTGATGGTTGCTGTTTAAATGAGCATGAAACCAAATGGTAGCAGATAAGCATCCATGGAATTAAATATATATCCAAACTGACTGATATATATATATATATATATATATATATATATATATATATATATATATATAGCTGTTTGATTAGCGTTCAAGCTGACAGAGAAGTGTGACTTATTTTGCCGACACACCTATTGTCTTCTTTATCTTTTTTCTTTTCTTTTTTTTCCGAATTCACTTTTTGGTAGTTGGGGAGGTACTCCCACTTTTAATACACCCATTCCCTGTGTCTGTTTTCGAAAAATAAAACCTGCACGGATTATCAATCCATTGTCTACCGAAACAATATATATATATATATATATATATATATATATATATATATATATATATATTAATACTCGTGTTCCTTAATTGTACAACCGTTATCATCTTACAGTACCCTCTGCTTTAAAATGAGACCTTCCAAATCATCTAAGATGAACTTCAAAAATGTAAATCACAATTATCCGGCGTTGATTATCCGCCGAATTCTTATTTCTTATAAGTGTCGTCTCGTCAGCTAAATAATGGAACATTCCGTTTGTATTATAAAGAAAGGGAAGAAAAAGGACATGCTACAGAGAAAAATATGATAAGAAAGAAAGAAAGAAATAGGGGAGGGGAGGATAGAGAGAGTGAGTGAGAGGTGAGCACGCGGTAGTAACAACGTAGTAATAATCTGTTTCAATCGAACATAAGGAAAATATGAAGAAAAAAAAAGAGAATGAGAGTTAAATCAAGATTATTATACTTTTTACGAATTGAACTATTTCGCAATAGCTCATAACGTTGTAACTATTAAATTATCATATTATGGTATATCTACAGGTCCTGCTAGTTATATTTTGTTTCATTTTCCTACTTTGGATATTTTCTGTAAAATCCCATGACCGAGGAGAAAACAGGTGGCTAAAATTGGGTAATCTCCTTCATTCCAGTTGGTATATTGAATATTTGAAGGAAATAAACAATGTATGACACAAGGATATATTTCCTCGGGCATCCATTGAGAGAAGAACGCTGCAGGTGGAGCAGTCAGACATAACTTTACGATATTCTCTTCATTTGTCTATGGCTTAGAAATATCAGAATTTATTGTATGTATACACACAATACATGCATGCCCAAACACACACAGGCAGATTCGTATATACAGATACACACGTGCATATATATATATATATATATATATATATATATATATATATATATATATATATATAAAGTGTTGTTATGGGTCCAACGGGAGAAAATTAGATATTGTATAAAAAAAAAAAAGGTCCGCAAAATGTATTATGTTTTTTACATTTTTGATTTTCATTAGAGCCTCATTAGCTGGGTCGTGGCCCGAATACCACTGGGTGACCGACCAATCGTCCTTGGGAGACCCTACCAGGAACGTGAGTTTCGGACGGCATAGCTCTTATAAAGTAAGTAAAGTCATTGGGGTGGCCTGAAGTCGGTATCAGCCAATCAGCGAGGTTTATCCCCTTTTCACTAGCGCTAGACCAAGGAGATTGTTTTTGCGTCTGGGGTGGAGCGCCACACCTACCATCAGCTCCTTACTTTACCGTATCGATTCCTGTGCTATTTATACGCTGAGTTGGCGAGGGCCGGTATTGAACTAGGAACCTTGTGGTTTCTAGCCGAACGCTCTACCGAGTGAGCTAACCCGGCGTTTATACTACCACGTTATTACCATGGTGAAGAGAGTTTGGACCTTAGGGTAGAGTTTTCACATTGGATTGAGTTTTTAGCCTTTCACTCATGGTTCACTTCACTGCATCATTGAAAACTGTTCCAAAAATTCTTCGAGGGAACCAAACAAGTAGGAATCAGAGAGGATCAGGTCTGGATTCTAAAGAGGGTGTGTCAAGTGTAACCAATCAAAGTGACTGATAGTTTACACTGTTCTTGGTGCAGTATGAGGCCTTGCATTGTCCTGCCACACCCAACCACACAATTGTGCAGAAATATCCTCTATTATAATTCTTCCGTCAGCCAAAATGAGTGCATTAACTCAATCCACCATTTCAGGTGGGTTCGCCTTTATTGAGTCTGACTGGCCTGTTTTTATCTTGAATACTATTTCGAACATCTACCATAAAATTTAGCCTACTTGTAAACATTTTTAACTAAAACATTATTCACCATAAATATCATTTTTTTTTTTTTTGTAAATTACACATGGTTTGCACTTTTCAGCCACCGAAAATTTGACGACAAACTGCTGTTCAAGCCGGGTTTACGCTTTTTGATTTGCCGTCAATTTGAATAGCCTCAAACCAAATATTTTTGCAACATCGAAATAATGTTTGTTATAAAACATTTCCGAATTATACTGAGTTTAGATTGTTGGGAAAAAATCCAAAATAAAAGTTATTTTATTTTTTTCAAGCTATATTTATTAAATGACTCTCCTTATGTGTAAATAGTAGGACAGCCTGGGCTCTTTAACCTGGGCTAATAAAGAGTGGAAGAGAAGGAAATCTCTAAATTCAAACCTATTAAACTGTGCTTAAGAAATTGAACTTGTGTCACATCCTGCTCGTGTGAAGAGGTTGATATATATATATATATATATATATATATATATATATATATATATATATATAATTATATATATATATATATAAACTAAATATATAAAGGTTTTACATATCTATTTATTAGGTGACAAAGGAACATTCACGACCATATATATATATATATATATATATATATATATATATATATATATATATGTATATATATTGAAAAATCTCATCCATCATAAATAGATTCATCTTCAAGTTTTCTTTCATAAAATGAATTTAGGAAATCAAACATGAAAAGACGAAGTTAGCCGAAATAAATTCTTATCTGACAAATTAAACTTTTCACACACACACACACACACACACACACACACACACACACACACATATATATATATATATATATATATATATGTGTGTGTGTGTGTGTGTGTCTTCGGGGCGGCCTAATGTCGGTATCGGCCAGACAGCGAGGGAGTCTATCCCCTTTTCACTAGCGCTAGACCAAGGAGATTATTTTAGCGTCTGAGGTGGAGCGCCACACCTACCATCAGCTCCTTACTTTACCACATAGATCCCTGTGCTACTCATACGCTGAGTTGGCGAGGGCGGGTATCGAACTTGGAACCTTGTGGTTTCTAGCCGAACGCTCTACCAACTGAGCTAACCCGATATATACAATGTGAATATTCACTGCAAATAATTATTCCTGATATTCATATCGTCTTTATTCAGTCATCAAATGTTCTCTTTGGTTTTCTATGATCATAGAGAGAGATTCGGCTAAATTATGAATTCCAGCACACAAGAATTATTCTTGTTTTGATTCAATGGGTTTACATTGAGTTTATCGATATTTTTAACCGCTCACTAGACAGGAACATTTCCATGCGGCGAAGTAAGTGATATTCTCAAGGTGACAGATCAGGATATTTCTCGGAATTGTGGAAGAATTTCCCATCCCATCCCCATAATTGTTTACTGCTTTTTCCCTTTGTCCCTATGAGGATAGATGTTGTCATGCTGTGAAATCGCCGGTCGGATTTGTTTCCTAGACAATCATTGTTTCTCTTCTAATGTTTCACTCAAGCGATTTACAGTAACGTCTTGTAGTGTTTCCAGCTATTTCTAGCAATATAGAAAGACGTTTGATTTCCATCAAACACAGGAAATAACATACTTACAAAATCGATTCAATTTATGCCCACATAGAAACGCAGACACACAGAAACTAACACCCCTCGTATGTATATATATATATATATATATATATATATATATATATATATATAGAGAGAGAGAGAGAGAGAGAGAGAGAGAGAGAGACGGGAGAGAGGGGCAATTTGAATTAAAAGAAACTTACAAAAATAAGATAGCATTTAACAGCGGCACTAGAATATCAAACATCTGTAATAACTAACAGACTAATCCTAGCAACCCTCAAAAAATAAGATAGACTCTCCTAATTGAATCAAAAACGCATATAAATGAATGAATGCATTCAAAAGAATCAAACCGAACATATTACAACACTATAACCAACAATTACCAGATGATGACCGGTGAAATGGTCGAAAGCGCTTGGGTAGAAAAAATGGGGCAATTTCTCG
>CM042142.1:71082217-71094717 GCA_023376005.1 Doryteuthis pealeii
TGTGTGTGTGTCTGCATTCACTTTCTTTATATTTTGAAATATACGGAACATTTAATCTGTTTGCGAATATAATCTTGCATAGTATATAGTTATTTATTGAGATTTATTTTATCTATAAACCAGTACGTAGTAAGATACTGATAACTACATTTTCTTCAGTCTATAGAATCAGGTCCTATAAACTCAGTAAATTTAACATTTGAAATATTTCATTAAACAAACACCGATCGCCGATGCGGGTTTGAGAGAAAAAAAGTCGAAAAAATTAATATAATGGAACGCACGTACGTACACATATGTATATTTCCCAATCCCTGCGCACGAGCAGGATATGACACGAGGTCAATTTCTTAAGCGGAGTTTAACAGGTTTGAATTCAGAATTTTCCTACTCCTAGACTGGTTACCTAGCCATGGTTAAAGAGCCCAGTCTGCGCTGCTATTTACCCATAGCTGGAGGGAGAATTGGATTCATACCTTTCCCAAGGGTATTAGCGCTATGTGAAATGGTTAACAGCTTCGTCCAAGAATTGAACTCGTGTCGACGAGTCCATTTCCTATGACTCTAACCATTAGACCACGCGCCTCCACGTACGCATATGTGTGAGATGTGGAATATTATTAGACGACAGTAGAAAAAGAAAAGAAAGGCTGTATAGAAAATCAGACTGAGAAGTTTCACTGTAGGGATTGCGTCATCAGAACAATTATTCTTACTCAGTTCCTAAAACAAAAACATGTCAGTCTCATTTTCCACAGCATTTTCCCTTTTCCCTATCTATCCATATATATTCTAACGGCATGTCAAACCATATGGGCTTATTTCAAGTGGTGATGTTAGGGAATCATGTTCAGTCCGGTTTAGCTCAGTCGGTAGAGCACTTGACAAGGTTATTGGTTCGATACCGGCCCTAGACAACTCAGCATATGAGTAGCACAGGGATCTGTATGGTAAAGTTAGGAGCTGATGGTAGGTGTAGTGCTCCACCTCAGACTCTAAAAAACAATCTCTTTGGTCTAGCGCAATTGAAAAAGGGATAGACTCCCTCGCTGTCTGGCTTTAGGCCACCCCGATGACTTTGCTCTATTTTTAACATGGTCTGTTTTGAGACAAATTTGACTCAGCCAGGCTTTAATGTTGATAAATAAGATACTAATGATGATTAAATAATTATTATTTAATAGCCATTGAGAATATAACGTAAATAATTAAGGGAATTGTGACATCGGTTGTTTAGCTTACAGACTTACAGACACATAATCACGTTTTATAAGCAGTTATTTTCTAAACTTTTCTTAGTTGTGGCTCAAAGCCGAGCGAATGAGGCACCCATTGTGATTCGAACTCACTATAAATGGTCGGCTAATATATATAAACCATTTGAAGTGACCTACATCCTCTTGTGGGCCGGGTTAGCTCAGTCGGTAGAGCGTTCTGCTAGAAACCACATGGTTTCTAGTTCGATTCCGGTCCTCGCCAACTCAGCGTATAAGTAGCACAGGGATCTGTGCGGTAAAGTAAGGAGCTGATGGTAGGTGTGGCGCTCCACCTCAGATGCCAAAAAACAATCTCCTTGGTCTAGCCCTAGTGAAAAGGGGATAGACCCCTCGCTGATTGGCTGATTATTTTAGTAGTAAAATGACACTTATTTGATTTTGTTTTATTCAAAACTTAATCCGACGTTGTATTTTTGAGATGACACTTGATGTGAATAATTCTTCGACGCCCGTTTGATCAACTGTCAAACTATTAAAAATGATTTCCCTAGTTGGATCATTACTATACTCGGATACACAGGAAACACACGAGGAAGGCCGAGGGATACAGCGTCCGAAACGTTGTGTTTATAAATATCACAATAAAGATGAAGACAATCCGAAAAAACAAAATTATTCCCTATCTTTCTCTTGGTCGGCTCTTTCCGCGATTCCCCTCATCCCTCTCCCTCTCTCTCTCTCTCTCTCTCTCTCTCTCTCTCTCTCTCTCTCTCTCTCTCACACACACACACACACACACACACACACGCACGCGCGCATACATACCCACTTATACATACACAAACATGCTTCGCGATAGATGTGTACATAATGCCTTTCAATACATTCTTGCTTATGATTGGTCAGTATGTTAAGCACCAATAAAAATACCAAGTGTCTTGTGTATGACGTTAAACTGCATCCAATGGGAAAGTTTAAATTCTGGAACACTGGCCAGTGTGGAATACCCGTTCATCACCATTACTTCAAGATCCACCCTGAACCTGAGTGGTAGTACCTGTTGAGGTCCCATCTATGGGTTATGTAGAAAAATGATTTTTTTTTTTAAATTGAGTTTTAATAAAAGAATTTTCAATACTCATCAATGTTGAATAAAACAAAACACCAGAGAATAGACTAAAATGATTGACATGACGAAAAATGCAATCAACCAACTAACAATGTCTTTTAGATGAGGCTTGATAATTAGTATTATTTGGATATTCAGACTATTGTCCTCATCTTTATTCCTATCTGTACATCGTTTTGACCGATGTGCCCTCCGGCCTTCTTCAGGTATTTCTTGTCAAAGTTCCGTGATGGTTCCCGATTACGACAAGAAGTTTACCGGGTTCGAAAAGAAGGTTCCCGAGTTCGAGAAGACTTCCGCATCCGACAAGAAATACCTGGAGAAGGCCGGAGAGCACATTGGCCGAAACGTTGTACAGTTCCCGGATTCGAAAAGAAGGTTCCCGAGTTCGATAAGACTCCCGCGTCCGACAAGAAATACCTGGAGAAGGCCGGAGAGCACATCGACCGAAACGTTGTACAGTTACACTAAAAAGAATTTAATTCCCGCGAATAACATCCAAGGAATGGACGGAAACGAATGCCGGCATAAAAGTTGCCCATACTTCGAAGGTCATTGCTTTGAAATTTAGCCCAGGGATTTCAAAACACGAGGTTTTTAGTTCAAATACTGGCTTGGCAAAAATGTACAAAAAAACTTAAGATAATACTATAGTCTTCGTCTATCAAGGATTAGAATGGTAAAACCAAGATTTATTATCATTTAGGTAGATATTACAATAAGTGTGTACACAGACGTCTATTTTCCTATGCCTATGCTGTGTTCTGTCAAACATTGGACTTTACAGTCACAGGAGGCGCTGTAACTTCAGTGACACAAAACTACATTATAGTCTTCCGAGAATGAAATGCCAATAATACAATAAACCTGTACACACACGTCTATTTTCCTATGCCTATGATGTGTTCTGTCTGTGGGGATTAGAATAGACTGACCGTATCCCCTAGTCTATTAGAAAAAACCTCTGACCTTGCGGCTATACCTCATTCCAAGGAAAGGCTAGTGGAGTAAGCCCCGGCATCAAATCCTGAGCTGGAGTCCCTAAAGTGGTGTGATGCTGAATTTTAGCACTATCCAGCAAATTCTACGACACTATCTTTGCGAAATTGTTTTGGTTTTTTTTGTATTTCCTTTGGACCACAACGGCAGTGTTGACAGAAGGATCTGCTGCTTAGGTGACACCTCGTGCTACATACCAACTTGCCCTGGCCACGTGGTTCCAAGTTTTTTTGACACTACGCCATCGTCTCTAGTAGACGAATAGATGTCAACAATTCCCCAGCAAAGGAATGTACCCATCCAAAAAGAAGGGGGGGCTGGATATGATACTAAACTACATCTGATGATGAGGCTCCAGTTCTGGAGATTTGGGAAGTCTGGAGTACCCCTTCATTACTATTACTACTAGGTTTACTCTGACCCGGAGTGGTAGTATCTGATGGGTTACTATCAATAGGTCAAATGGAACTGTTCAATTATTTAATAAGGATTAATATTACTAGTTACTTGAAACTATACAAGTTTTTGCAAATAATACGTAAATGCTGTACATTACATTGGAATACTTGTACATAACTATACGTAGAGAATAGTAAAAGAACGTTTTCCGAAAAAGATGACTTTATTTTTGGTGGTACCGTTGACGATTAAACGTTTCGATTTATGTTAAAACTTCATCAGGACTATTCAAAAGAATGGAAAAATGTTGAATGAATAATGATGGATGTTTTTATTTTACTCATACATAACCGTGTGCAAAACTCTTACGAAACAAAAACAGATGTAAATATGAATATACAATACACGCGCTGTCCTAACCTCTTGGCATAAAATAAGTCTAAACAGGTTGACATACCGTTAAAATCGATCAATTAATCTGTCTTCACTCCTAACAGATTACTATGAACAAGAATAGTCGGGGATGGGGCACATGATGAAGAAAATCTTGTATGCTTACCTTTTCTCAGGCACGAGCACGGTTCGCTGATAAAATTCTATTTTTTTAAATATCCCAAACTTACATTAGATAAATCATGCCTGTCGAAGAGACACAATTCATATTTATTGTTACGATTTTTGTCGGCATTTTAAGGCTGCAGGTGAGAGCACTTTTCGGTGGAGATCCCTTGTGTTCCTAAGTGAAGAATCCTTGGTTGATTATTAGTGTTAGGTAGAATTCTTTAGTTGTTCCTCGGTGTTCCCTACTGTTAGGTAGAATCCTTTGGTTGTTCCTCGGTGTTTCTTATGGTTGGACAGAATCCTTTGGTTGAGCAGAGTCCTTGTCTGCAGATCCGTTCGTCCGTGTCGAATACATGCAAATGAACGGCTTTCAAGATCGGCAATTAAGTGGTGGACTTCAGCACACCTTATATACCGAAATAATCCAACATTTATATCTAAAAACATGTCCATGAATGATACAAGGGCAAAAGAAAATAAGAAAAACTCGTTATTCCTGAAACAGCGACCTCTACCAGCTGTCAGAAATGTACAAATGTCACTGTCTTGAATAATTTTGGTGTTTCGGATTGTTGCCCTCATCTTTATTGGGGTTTCGGCCCTGTGGTGTATCCAAGGAAGGCTGTTGTTCATTATCGGAAATGTAAATTATCATTGTTGTATTTGAAATCCAATAATAATATGGTGTTATCGTTAAATGTTTTGAATATATAAAGGAAAGTCTTCATTACATGGTGACTACGTTATGAGTAAACGAGTCAAAACTCTAATGCTAACTGACAAATTCGAAATAAATAAAGAATGAATAAATTAATAAATAATAATAATAATAATAATAATAATAATAATAATAATAATAATAATAATAAATGTAGATTATGCGGTAATAGAGATGAGACTGTAAACCATGTACTATGTGAATGTAGCAAACTAGCACAAAGGGAGTACAAAACTAGACACGACTGGATTGGGAAGGTGATCCACTGAGAATTATGCAAAAAATTGACCATACGACAAAATGGTATATGCATAAACCAGAATATGTTCTTGAGAACGAAACGCATAAAATTCTCTGGGACTTCAGCAAGAAGATCAGACCTAGTGTTGATTAACAAAAAAGAAAGAACTTGTCACCTGGTGGATTTTACAGTCCCAGCAGATCACAGGGTGAAGCTAAAAGAAAATGAAAAAATGGACAAATACTTGGACCTTGTCAGAGAACTGAAAAAGTTATGGAATATGAAAGTGAAAGTGATACCAATTGTAGTTGGTGCACTTGGAACGGTCCCAAAAGGATTTGAAAAGGGTTTGGAAAGTTTGGAAATCAGAGGAAGGATTGAAACCATTCAGAACACTGCACTGCTGCATTCTGCAAGATTACTCAGAAGAGTCCTGGAGACCTGAGGAGACTTGTTGTCACTCAGACTCCATTGAAAGACCATCAGCTAATGCTGATGTGAAAACTCAAAAGGAGTAAATAATAACTAGCAGGGACTTTCAGGGACTCTCACCAACCTACTCTATCCTTCATTGTTTCTGGGAGGTCGTCTGTGCAGCATCCAGTATCCGCGCAGAGCTGGTCAATGTAGGTCCTTGCTGGGCGGCCCATATTTGTATGTCCATGTGCTGGTTTTCATTGGAGAATGTCGCTTGTGAGTTCATCCTTGCTTCTCCAGCAGTGTCCTGCATGTCTTTTTTCTTCTCACTCGGATGGTTTGTGAGATAGGGGGAAAATGACCGTACAGCTGCTTCATTGTGGAGTGTTGTTTCCAAAACTTGTTCAAGACCGCACGCAGCATTCTTGTGCAGCTCTCATCTAACTTATTCTCCAAGTCGACTTCACCATCAAGTATAAATTAATCTTTTGATAATGAGGGTTTGAGAGTTTGACCCCAAATCATAACATATTCTAAGTACTTCTCTGCTTCCTTACAAAATAATGGGAGTAAAATAAGGAATTGAAGTGAAATAGAGAATTAAATTCGACAGTATGTAGAGAAACTAGAAAAACAGGGAGCATTCTAAAAGATGAGTTTATACTGGATGGTGAAGTCGACCTGGAGAATAAGCTAGATGCGAGCTGCACAAGAATGCTGCGTGCAGTCTTGAACAAGTTTTGGAAACAACACTCCACAATGAAGCAGCTGTACAGTTACTTGCCCTTTATTTTTCTTGAATGTATGGGCTTGGTGGGCACTAATGAGATCACTTTTAATAATTCAAGAATCAAAAGTGAGTTTGCATTTATAATTTACTTTTTTTATCGTAAAAATTGTATTAAACATTTGTAAATGAGTTATGTTTTGTAATGTAAGATTTATTCTGGGGTAAATGGAAATAAAATATGGTTAGAAAAAGAACATGTAAGTGAGGATATTTGAACTAGGAGATTAGTGCTCTACAATCTTACCAACCAATGCCGTTTACATAGTCGGTGTGGAAGAATCAAATATAAATCTTTAGCTAAGACAAACACAGGTGACTGGCTCTGAAATGATAAAGAATTGCACAAATCACATGTATACATATTTACCAACACCTCCACACAAACAAAATAGGACAAATGGTTAATTTTCTTTCGCAGAGATTAACAGGTTTGAATTTAGAGTTTTTCTTTCTCCTAGACTGGTTGCCTAACTAAAGATTACAGTTTTTTCTACTAGTTGTCGGTAGCTGGCAGGACAATATTCGGATCCAAACATTTCCCAAGTGTATTAGTGATATGAAAAATGCAAACAGCCGCGTCCAGGATTTGAACTCATCTCGTCGTGTCTATTTCCTATGACGGTAACCATTACACCACGTGTCTCACATCTGTATGATTAATCTTGAATAACTTGAGACACATTCAAGATGTTGCAATTTTATTATATCTATCTATATATATACATATATATTTCAGTCTGTTCATATCTATCTATCTATCTATATATCTGAGTCTGTTCATATCTATCTATCTATATATCTGAGTCTGTTCATATCTATTTATCTATCTATCTATCTATCTGAATCTGTTCATATCTATTTATCTATCTATCTATCTGAGTCTGTTCATATCTATCTATATATATATATATATATATATATATATATATATATATATATATAGTCTGTTCATATCTATTTATCTATCTATCTATCTATCTGAGTCTGTTCATATCTATATATCTATCTGAGTCTGTTCATATCTATCTATCTATATATATATATATATATATATATCTGAGTCTGTTCATATCTATCTATCTATCTATATATCTGAGTTTGTTCATATCTATTTATCTATCTATCTATCTGAGTCTGTTCATATCTATCTATCTATCTGAGTCTGTATAATGCCTCCATGGCAATTTAATTCAAAATAAAGGGAAATATTCAATACTTAGTACTTACTATATATCAACCTTTAGAAAATACTAGAAGCGGCTACCCAGTGACACCTGGGTTTGACATTTACAAATGCAGGATATTTTTACATTTATTATATATTTTGATTTTTAAATATTTTCGAATATAATTCAAATCTTCATGATTTCTGCACAAAAAGCAAGGGCCGGTGATATTTAATGTGTATATATAAGTTATTTACTTTGCCGTTGATTGTTTTCTTTTCGTAATTTCATCCGGAAATACCTACATACGTACACACCAACTGCCCTTTATATATGTATAGATACTGATCACTGAGCATGAACACGTGTAGCTAAGAATGGTGTCTATTTCATACTGAAATCTGTTCGAGCCCAGGTAAAAGAACAAAACTGATAATGTGGAATGCTGAATTTAAAGGTGAACAATCCATTTCTCTTGAAAGATTGATGCAAAAATTATTATTATTAAGCTGCAAAGTGGGCTGGAAATTGCTTTATTCTCTAAACAACGATGTGCTATTTTTTGTTTTGTTGTAGATTACCATTACCATTATTATCATCATAATTATTTCCTTAGCTTTGCTTAGCCAAACAAAATGATCCCAATTAACTTCCAGTGCCTGTTGTTCCTAAAGGATCACCCATCTCATGAATTAACGGGCTCATTGTTGCTTAACTTCGGTGTTCTGATAAGAACCGGTAATTTCAGCATGTCTTGTTATCATTTCACTCCTTGTGAGTTTTTTCCCACCACAGTGAAAGACCGCTGACGGTCTTTCACTGGAGTGTCTTTCAAGACACTTCTGAGTATTCTAGGTGATTTTAACAATGCTGTTGTCTGGATGGTCTCAATTATTCCTCTGATTACCGGTTCCTCTAGTCTGTTTTCAAAGCTTTTGGGGACAATTCCAGGTGCACCAATTATAAATGGTACCATTTTTCAATTCTCTAGCAAGGTCTCGGTATTATTATTATTATTATTATTATTATTATTATTATTGTTATTATTATTTTCGGGGTTATTATTGCGAGTTTTCAACACTAGCTCTAACTTGTGATGGCATGTCTCTTCAGGGCAAGTCTCCTCGATATTCTTTTTGGTATTCGATTTTAGAAGTATTGTATTCTAGATAGTTTCAATTCTTCCTCTAATCTCCAGTTTATTGAATGATGTTCCAAGTTAACCAACTGCGATGTGTATCACTGTCCGAACATGTTCCAATGTTTCAGTTAAATTGCAAGGTTCGTGTATTTGTTCTGATTTTCTAATTTACTGGTCTCCTGGAGATGGCAAAATCCACTAGATGACAAGATCTTTTCTTCTGGTGGGCGTAAATACCATTTGTCAGCATGGTCAAATTTTAATCTCTTGCACAGTTCCCATTTGATTACTTTATCTACCCAGTCATGCCTACTCTTATGTTTCTTTTGTGCCAGTTTGCTGCATCTGCATTATTACGAGGGTGACTGGTTCAGTTCTGTCACGATTTCACACCTACACTTGATATTTATTTTATGAATTATCAATGTTTATTTGTCTGCATTCTTTAGATGAAGCTTGATATGAATATTTTTTTCTAATTGATCGTGATTCTTCTCGTGACACATGTCGGAATTATAGGCGTGCAAAACCCAATGACGTCATTATTTGAATAAGACCTTCAAAATGTCTTCGACGCCCGCTTGATGAACATTTAAACTATTAAAAATGATTTCCCAGGTTTGGTAATTTCTCTGCTCGGATACATAGGCAACATATGAGAAATTCCGGAGGACACAGCGTCCGAAACGTTATGTTTATACATACCTCAATAAAGATGAAGACAACAGTCCGAAACATTAAAATTATTCATTATCAATTTTTGTTTCGGCATAATTAGTTTTTATGGAATTATTTTGGGCTGCTATTAAAATAGATTCAATTTCTCTCTTCATGTTTCCCCTTCTTGCATTTGTTAAGGTTATCTTATATGCAATGTCCTTTGTTTTGTACCTTGAAATATCCGTACAATTGTTTATTCATCCCATTTCTTCTTGTTATCATTCATACCTTTTCATGTAGAGGGTATATATGGTAGTTTGGAATATAGAGTGAGCAACTGCAAGTTTCCACTAATTCCCTGTACCACTCTCAGTATCCTCGCACACGTCATCGTTACCTCGCTTGGATCTCTGTGGAATCTTTCATGTAATGTCGACGATAGTACTTTTGACACTGCTCTAAGACAATTATTGTGGGAATTACCCTTAATTAATGTTCTTAGGCAGTGTCATATTATTCCTAGCTGTTTCTCTTTGCCTTTCTCTTAACCCTGATATCCCATGATGCATTCTCCTTACTCGTGACGGCCAATCCATCTTGGAAGGGGTGTCGGTTTTGATCTCAAAATACCAAATTAATTATTTGTAACTTCAAAAGCCACCTTTACAATGCAATGTAATAAAACGAATTATATCAGTAGAAGTTTCTTTTTTGTTGACTATTTTATTGATTGATTTCATGCGATTATCTATATATCAATAATCGTGTTCCTTAATTATACGTCCATTATCATCTTGCAACACCCTCTATTTACAAATGTGACACTCCAAATCGCCCAAGATTAAAGGCAAAAATGTAAATCCTGATTATCTGCTGTTGCTCATCAGCCAAATTCTTATTTCTCATGAGTGTCGTTACCTCAGCTAAATAATGTAAAATTCCGTTTTTATTATAAAGAAAGAAATGGAAGGAAAAGGGTATGCCACACAGAAATAATTTAAGAAAGAAAGAAAGGAAGAGAGTAGGGAAAGATAGAGAGATGAGAAGAGCGTGCAAAAGTGATGTTAATCTCTTTCAATCGAATATAATAAAAAGAAAGAAAGAAAGGAAAAGGTGTATGTGTGTATGTGTGTATGTGTGAGAGAGAGAAAGAGAGGGGGAGAGAGAGAAAGAGAGAGAGTCAAATCAAGCTTATTATATTTTTTACATATTGAACTATTTAGCAATAGCTGTTAAGTAAACATATCAAATGTTGTAATAATTAAAGTATCATACTCTGGTATATACACAGGTCCTGCTAGTCGATTAATCAAAACCAGATATTCAAAAAGACGAAATTTTAATTTTGAAATTAGTTTAAAACCATGATGTCAAAATGTATATGGGTGTTTCACCTATAAACACAGGTCAAACGTCAAATGAAGTTTACACGTGAGGTTATCTAACATTTTAAAATGTATTTTTCGTATAGAATAATCATATACGTATGATATATATTTCTTCTTATCTATCTATCTATCTATCTATCTGTATGTCTGTCCACCTCACTCTGTTTATATATATCTCCAACTTTTCACGTACAAGAAGATCTAGAAAAGGTAGTGACTTTTATGTCACCAAGCAGTTCATAGCATGGCGAATAGATGGTAAATTTATAAGCAAATTTTTAAGTGTTTACCAAAAAGAATTATTCTCAACTTAGAATCACATTGGGAATTTTATTTTCTTCTTGTATTTTAACTACAACCACTAATACTACTGATACGATTTTATGGGCCATCCTTTAGGCTCCAAGCAGGTGAGCTTGTTCAGTGGATATCTTTGGTAAAGAATCCTTTGGTTGTTCCTTAGTGCTCCTCAGTATTGCAAGTCCTTCGTCAATGATTGCAAACGGACGTCTCTCAGTATCAGTGATTAAGTAGTCAACCAACCGCGCATTATGACTGTTGATTCGCTGATGTTTAAACCATGTGACCTCGTCTAATCTATAAATTTAAGTGGTGTATTGTAGCACACCTTATATACCGAAATATTCCAACAGCGTGGCGTATAAAGAGTAATAGATGGAGATTTTGAAAGCGAATTTTTAAATGTTTACCAAAAGGTATTATTCTTAACTTAGAATCACATTGGGGAATTTTATTTTCTACTCGTATTTTAACTACACCCCCTAATACTACAACTAATAATAATGATAATAATAATACCGCAATCCTTTTTATTTGCTAGAAGGCGGTAGCTGAGAGACTTAGTGTCCTAGAAATGACGTTAAACTGCATCTCACGGTGAGGTTCCAATTTTGAATATTTGTGGAGTGCAGAATGTCACTCTATTGCCATTACTCCCAGGTCCACTTTGTCCAGTATTGGTAGTACCTGTTGGTGTCTCATCTATGTGTTAAATAGAAAAGATTTGACAAAATGTTTTAAAGAATGTGTTTAAAAAAACAGAGCTCCATCAAGAATTAATAAAATAATCCATCATGGGTTAACATGCCGTAAAATCCAAACAACTAACATACGATGTATTTTCATGGTGAAAGATCTCATTGCCATTGTGAACAACTGTTAGCACCAAGGATTGGTCTTCAATCCTGTTAAGACAAGCGTTACGAGACCAAGTGACATCTACATGAATAATAAGACACAGAGTTTGTTGCAAAGAACGGACTCGACCACATTTGTCTCCACCCACTGGGTGCCATTATCTCCAAGGATAACAACAAACACGTTTGCTGCTATTCACCTTATCCGAAAGAATGTGAGACTCTTTATTATTGGGAGATTTTCAACCATTTATACTGGTTTCACTTCTGATGGCTAGAAAAAAAATCCAATAAGTCATCATCGAACTGAAATACATCATAGACAAACGTGACAACATCGACAGAATGTTGACAGAATTTCCAACACATGTCAGTTCCTGGGACGTCTTAACCAAATCAGCGTTTTTGCCCTGCACTCCAAACTGTTGACCCTCATCAGCAATTGCATTGTAAAATTATACAAGGAAAAACCGACCACGCCCTTTGAAAAGAAAACCCATCAATGAGTCTTGTTTCA
>CM042142.1:71097217-71122602 GCA_023376005.1 Doryteuthis pealeii
GTGACGATAGCCGAGCGGTTAAGCAGCCCGACGGAGGATGAATCGATCGGTTTCTATCCCGGGTGTGGGTAGCTTGCAAAGGTCTAGCCATAACTGAAGAGACGTGATACATCGAACACGGTGTCTGTGGATGACTATATATATATAGAGAGAGAGAGACAGGCAGACAGACAGACAGAGAGACGGAGTGACAGACAGAGAGAGAGACAGACAGACAGACAGATAGATAGATAGAATGGGTCATTTTATTCGAAACAATCTCTGTATTATAATGTTTAATAATTATAAAACGTTAGGCGGAACAGTTACAAGTGTTACAAACGACAATGTTTACTATAAAACCTCAATACAAATATAAAACGTGCAGTATGCCACGAAACCGAGCTGGTAGAATGCTTACGGCGTGATAGATAGTTCACAAGATATATATATATATATATATATATATATATATATATATATATATATATAGAGAGAGAGAGAGAGAGAGAGAGATAGAGAGAGAGAAATAGAGAAAAAAGATAGATAAATATATGTATATATAGAGAGAGATGAATAGAGAGCGACATAGATAGATAAAGAGAGAGAGAGAGATAAATAGAGAGAGATTAATAGAGAAAGAAAGAGATAGATAAATATATGTATATATAGAGAAAGATGAATAGAGAGATACATAGATAGATAAAGAGAGAGAGAGAGACGAGATGAAAAAAGCGATTAGATAAACACGAATATTTTCAATGCTATTTATTTTTTCAATCTTTTAATTTTCTAATGTGTGTGTGTGTGTGTGTGTGTGTGTGTGTGTGTGTGTGTGTGCATGTGTGTGTGTGTGCGCGCGTGTGTGCCTGTGTGTGTGTATGTGTGCTGGTATATATGTCATATTCCTTGAGTATTTAGGTCATATATATATATGTGTGTGTGTGTGTGTGTGCAAAAATTCCCAGCATTCCTAATAATATAAAACCAATTATATGTATATATATATATATATATATATGCGAACATATATGTGTGTGAATTTCTTCTACTGGGGAATGTGATTGGTTTCCTAGCCCATATAAATCAGGATTTCAATATTCTTTTGCCTTTCAAAATAGACAGGCCTTACCCAATGGAATATAAGTGATTCTTTTACATTTCTTCATCTTATATATAAACGATAAATATCCATATCCTATATGCAATAAATATTCATAGCAGTCTATATACATATGCTCTTTTGAATATTTATTAAAATTATACTATATTACGTATTTGCTGCTTTATTTCCAACGTCCTTTAATGTAAGTACACATTTCTCCAGTGCTTTCTTTATCTATAAACATTATTTCAATATATACGCAATGTCATTCTTATTATTATATATATATATATATATATATATATATATATATATATATATATATAATCCAATGAGTGAATGATGAAATCTGCTGTACCGTGTAATAATTTACAATAGTCGTAATTGATAGACTTCAATATGTCCGCTTAGTCCAAGGGTAACAGAAAATATATATTGGAAAAATAAAGAATTAGTTTTTAAACATAATAATCAATTTCAGGAGACTTAGTGGAGTGTAATTCTCTAATTAAGTTTACTTATTTATATATATATATATATATATATATATATATATATATATATATATATATATATATATATAAGGAATAGTGAATAAATGAGAAAATGAGAAAAGTATTCGCATGAAAAGGTGCTCAATGCTAATAAAGCAGAGCAGATTTATTATCAATTGTAATATTATGGATTTGGACTCATAACTTAAAGTTTCATGGTTATGCAATCATCAGATGAGTCAAATGGTTGAGATCTTAAAAACCAGTCAAATGGTTGATATTTTAAAGAAATTTAATTCTTTAATAAATCTCAACCATTTGACTACTGGTTTTTAAGATCTCAACCATTTGACTCATCTGATGATTGCATAACCATGAAACTTTAAGTTATGAGTCCAAATCCATAATATTACAATTGATTATATATATATATATATATATATATATATATATATATATATATATAGGAGAAATCGGCATTTTCCAGAATAAAAAAGCAATATACTAATTATGTTTATTTCCTGAACAAATCAGACGAATTAATTTTAAAAAGGTAGACTCTCCGTGAGTTAGTACATGGCATATGCTCCCGCAGATGCTAATATTATTAGCTTTCTGGACCAAATATTTTTTCATGATCAATTTTGAGTAAAGATTTACTGGTGCCTCAAAAGTTAATTAATTCAATACAACCCCCCGAATCTCTATTCAAATGTCTTTAATGTACTTCTTGAGGTAAAAGGAGTTCTCATCAACAAAATTCGACCACTATCCGATGACTGTAAGTCAAATACGTTCTTTCAGATTAATTCCTCTCCCAAAAAATTCTGTACTCACCATTAAAACACTTGTTTTACGACATATAAACCTCAGTGAGTCATTTAATGCCGACAAAGTTTTGAAATAAATTAATTCTTAATAGATACTCATTTTTTTATAAACTCCTCTTCTATTTAACCCATAGATTGAACCCAAACAGGTACTACCACTCCGGGTCAGAGTGGAACAGGGAGTAATGAGGATAAAGGTGCGCTCCACATTTCCAAGATCTTCAAAACTTAAACCTTTCCATCAGACAGAGTTTAACGTCACTCCCAGGACATGAAGACCGTCAGTCATCGCCTTCTAGCACCCATATAATAAAAAGGGTTGGGGCTTGCCTTAAGGACAATAGGTTTGAGGCAATCATATAGGTGCTAGAGCTTGACGTGATCAGCCGATTGATCAAAGGGGGGCCTCTCCGACCGCCCGTCTAGCCTAAGTAAGGGCTTAAGTGGAGTGTTGCATGTCATGGATTTCTCTACCACCAGGGTTCCATCCTTTGGTGGAAAGAGTTCTCAGGTAAAATCTCAAGATTGACCCATTAGACTAGGAATCCATAGTAAACAAAAGAAAATAATTTCAATGTTTTCTGTGTGGGCAGGTATGATGCACATGTATCCTCTATTCTACACTGCACACATTATACATGCCAGGGATGAGTCCTTTTGTTCAGAAATTTGGAGATAAACATAGCTCAGGGCACAGTGATTTCATGCTTTCCCTAAAACTAATGAAAAATGGATGGCATTAGCCGCAGCTGAGATTCGAAACCAAGTCGCTGGTTTGGTTTTCTGTGATAGTAACCGTTATGCAACCTAATGCATGTATCTTCTATCTATCAATCTATCTAAACCCTAGTGCCCTTATGGCAAACCCTATCCTGTTTTTTTATTATCATATATGTACTAAAAGGATGTAACTGAGGGTCTTGATGTTCTGTATATGACGTTAAACTCAATCTGATGGTGAAGTTCAAATCCTGAAGTTCTGGGTAATGTAGAGTACTCCTCCATCCCCATTACTCCATGGTCAATTCTGGCCCAGAGTTGTAGTATTTGTTACGGTCCTATCTGTGGGTTGATTAGAAAAAAATGAATTTAAAAAATATGTTTATTTTAATTTTTCTTTTAATAGATAGGCAAATATTAATTATGAATATGTTTATAAAAAAATTGAGTTTATTCTTTTTTTTTATCAAACTATCGCTTCGAATCTATTTCAAAACTTTGTCGGCATTAAATTACCCACCGATGTTGATATGCCGTAAAACAAAACAAACAAGCCTATCTATCTATCTATCTATCTATTTGCTTGTTTTCCTCTGTTCAGATTACGTAATTAGACAAATTCTAAGGAGCACAAACATAAATTTGTGTATAAATGCCTTCCAATTTCTGCTATTTTTGTATGAGTTATTTTCAGCTGGGCGTGTTTGCGTGTGGACTAGCGTCTCTGATCCTTGCGCCGTTTTTGTCTTCACCGCTGGCATTTCCATCCCCCGTCATTCTCCCCTCCCCTCTCTCTCTCTCTCTCTCTCTCTCTCTCTCTCTCTCTCTCTCTCTCTCTCTCTCTCTCTCTTTCCTATTTACTGCCGACTTGAGAGCGTTCCTTCTGTCCTGATCACATATTATGCAAATTACCTTTGTTTCCTATGGTGACACGTGACTTCATTTTCATATCGTCTCTCGTTTTGTTTCTTAACCTATTTCTTCTTCTTCTTCCTCTTCTTCTTCTTCTTCTTCTTCTTCTTCTTGCGCACCTTGTGTGGTGTAATGTTTATTCCGACCAGTCTGGTAAATGCTTATAACTGAGATCGTTTATCACCGGGTGTCGTGGATTTCTGATCTTGTGCCAAAACTAAATTAAAATAAATGATACGCATTTTTTTTTGTATCTATTTAGTTTTTTTGATTTTTTTTTTTTTTTATGTACGAAGAATTTGTTCAATTTATTCTATGAAAAAACATTTTTTTCTTAACATTGAAAAGTACGTAATGATAAAATTCCGTTCAGTAAATCTAATTTCCAGTCTTTGTTCCGGTTGAGAATCTATTTATCGATACGAAGATATTAATACTTGTTAATTTTTATTAACTATTACTTTTTTCTCAAAAATATATAGCTTATAAATGTACTGAAAATATTATTTTTTCGACAAAGTTAAAGTAATTATCTATCACCCTGGAAGAATGATAATGTACATTTTCACATTCATTCTACAAACACAGACACAGACACACACACAGACACACACATACACACACACGCACACACACACACACACACATAGATATATATATGTATATATATATATATACCACACAACTTACCATTTTTATAGGATATTCTTTTTATATCTATCTATATCTATATATATATATATATATATATATATATATTATATATATATATATATATATATATATAGTCGATTTGTTGCTGTATAGCCCGATATTGACCACTGTAGAATAAGCAATGTAAGTTGTGTTTATTATTTTCTGCATTATAGTATTATATATATATATATATATATATAATATATATATATAAGTAAGTGAAGTCGACGGGGCGGCCTAAGGTCGGTATCAGCCAGTCAGCGAGGGGAGTCTATCCCCTTTTCAATAGCGCTAGACCAAGGAGATTGTATTTTTTAGCATCTGAGGTGGAGCGCCACACCTACTATCAGCTCCTTACTTTACCGCACAGATCCCTGTGCTACTCATACGCTGATTTGACGGGGACCGGTATCCGAACTAGGAACTTGTGGTTTATCCCAACACAATTTTAGGATGCAGTATAATGACGTTTTTAACATACTTCATACTTTTTATGCATCTTGTTTTATCAGCAGCGGTAAGAGCTATGAAAGAATAAAATAAGTTCGTTGTTATATCTTGCCCTCTGTAAATATTTTGTAATCTGCCTTTTGTTTAATAGATAGGCAAATATCATTATGAATAATAAACTCAGAAAGATTCTTCTAAGAATATTAACTTATAAAGGGCCACTTCTCTAAAATAGAACTACATGAATATTAGCGAACGATCACCTGCCTAGGGATTTTAATATACCACCAGATCGTAAAGAAATATTCTTTTAATAACGAGACATCTCTTCGTCTGTCAGTCTGTTTGTATGTCTGTCTGTCTCCCTCTATCCCTGTCTCTGTGTGTGTCTCTCTCTCTCTGTCTCTGTCTCTCTCTCTCTCGCTCTCGCTCTCTCTGTGTCTGTCTGTCTGTCTGTCTGTCTGTCTGTCTCTCTCTCTCTCTCCTCTCTCTCTCTCTCTCTCTCACACACACACACACACACATGAAGTCGGGTTTCGAATCACGCACAAGGCAGTCTTCCTATCTATAGCTCTGCTGATGAGGCCTAATAGGCCGAAATGTACATACAGAGATTGATTTTTCTCGATTTGTTTAGCCTTACATTTAAATAGGTATGCCCGCCTAATTAATTAATTATTAATTAATTAACTTTCAAAATTAGGTACGACTTCAATTAAGCACATATTCTCCCAAAAATTGTCGGCTAAAAAAAGCCATATCATAAACACATCGTTTGTGTATTTACTTCTCATATATATGTGTGTGTGTGTATGAGTGTGTGTGTGTGTGTGTGTGAATGAATAAATTAAGGAATAAATCTAAATAAATAAAATCAAACAATCACTACAAACACTACAACCAACCATCCCCTCAGGACGACAAGAGAAATGGTTGAAAGCGCTTGGGTAAAAAAATATAGGACAATTTTTCCACCATTTGGATCTCGATCCACGAAAAACTACAATAAGTCCTGAATATCTAAACCCGAAGATCATAAAGAATGATTATTCCGGGGTCTTTAACAATACCCCCCCACACACACACACGTGTGTGTATTGCTAGAATTATTATTACTAGCAAATATATGCACCCTCCGGGTGCAAGTATCTAAATTTTAATGTAATAAAATATGTTAACTTAAAAAGACTAATGAAACTAAATAAGATGCCGATAAAAAGATTTGAAACAGAGAGGGAACAACTAAAACTTACTTTTTCTTCACTCCCGTCTTTCATTGCTAAATTTTCATAATTTAACTATTTAGTTAAATTAGGATAAAGAGTAAAGAATAGAATTAGTAATAAAGTAAAGAATAGTATTAGTTAATATTGTTAATGGATTTCTTTTAAGATTTATTCCCGAGACTTTTTATATATTCATTAAGATAAAACCAAAATAATTAAAAATCAATAATACTAAGTACATATTTATTAAAATCAAATTTTTAATATTAATATGTAAATTAGCCTTCCCATTCACACTCCAAAACCGCCATTTTGTTGTATATAAATACAATTGCATGTTATTAGAATGAGATATGGCCAACAGTATTAATAATGTAAGATACTTTTATTAATAATTGAGGTTTAAATCAAATCATGGAGAATGTGATGTGAATTGTGACTCGATTAGTAATATAGTTTCGGTTACAGGCAGAAAAATACACAATCTCCATTATAATAAGATGTTTTATGTAACACAATAAAAACTGTTTCTCATATTGATGTTCTATATATCCACTAATAGAATAGAGCAGTTTATTTAAGTTTATGTAACTTTGAGAATGAAAAGGTTTACTGGCCAATTTGTAACTGATCATCTTTGTGTGTCGTTGATAATTGTTACTTTTTACTCATTCAAATCTCCGATTTAATGATTTGTAACACTAAAATGCTCATCAGTATTCTTTATTTCTTTCCAAATAGATCATCAATATCTCCAAGGACAGCTGTTCACACGGGAACTTTGTACTCGTTGTGTTTTCACACAACTATGTGAACCAACCTTTCCAGCATCGGCAGGATGAAACGCAAGATCGATTCTTAAGCAGGGTAAGCTGGTTTTTGAGTTTTCCTTCTTCCAGATTGGTTGCCATACCAATTCTACAACAACTACTATTCTCTTTTTTTATATATATATATATATATATATATATATATATATATATATATATACCAACCCCTCCGCACGAGCAGGATTTGACACAATGTCAATTAACTAAACGGAGTTTAACAACAGGGTTGAATTCAGAATTTTCCTTCTCCTAGACTGTTTGCCTGACCAAAGTTAAAGAGCCCAGTCTGCCCTAATATTTACCTTTAGCTGGAGAGAGAATAATTGGATTTATATCTGTATTTGCGCGAAAGTGCTTTTATTTATTTATAAGTGGGAAGGTAGAAATGGATTCATGCCTCTACTGATGCCATTACTGCAACGTGGAATACAAATATTCTTGTCTTGGACATGAACCTGGATCGTCAGGTCCATTCCCTTCGACGATAAGCATTACGCTACATTTTCACTCAAGTCATATTATTGGCTCAAGTGGCACTAAAGCACTTTTCTCAGTCTCTTAGTATATTCTATTTATTCATTTTCAACCCAATAGTATCAGGTGGCTTTTACTACAAATTTGATACCAATTCTGCTCAGTACTGCAGTGCATATTGTTGCAAATCTTATTATAATAGAGATTGCGCGTTTGTGTGAAACTTCGCCACTACTGATATCACAATTCCTTCAGTTATCTAACAATCATTATTTAATCTTGATTCGCATCATATTTATCAACGTCTATCTTAAACTATCTTAAAGTATAACTGAGTTTAATTTGACTCAAAATTTGACTATGTTATTAATTCGTTCAAAATCTGTGTTATATAGCATTAAGAAATAAAGGATTTTGCATGCTGGTTTTAACAAAACTAGGTTTAATGAATAATTACGTGGTGCTATTGATTTCTAATAATTTTGCTCTATTCTCAAACATATTAATAGCAATCCCATGTATAATCATATACACAAATCAATTAAGATAAAATCAAAATAAGTGTAATCCTTTTATATGCGTTCTTATTTACTTTCATTAGTTTTTCTAATTCAATTACATATGTGATATTTAATTACATTAATGTACAGAGGTTGAATATTTTTGCTAGTTTAAGTTATAAATCTAAAAAACAAAAATCAGTTTTCGATTCTTTAATGGGGTTTTTAACGTTTCTTCGCAGACATATTCGAGACTATTCCAAGCATTCCGGTAATGATGAGAACGTCGGTTATCTTCAGATTACCCATTTCTATCAATTCTCTAGAAAGCTGTTAGGATATTCCCCATTGAGTGTTTTTTACGCCAATATTAACTGGTGTTTTTTTTTGTTTTATTTTTATTTGGTGGGGGGCACTAGAGTCACAGTAAGTCTCCTCAGGTCTCCAGGACTTTCCTAAGTATTTCGGGGTATTCTAAATGTGCTGGGGTTTGGATGATTTCCATCTTCTTCTGATCTCAAATTCCTATATTCTCTTCTCCTGTGACTTGGTGTTTCGTTCCAAGCACTCCAACTACAACAGCTTCATTTTCCAGTACTTTTAAAAAAATCTCTCTGACAAGATCCAAGTATTTGGCGATCTTTTCACTTTCTTCTAATACTCTGTGATCCACTGGAACTGTGAGAGCCTCTTCTTGTTAATTAACACTAGGTTTGGTCTTCTGACCAGAATTTGGTGGTCCGCTTGTATCTCAAAACCCGAAAGAATTTTATGAATACAATTTTCCAGGATCAAATTTTAATCTCTGGTATAATTCCCAATGGCTTATAGTTCACCACCCAGCCATGTCTACTATTGTATTCCTTTTGTGCCAGTTTGCTGCATTCGTTTATTATGAAGTTATCTGTATCATCTTTGTCACCATATAACATACTCACTATTCTACAAAGTATTATCAATTTTTGCATTTTTTTTCTTTGAAATAGTTCTCATCTCATAACGATGAGCTGCATTTAAAAATTAATACATTTTTCTGTTCAGGTTTTTCTTTAGCCACGTCAAAGTAATCTAATGTCCAATATCCTTAATTTTTCACTTGAAGTATCCGTACAGTTGTTTTTTGTCCCATTTAATATTATATCAATCCTTGCGAGTTTTTTTGGTGGTCTTTCATTGGAGTCATTTAGACAGCAAGTTTCCATATGTATTCAGGACTCTTATGAGTATTCTGGACGATCTTAAAAGGTCTGGGCTTCGATTCTTCCGGTGATCTCCAATTCCACCAGGCTTTTTCGAAACATTTCGGAGCCCGTCCAAGTGTATCACCGTCCTTTCATGTTCCACGGTTTTTAATTATTTCTCTGGTTAATTCCAGGTATTTGTTTATGTTTTACACTTACTTTTATTTTCACTCAGTAGCTTACCGAAACAGAAAAATTCACCTGACGGCAATTTCTTTCTCTTGGTTAACTAAAACTATTGGTATCCATTTCACCCTCATATTCCAGTGTTTTCAAATCACTTGCAAGGCTTAGGTACCTGTCTATTTTTTACTTTCTTTCATCTTCACCCTGTGATCTGCTGGAACTGAAAAATCTACCAGTTAACAAGTTTTCCTTTTTTGTTAATAAATACTAGGTCTGGTCTTCTGGCTAGGATAAGGTGATCCGTCTTTATCTCAAAGTCCATGAAAATTGGATATGATTCATTCTCTAGAAAAGATACTCGTTTATGCATATTCCATTATTATTATTATTCACTCCTTTTGAGTTTTCCCATCAGTGTTAGCTGGTGGTCTTTCACTGGAGTCTGAGTGACAGCAAGTCTCCTCAGGTCTCCAGGACTCTTCTGAGTATTCTGGCAGATTGCAGCAGTGCAGTGTTTTCCACATTCCCGGTGAATTCTGTTGATGAAGTAACAACTTTATTCTTGCTAATTACGATGATAAAGGGGTCACAGTTACAAGCGTGCTAATTATTATAGGCACGACCCTTCTTTATTCAGTTCTCGAGCACGTTCCTTGCACTTTCATATCTTTGTCCTCACCTTTCGTGTTGAAACAAACATACTTAGAATCCGGCAGATATTCTTTTCAAGAGAACATCCAGATCAACTCTTCTTTATGGAATGGAATAGCTGATCTCAAAGTCTCAGAGTATTTTACTCAATAATTTTCAAACATATTTTTTCAAACACATATTTTCTCTTCAACTGTATCATATATATTTATCAAACCCACTGCACGAGCAGGGTGTGACACAAGGTCAGTTTCTGAAGCGGAGTTTATCAGGGTTGAATTCAGAGTTGTCCTTCTCCTTGGCTGGTTACTTGGACCAATGTTAAAGAACCCAGTCTGCCCTACTATTTACCCATAGCTGGAGTGAGAGTAGTTGGATACATACATTTTCCAAGAGTATTAGCGTTATGGGAAATGCAGACAGCCTTGTCCAGGATTTGAACTCGTGTCGATGAGTCCATTTCCTATGACTGTAACCATTACACCACGTGCCTCCATCAAATGTATCTTATAAAATTTCAAGAGAACCTGTGGGATATTTACTTATATTACAGAAGTCATTTTTTTTAATCATTTCTGTTATTTTCAATCTGTGCAAGTCCTTCACATCATTTTTAACAGCTGGTTCTTCACTGGTCACAGTAACAGAAAGTCTCGTCAGCTACCCAGGACTTTCCTAAGTATTCTATCTGATCGTAAAAATATTGTAGTCTGAATAGTCTCCTTTCTTTCCTTGGTCTCCAATTACTCCAGTCTATTTTTAAGACATTGAGTTTAAAGGGAACGAATTACAATTGGTATCACATTTACGCTCACATTCCACAGCTGTTTTAGTTCTCAGGCAAGATCCAAGTATTTATTTAATTTTCCATTTTCTTTTATTTTCACCCTGTGTTCCGCCGGGACGATAAAATCTGCTAGATAACATGTTCTTTTGTTCTTCCTAATTAGCACTGGGTCTGATCTTCTGACCAAGATTGGACGATCCGTTTGTATCTCAAAGTCACAGAAACTTCTATGCTTCTCATTTGCTAAGTCAGATTCTAGTTTGTGTATATACCATTTGTCAGCATGGTCAAGTTAAATCCCTTACACAATGCCCAGTGGATCACCTTTTCAACTCAGTTGTGTCTATTCTTGTATTCCTTTTGTGCCAGTTTGCTGCATTCGCTTTATCCTTAGCATTAATACTAGTATTGCTAGCAGTAACTGTGAACATATCACAGTAGGTTAATTTAATTATTACAACGGTTGATAAGTTTACATAAAGGCTATTGCAAAATAGTTCAATATGTAAAAAGTATAATAATCTTGATTTAAACTCTCTCTCTCTCTCTCTCTCTCTCTCTCTCTCTCTCTCTCTCTCTCTCTCTCTCTCTCTCTCTTCTCTCTCTCTCTCTCTCTCTCTTTTCGTTCTTTCCTTCTTTTCATATTTTAATTATGTTCGATTGAATCAGTTTAGCATGATAACTTCCGCGCACTCACCCCCTCTCTCTATATATATATATATATTTATCCCCTACTCTCTTTCTTTCTTATATTTTTGTGTAGCATGTCCTCTGTCTGTCCTTTATTTATTTATAATAAAAACAGAATGGTCTATTATTTAGCTGAGGTGAGAAAACTCATAAGAAATAAGAATTCAGTGGATAAACGACATCAGATAATCAGGATTTAAATTTTGCCTTTCATATTGGACGATTAGGACGGTCTCTTTTTTAACCAGAGGGTGTTGCCAGAGGATAACGGTCGTAAAATTAAGGAACATTTAGCTTCTAAAAATATAAGATACTATCATTATTAGATATTTTAAGTCTTTAACACTAAACATACCCATTCGGGGAGTAGTTTAGATAAAACTTACAGGCAAGTTATTTTTGTTATCTGTTTTTGAAAACTGTGATATCACAGACAGGATATATTTTAAAATGCATTAACATCTATTTCATTTTAACTTTAGATAATAAACTAGAAAATCGTAACGACTGTGGAGGAAATATGAAATAATTACCCCAGCTGTCGATTGCATCGGAAGCCGGTATATGTAGGTGAGATTAGAATTTTTCTTATCACAACCCACTGACTTTACTACTACTCCACCGTGTGCGTTTACTTAGTTTTTAATGCTAACACACTAAATATATTATGGCAGTAAAGTCAGGTTTGATGATTAAACAATTCAATATTAAAATTATTAAGATTTTTAGTAATTTTAGTAATTAATGACTTACGGGAAATATTACTAATTAGTATTAACCCTTTCCCGAGGCGCAAAGTAGCGTGAGCTTCAGTCTCCGTGAGTCTATTATTTATTCTTGTTTTCTGTACGTGCTTATTGTTGTAAAATTGTCGACTAGGATGGGTTCAGACAAAATCCAACTAGAATTAGGAAGATGGAGGATAATGCGAGTTAATAATGATTGACAGGCTTCCTTTAAAAAATAATGATAAATAATTTTATAATATTTTACCAAATATTAATGATATATTTGGATTCTAAAAATTGTAATACTTCAAAAATCCAAGGTATAAACTTTAAATAAGAACTTTATGAACAATTAATTCTGAGTGGACAGAAATCATTCCAAGATATATATATATATATATATATATATATATATATATATATATATATATATATATATATATATATATATATCGATAGATAGATAGATAGATAGATAGATATGCCAAGAAAAACAAAACAGAAAAATATCTCAACATCCATATGCCGCCAACAAGTACATTGTGGTGCTGCCACCTATTGGTATGTTTGATTCAATAATAGACCTGACTATAACCCTACCTCCACATTCGTTTCCTTAACTGTATACGCCAACGAAGAAAAAACTACGAAATTACAACGGCTATCACAGAGACTGTTTTAACACATTGACGACATCAGTATATAAGTCAATGCGATCTTCAGACCAAGTGCACATAGACAAGAAACTATCAGTAGCCAGGTGCTGATGATTCCATGTCCACGCTAACTAAAACTTATTATATATATATATATATATATATATATATATATATATATATATATATATTATGTGTGTGTTGTGTGTGTGTGTGTGTGTGTGTGTGTGTGTGAGAAGCAGTTAGCTCTGCAAATTATTTATTTTATGCTGCAAATATTTATTTTTAAACATACTTCCCTTACTTGTCAACGCACTTCATTTGTGACAGAACATTTATCTCATAAATCTTACATTATATAGTCATATGTGTGCATATGACAGTATTGATCTATATATCTATCCATACGTATTTATATATGTGTGTATACATATATATATGTGTGTGTGTGTGTGTTTGTGCTTACACACATACACAGGCGCATATATATATATATATATATATATATATATATATATATATATATATCATTTACTTTTCACCCATGTTTCTTTCACTTTCACTTTCGTTCTCTGATATATATGTCTTTCTTTTCGACTTTACAAACCTACAATCTACTGCTCTTTCATAGCACATTATACCTTCATTGCCATGTATCTCTGTATTTATTTATGCGTATTTGTATGTATGTATGTATGTATGTATGTATTCATGGATGTGTGCAGTATTATATATTTTATATTCTTTTTCAACAAACTTCTACTTTCACTTTCGTTTTCATACAACCCTTCATTTTCTCTTTCTTTATTTATTTTCTTTCTTCTTTTTTTCTACTGTTAATTGCGACCTGTTCTCGTTCTTGGCACGAATATTTTTCCTCGACTTTTTTTTTCTTGCCTTCTGTCTTTGAATTTTCCGACTCTTGTATCTATTTTCGAGCACTTGTTTCAGTTTTATATTTTTAACCCGTTATTTCTATATTCTTTCTGAGATTTTTGAAATCCATATTTATTTATTCATATCTACTTATTCATTCCCCCCTTTTTTTTCTTTTTACTCATAAACATTTTTTCACTTAACACTGTTTCTCATTCGGTACTTGCTACTCCTATCCTGTTTACTTAGTTTCCTTATTTTTCGCGGTCTATTATTTTTTTCTCTGCTAACTTTTATAGCCCAATCTTATTTCTCTCATTCTTTTTATCTCATTAGTCTTCTTATTCATTCATAAACTTTCTTTCTTTTTTTCTTTCTTTCTTTTTTCTTCTTTTTAACTTTTTTTTCTTTCTTTATCTTTTCAAGTCCGACATTTTCTTTTCTTTCTTTATCACGTTTTTCTTTATCTCTATCTTCTAAATTATTTTCTTTGTTTTCTTCTTTCCCTTTCGTTCTTTTTTCTTCTTCTTTTTTTCTTTCTTTTTCTTTTTCTAGTTCGACATTTTCTTTTCTTTCTTTATCATGTTTTTCTTTATCTCTGTCTTCTAAATTATTTTCTTTGTTTTCTTCTTTCCTGTTATTCATTTTGTCTTTCTTCCTTTCCCTTTCGTTCTTTCTTTTTTCTTCTTCTTTTTTCTTTCTTTTTCTTTTCTAGTTCGACATTTTCTTTTCTTTCTTTATCATCTTTTTCTTTATCTCTATCTCCTAAATTATTTTCTTTGTTTTCTTCTTTCCTGTTATTCATTTCATCTTTTTTCCTTTCCCTTCCTTCTTTTTTTCTTCTTTTTTTTTTTTTCTTTCTTTTTCTTTCTAGTCCGACATTTTTTTCTTTCTTTATCATATTTTTCTTATCTCTATCTTCTAAATTTTTTTTTTTTTCTTCTTTCCTGATATTCATTTCGTCTTTCTTCTTTCCCTTTCGTTCTTTCTTTTTCTTCTCCTTCTTCTTTCTTTCTTTATCTTTCTAGTTCGACATTTTCTTTTTCTTCTTTATCATCATTTTCTTTATCTCTCTCTTCTAAATTCTGTTCTTTGTTTTCTTCTTTCCTGATATTCATTTCGTCTTTCTTCCTTTCCCTTTCGTTCTTTCTTTTCTTCTTTTTTTCTTTCTTTTCTTTTCTAGTCCGACATTCTTTTTTCTTTCTTTTTTCGGTGACGGTTATTCACTCCTTCAATGAAATTGCTTGATATTCCTCTACCCAAGCAATGACACGACTCTTCGACAACGAAAGCCGGAGCCACAGTCGTTAAAACTCAATACCTCAGTGTGTGCTGGGGGGGGGGCACATCATTATTTATTTGTTTGACCCCCACCCTTTCTTTTTGTAAATTAGAGCGATATGAAATTAATGATAGACAGCAGTGGACGTGTGGCGGTCGGGTACAGAAAGAGAGGGAAATGGGGAGGGTAGATAGAGGAGTTGTCAAGATAACTGGGGACAGTCTCTCGAAACGTAGAGAGAGGCGAGTAAGAGAGAGAGAGAGAGTGTGGTGTGTGTGTGAGAGAGAGAGAGAGAGAGGAGAGAGAGAAGAAAGAGAGTAGCCCTGCAAAATGTTTAGACTATTTAATATTTGTTTTGGCGCAATAACTCATTCCTTTCCTTCTGACATCTTTTTTTTCCTTTCTTTTGTCAAACTCTTTTTTATCTGAATAATTTTCTTTCCTTTCTTTTTCTTCTTTTTATATATTTCTACCTTTCCCTAACTTTATTTTTCTTCTCTTTCGTTATTCTTTTCCATCTTTTTTTTTTCTTTACTTTCTTTCTACTATATTCTTCATCTCCAAATCTCTTACTTTCTTTTTTCTTTATCCTATATTTCTTTATCCTATTATTTCATTCATTTTCGTCCTTTCCAACTTTCATTCTGCTTTTCTGTTTTTTTTCTTTCTTTCATTCTTTCTTCCTATATTTATTTATTTACACCTTTATTGCCTCTTCATTTCCTTACCTATTTACTGTAATAGTGTGATCTTACCTCTTCTCTTACTTCCTCAGTTTTTCCTTCTTATTTTTTTTTCTTTTTCAATTTTCTTTCTCATTACTCTTTTCTGTTATCCTTCTATTTCTCCTCCTAATCATTACTTTGACTTCACCCACAGACTCCTCTCTCTTCTCTCTCTCTCTCTCTCTCTCTCTCTCTCTCTCTCTCCTCTCATTCTCTCTCTCTCTCTGTTTTTGTCTCTGTCTCTTCTTCTCCTCTGTCTCCCTGTCTCTGTACGCTGTCTTTCCCTCTCCCATCATAAACCCTCGTTTCTACTTATTTCTTAGTCAATGATTACAATTTATTTAACCCCGTATATTTCTCTTCATTTTTCTTATTTAATTTTCCTTCTTGTAAGAATTTTTGAAATAATTTTCACACCCCCTCTCTATTTCGTTACTTTTCTTTTACTTTCTCCCTTTATATACTCACCTTTTCACTTCCTTACTCTCGTCTCTTATCTTTCCACGTTTTTTTCTATATTTTTCTTAAACCCACTCCTTACTCTTCTTTTTTAGCTTTACATACTTGTTTCTCTCAAACTCTCCTTTAAAATACCTCTTTACCCTCTCTGTGTTTTGTCACTCCTTCTACTTTTCTTTTGTATTCTTCTATTGGCTTTACTCTCTTTCTTTAGACCTTTCCGTTTTTCTCAAAATTGGCTCAATCTCTCCTCCTACTTCCTTTTTTTGGCTTTATATTCCCTCTCCCCCCCTGCTCTCTTCTCTCTTTCTCTCCTCTTCTCTCTCTTCTTTTCTTTTCTTTTCTTTTCTTTCTCTTTACATTACAATTATCTTTCTATTTTACTTTCTTTGCACCTGCCTCACTCTTTTGAGCGAACCTTAATTCGCTTTCATTCTTTCGCTTATTAATTTCATGCTCGTAATTCTGTCTGTCTGTCATCTCTATCTCTCTCTTCTTTCTCTTTCAGCCCCCTCTCTCTCTCTCTCTTCTTCTCTCGTCTCTCTCTCTCCTCTTCTTATCTGTTTATTATCTCTCTCTCTCAGTTATTATTATATATCATATATACATATTATAATATATATTATATATGTTAATATCACTCTATTCTGTCTCTACACATATTATGGTCCTTTCGCTCTATTCTTCTCTCTCTCTCTCTCTCTCTCTCTCTCTCTCCTCTCTCTTCTCTCTCTCTCTCTCTTCGCTCCCTGGATAGCGTATACAATTTCGATGAACAGCATCTTATAACACCAGACCCCTGGTGTCTTTTCCGTACTATTCCAAGTTCTCCTTTATACAAGCACAGCCACAGCTTTCATATATAATATTCGCGCGCCGCACAAACATATGTATGTGTGGATGTATATTCTGACTCCAATTCAATTAATACACTAGGCCTCGCTTCCATTCTATTTATTCAATTCGGCACGCCATATTCTTCTTCAACTTTTTTTTTTGTTTAGATTCTTTCGCTTCCTTGTGCTGTGCCTTTCTTTTGTTCCCCTCCCCCCGAATGCACATTCGCTCTCTCTCACCTCCCCTGCTCCTACCAGCGCCATTCGAATCTCCCACCTTTCAAGATTCATCGCGACGGTGTCGTCGTCGCGTAGTCGCGTCGTCGTCGTCGTCGCTTCCTATCATCCCTGCTCGTAGCTTCCGCTGCCTCTTTCTGTGCTACTTGCTGCCGGCTTGTATGTGTAGTTGTTCGTCTGTCTGTTGTTGTTGTTGAAGATGATCCGTCACTACGCACGTCCCAGCTTACTATTCTCCATGCCAACACGCAGCTCCGCACTCTACTATCTCACAACCGCTCCCCCTCGATCCCTCCTCTACAACACTCTCATTCACAACATATACACGCAGCGATACGTCATCTCGGTCAAACGGCCCATACTGTCCCCAACGTGCTCCCCAACCACCCCGATGATTTTTTAAGTTCTTATCTATTTTATGTCTATTTTTTTTGTGGTTCTCTTTTTTGTTTAATTCTAAATTTATTTTTCCAACTCTTTTCATCTTCTGCCTATTATATATATATGCAATAATTATATTAATATATACCTAATTAAATTATATATATATATATATATTATTATATAACTTAGCTTATCACTATACAATATATTATATATTATAGTATACATACAGCATGTATATATATTATCATAGCTTATAACTAAAACCTTAATACCATTGTATAATTATAATATTATATTACCATTTTACCTATCTGAATGACTTACATGTATATGTCCACTATATCATTTATTAAGTAACATTATACTAGACTATATAGCATACATTTATATCATGTGTTACATTACATTATATTACATTATATATAACCGCATATACTATACTATTATCATTACAATATATATATGATATAGATATATCTCAATATATATTCTCTATATGTTCTTATTCTTTCCCCATCTCTTTCTTTTTTTCTACGTTTCAAGCAGTGTATTTATCTTGCTTACACAACACACACACACCACACCACCACGACACACATCATACCGCCACACACACATCACACAAACACACACCACACACACACCAGTATTAATCTATATCAACGCTACCTATAATATATATAGTATAACTTAACAAGAAATATCCACATTTTCTTTTCTCTTCGTCTCCAGATCACTACTCTCAATCGTATTTCCTTTTATTAATTCATTCTTGGTCTTTTTTAATTTCATTCTTCCTATGTGTATTCCATTCCCTCTCGCTACATCTCTTTCATCTTCTTCTTTCTTTTGACACTGATTAATTTATTGCCTTCATTCATTATCTTCCATTCACTGCTTCATTCTATTATGTTTTGCTTTCTTTTGTCGCTATACTATTCCTGTTCGTTATATCTTTCTTTCTTTATTTATTATGTCGTCTCTAATCAATTATTTGTTTTGTTCCTTTCATCTTCTCTTCATTTCATACTTTCATATCATTCATTTTCTTTTTTTCTTTTATACTTTCTTCTGATAATTACAATTTATCTTTTCTTCCTTTTTCTTCCTCACTACTATTTATGCTCTTTCTTTCATTCTTGTTTTTCACTACTTTTATGCGTTTTTTTTTCTTTTTAATATGTCTCCCTTCTGCATCTTTATTCCTTATCCTCTTTTTTTTTCGCAATTTCCATTAATTTCTTTTATATTCATCCGTTCTTATTTTCTTCGTTCATTCATTTCCTGTAATTCCTTCTTTCCGATTACTATTCCCATACGTTCATACTCATGTCTTTCACGAATTCGCTTCGTAATTCCTTCATATGTTCTTTTTTTCTTTCGATTATTTTCTTTGTCTCTCCCCATTAATTTATTCCATTCGTTAATACGTTATTCTTTATTCCTCTGGTGCATGTTTTTCTTTTATCATTCAGCATCATTATTCTCTCATTTTTCTTCATCTCTTGTTCATTCAATTTACTCTATTTCATTCGTGACAATTCATCTATTCTTTTCATTTTCTTCATTCTTGTTTATTATTGCACTCTCTTTCTTCACATGCATTTCATTATTATCTCTTCATGTCTTCTCTTTCATCCTTGTTTCATTCATTTACTCATTGCATTCGGCATCTTATTTCTTCATTTTTCTTTCATTCTTTGTCTTATTATTCACTCTCGTTGTCCATTTGCATCAATTATTTCTTTCATTTTTCTTTCATTCCGTGTTTCATTCATTTACGGCTTCATTCGTGCATTCATTATTCTTTCATCTTTCTTTCTTCTTTCGTTTTATTCATCACTCTCTTGTTCATGATTCATTAATTCTCTTTCATTTTCTTTCATTAACTTGTTTCATCATTTACTCTCATTCGTGCCAATTATTATAACTCTTTCAGTTTTCTTTCAATTCTTCCTGCTTTTATTCGATTCACCTCCTCGTGCTTCATGCATTTCATATTTCATTTTTTTCTTCTTTCTATACCTTGTATCTATAATCATCACCCTCTTCCATTCATCGCCATTCATTATTTTCTTTCCGATTTCCTGTTTCACGTTCCAGTTCTACTCTTTCAGTATCGTCGTGTATCATATTTCCGTTATTTCTAATTTTATTTTTCATTCTTTCATTTCCAGGCATTCTATTATTTCTAGTTCAATTATCTTTCACTCTATGTTTCTCATTCATTTCACCTGCTCGTCTTCAGTGCAATGCTATTTTTCTTTCATCTTGCTTCCGTTCGTTCCACTCTTCGATCTCGATGCATTCATGTATTTCTTAATTTTTCTTTCTTTGCACGTCTTTCTTTCTATCTCATGTTTGTAATCAAGTGATTCATATTTACTCATTTCATATTCCATTTTTCCGAACGCTCTGCTCTCCCTCTCTCTGCTCTCTCTCCCTCTCTCTCATCTCCTCTCACACACACACAACACACACACACAGACACATACACACACAATACCACACTACACACACACACACACGCACACACACAGCACACACGCCACACCATTCCACTCCTACTTCATTTGCCGTGAAACATAGGTATTTTTTACCTTTATGATCTTATGTCTTCGATATCCTCATTTTTTGTTTTCTCCGTTATTTATGGCCGTATTTCCTCTTTATTTCCAACTTTCACTTTCGTATAATTCCTTTGTACTTGACAGTTTTTGTTGCACCCTTAATTTATTTTCCTTTCTTTCCGTCATCGCCCCCCCCCCTCACACAACTTTTTTTATATTCGTGTGTTTCTCCTTCGTCTTTTCTTAATGACTTCCCTCGATTTTCAACTCTTTCTTCAACTACTATACGAGCAGTTCTTCTTTCTCCTTTCTTTGCTCTTTCTTTTCTTTCTGTTTTTTCATTCGTATTTTTAATTTCATAATTCCTTCTTTGTAATGTTCATCTTTCTTTCTATATCTATTCAATTTGCATTTACCTTTTTGTATTCCCCACCCCTGTCTCTCTTCTCGCTCTCTCCTCTCTCCACACACACACACACGCACCGACACGCACACACACACAGCACGCACGCCCACACCACACCACGACGCACGCACACACTACCCTATGCGCACACACACACACACACATACACACACGCACACACACACACACACAAACAAAACACACAAAACAAACACACACATCGCACGCACGCAGGCCACTCCACACACACACAGCACACACCAATACATATCAACACAAATAACAAAACACACACGCACGCACAACACACGCACACAACACACACACGCACCGCACGCATTCACACACACACTACACACGACGCACACACATTACACATGCACACACCACACATGCACACAAACCAAACCACACACGCATGCACAACAACAACGCACACAACACACACCACATATACACACACAAAATCAAAACAAACACACACACGCACACACACATACACACTACATCAACATAACAAACACACACACGCCCGCACAACACCACACGCACACATACACACACACATATACACACACACAAACCACACACACGCACGCACACACACACACACACACACACACGCACGGCACACACACACACAGCACACGACACTTTCTATCTTTCTTTCCTTATATATATTTCAAGCTTGGCGTTTCCAGTATTATTTGAGATGTTTGCTGGTGTTAAAAACTTGCTCGTTTTATTAATAATTGACGTATTTTTAAAAGGAATATTGGAAATACGAAAGACTTTTCAAAAGTATGTGGGGAAAGGGTGGGCGTGCGCTAGGGAAGAAAAAAGGCGCGGCGATGTACATGTAAAATGGAAAAAAAGAAAAAGTAGGGATAAACTAGTTAATATACACAGATAATGAGATCATACTACCGAGAGAGAGAAAGAGAGAAGAGATAGAGATGTCCTAGAGCCAGAGATTAAGAGACAAGACCAGAGAGATAGAGATATTCCGTGCTGGAGAGAAAAAAAAATATACATTTTTGTGGCAGAGGGGTGATAGCCGATATTAATGTAATTCTAACGATGGAAATTTTCAAAAATTGGTGCGCTAGCAAACAAAATCTGATCGATGTTCAAGTTGTTGGTTGGTTGGTTGCGTTGGTTGGTTGGTTGCGTTTGTGCGTTGTCTTTATCATATCGACCCTTTTTGAGTTGATTATACGAATCAAGTTACATAAACAAAGGACTTTAGGTTGCGTACAGTACCTGCTGTTACTAAGGGTCACCCAATTTACGTATTGAACAAACTCAGACTGCTTAACTTTGTGATCTTGTTGGGATGATAGCGGATAGATTTGTCGCGTTTAGCAGCAGGTAAGTACAAGATTATGGGAAAAAAACAAAAAACGGAGAAAGAATTTGGATTGATAGAAAAAGTAATGAACGAAGCAATGACGAATAAAAGGAACAAAAAAATAATAGAATCTTCTGTGGCTAAAATATAGGAACAAATAAAGTAATTATTTTACGAAGATAGTTCCCAGAGAAAATTGATAAAATATACCGTATCAGGAACAAGCACTATTTTACTAAAATGCTTACTTAAATCTGATACAAGGCCAGATATATATTATATATAATATATATATATATATATATATATATATATATATATCAATGCTCGTGTCCTTAATTGTACGCCCGTTAGCATCTTGCAAGCTCTCTGCGCTTTAAAAATGCAGAAACTGCCGCTTCAAGATGGAATGCAAAACTGTTAATTCTTATTATTCTGGGTTGGCTTATCCCCCGGTATTATTGATTTTTTATGTTCATCGCCCCTACTAAAATAATGCCGACCATTCGTTGCATCATAAACCGAATAGAAAGTGAAAGGGAAAGGCAAAGGAAAAATGACATGCCTACATAGAAAAATATAGATAGATAAGAAAGATAGAAAAAAAGACTGCAAAAGATGATTAGGATAAGCAATATAGGAGGGTGCACTGTTTTAATTTTCTACATGAGAGTATTAGTATATATATATATATATATATAATTATAATACAGAAAGAAGAGCGTAGGTGAAAAAATATAGAGAGGGTATTGCAGCACACATAAGCTGATAACGCTAACATTCTGTCAATCAAATATAATGAAAAAAAAAAGAAATGAAACGTCACGGGAGAAAAATTAAACAAGATTATTATTACTTTTCACCATATTGAACTTATAATGATTATTAGCTCTTAAGTAAACATATCACACGTTTTAATACCTAAATATCATCGTAGTATGAATTACAGGTCACCACGCTAATAAGCCTGATTATTACGCAGATAACAGAATTTTCCGATAAATGATAAAGAAAAAATGTATTCAGACACTAAACACTATTTACTAAGGGCATATTCAAATCGAGACATGTAGCTCCAGACAGTACTGGTAACGTATTTATTTACTGAGGCAACCGAAGGCCAACCATACCTATACCATCAATGAAAAGCGGCTAATACAGGCACAACGGCAAGGTTCCCCAAAATTATCCTTTTTAGAATTTTATTTGTAGCTATTGTGACAGAAGATTATCCATCTCTACTCTCATTTTAATATATATAGTATACTATATAACTATTATATATATATATATAAGATAGATTAGATAGTATAGCATAGATAGATCCAGATCCTAACAGAGCAGACTAATTTTTAAGTATTTTTATGAAATCCCGGGCACAACAACAGGCAGTTACGCTCTACTTGTATTATCATCTATTTTACGAAGAAGGGCTGAAAAGTTACCCGCTGACCAGATCATAGTCACGAAGGTACATTTCCTAGGGGTAAGTCAAAAATCTATATGTATAATATAGATATAGATTTAGTTTTAGTTTTTAATCCCAGGCAACGCCCGGGGTAGCTTCTGCTTGTCAAGTAGCATTACATACCAAGGAATTGTCCTGGAGAAAAGAAGCTTGATAGACATTCGAACTAACCGATAGTCACCCTAGTCCTAGTGTCTAGCTCAGCCTATAGCATTCGCCTAGGAATCCGCAAGGTTCCGGTTGATACATGTCCTCGCCAACCCAACGTTGCAGTCTGAGCCACAGAAGGGTTAATCTGATCTGTGCAGGAGCTGACGTGGTAGATTTTGGTGCTCCTCCAAAGCTAAAAACAATCTCCCTGGGCTATGCGCAAGCGAAAAGGCGGAATTGGTTCTTTCGCTGTCCGGCTGATACCGACAATAAGCCGACTTCACCGCAAGTTTACTTACTATACTTGAATAGCTACAGAGAGTTGTGATCGTTAGTTTCCCGTTGAACACTGCGTCCATTGATTATATCCGATGCTCGTTATACAGTGAAGAGTGATTAATTTGACTTATCATGATATCGTGAATATTGATGAATGAAAAAGTGATTCCAACGTGTACATATCTCACATAATTAATATCCATTTGTAAATTTGACTGGAATGGATTTATTCTCTAAGCCAGTGATTCGAAATGAAAAAACCAAAAATGTGACATCGTAAGAAAGTTTTGTATTTGATCAATAAAAATTCCGTTTTCTTGGTTACGGTTACATACAGGCAAACAGATTAAAATTTTATAATATAATATATACTATATAATATATATATATATGTTGAAAGAAAAAAAATGTAAAAACGAAAAGAAAATGCTGAATGGATAAAATAGGTTAGTCTACTAACACGTGTATTCGCCGCAGGAATTTTTCATGTACACATGTATTCTATTATTATTATTTTAAATATAAAATAAATAATTAATATAGAAAATTTTTAAAATCTCTAAGTATACAAAGAATAAAGCCTTTCTCAAAGTAAAAATGTTTGGTGTTGAAATTAAAATGATGTGCCATGTGTGCGAGGACACATTATGGAAGAAATGAATAAACTTCATCAGAATGAATTATTGTTTAAAACTGAGGATAAATAAATGATGACAAAGGTAAAAGCAGGGCAAGGAAGGCTCTAAACTAACAGATGGAATATTTAAATTGATTGATTTGTCTGTGTTCGTTATTGCGCATTTCTTTTTTTTTATGAAGAAATATGCAAATGTTTGTAAAACATCTTGGCAAAAATATGAGGAAACGTTATGAAAAAATGTGGAATAACAACACAGACACATCACAATCAGTTATATTCGCATCTGTTATTTTTAGAGGCTTCCTTCCCTTGCTTTTATCTTTTCATCGTTTATATATCATTTTGTGGTGGCATTAATTTTCTCACACACACGCACACACACACACATACATACACACACACACACACACACATACTACAACACACACCATACACACACACATATATATAGTATATATTATATATATATAAGTGACGTCAGGCACAAGTCAAGAACAATCTTACCAACTGGTCTTCATGCGGGAAATTACTAACCCTCGTGTTACAGTATATGTTCAATGTCAAATTAGTAAATAAAACAAAATGATCATTAGCGCCAGATAGTCAGCATCGAAATCTCTCTCT
>CM042142.1:71122702-71130202 GCA_023376005.1 Doryteuthis pealeii
CAGAGGCTGGTCAATGTAGGTCCTGCTGGCGGCCCATATTTGTATGTCCATGTGGCTGCGTTTTCACTGGAGAATGTTGCTTGGTGACTTCATGCTTGCTTCTGTTAGAAGTTCCGGCATCGTCTTTTTTTTTCTCACCGTATGGTTTGTGAGATAGGGGAAAGTGCTACCGTACAGCTGCTTCATGTGGAGTGTTGTTTACAAAACTTGTTCAAGACCCACGCAGCATTCTGAGGCAGCTCTCATCTAGCTTATTCTCCAGGTCGACTTCACCATCAATATTAAATCATCTTTTGATTAAAAAATAATTTTGAAGAATTGAGAGTTTGACCCCAAATTCATCACTATTTCATAAGGAATCTCTGCCTTCCTTACAAAAGAATGGGAGTAAAATAAGGAATTTGAAGTGAAATAGAGAATTAATTGACAAGTATGTAGAGAAACTAGAAAAACAGGAGCATTCTAAAAGATGAGTTTATAACTGGATGGTGAAGTCCGACCTGGAGGAATAAGCTAGATGCGAGCAGCTGCACCAAGAATGCTGGTGCAGTCTTGAACAAGTTTTGCGAAACAACACTCCACAAGAAGGCCAAGCTTGCTACATTACTTCCCCTTATTTTCTTGAATGTATGGCTGGCACTAATTGAGATCACTTTTTAAAATTCAAGAAATCAAGAATGAAGTTTGCATTTATAATTTACTTTTTTTATCGTAAAAAAATTTGTATTAAACCATTGTAAATGATTATTGTATTGTAATGTAAGATTTATTCTGTGGCCGTAAATGGAATAAAAATATGGCTTAGAAAAAGAACATGTAAGTGAGGATATTTTTGAAACTAGGAGATAGTGCTCTTTACAATTCTACCAACCAATGCCGTTGTTACATTAGTCGGTGGGGAAGAATCAAATATAAATCTTTAGCTAAGACAAACACAGTGTGACTGGCTCTGAAATGATAAAAGAATTGCACAAATCACATGTATACATATTTACCAACACCTCCACACAAACAAAATGGACAAATGGTTAATTTTCTTTCGCAAAGATTAACAGGTTTGAATTTAGCAGTTTTTTCTTCTCCTAGATCTGGTTGCCTAACAAAGATTACAGTTTTTCTACTAGTTGTCAGGTAGCTGCAGGACAATATTCGGATCCAAAACATTTCCAAGTGTATAGTGATATGAAAAAGCAAACAGCCTCGTCAGGATTTGAACTCATCTCGTCGTGTACTATTTCTATGACGGTAACCATTACACCACGTGTCTCACATCTGCTATGCATTAATCTGAATAACTGAGACACATTCAAGATGTTGCAATTTTAATTATATCTATCTATCTATCGTATATAATTTCAGTCTGTTCATATCTATCTATCATCTATATATCTGAGTCTGTTCATATCTATCTATCTATATATCCATATATCTGAGTTGTTCATATCTATCTATCTATCTATTATATATCGAGTCTGTTCATATCTATTTAATCTATCTATCTATCGAGTTCTGTTCATATCTATCTATCTAGTATATATTATAGTCTGTCATATCTATTTATCATCTATCTATCTGAGTCTGTGCATATCTATCTATCTATCTATCTAATCGTATATATCTGAGTCTTGTTCATATCTATCTATCTATATATATATCTGAGTCTGTTTCATATCTATTTATCTATCTATCTATCTATCTGAGTCTGTTCTTATTACTATCTATATATCTGAGTCTGTTCATACTATTTATTCACTCTATCTATCTGATCTGTTGTCATATCTATCTATCTGTCTGTATAGTGCCTCCAATGGCAAATTAATTTAAAAATAAAGGAAATATTCAATCTTCAGTACTTACTATATATCACCTTTAGAAAGTATTAGAAGCGGCTACCCAGTGACACCTGGGTTTACATTACAAATGCAGGATATTTTTCATTATTATATATTTTTGATTTTTTAAATATTTCGAATATAAGTCAACTCATGATTTCGCACAAAAAGCAAGAGCCAGTGATATTAATGTGATAGTATAAAGTTATATACTTTGTCGTGATTGTTTCTTTTTCGTATTGCATCTGAGACATACCTATATACTCAACCAACTGCCTTATATATGTAAGATACTGATCAATGAGCATGAACACGCGTAGCTAAGATAGTGTCTTATTTCATACTGAAACCTGTTCGAGCCCAGGTAAAAAGAACAAACTAATATGTTGGGAATGCTAATTTTAAAGGTGTACAATCCATTTCTCTTGAGAGATTTGACGCAAAAAATATTTATTATTAAGGCCTGCTAAGTGACTGGGAAAATTGCTTTATTCTCTAAACAACGATGTGCTATTTTTTGTTTGTTGTAGATTACCATTACCATTATATCCATCATAATTATTTTCCTTAGCTTTGCTTAGCAAACAAAATGATCCCCAATTAACTTCCAGTTGCCGTTGTTCCTAAAAAGGATCACCCATCTTCAAAATTAACGGCTCATGGTTGCTTAACTTCGGTGTTCTGATAAGAACCGGTTAATTTCAGCATTGTTCTTGTTATATTTCACTCCCTTGTGAGGTTTTTTCCACCAGTTAAGCTGACGTCTTTCCACTGGAGTGTCTTTTCAAGACACTTCGCAGTATTCTAGGTGATTTCAACAATGCTGGTGGTCTGGAATGGTCTCAATTAACCTCTTGATTTCCGGTTCCTCTAGTCTGTGTTCAAAGCTTTTGGGACCATTCCGGTGCCACAATTATACATGCTACCATTTTCAATTCTCTAGGCAAGGTCTCGGTATATTATTATTATTATTATTATTTTATTATTATTATATTATTGATTATTTTCGTGGTTATTATTGTGAGTTTTCAACACTAGCTCTACTTGTGATGGCATGTCTCTCAGGCGCAAGTCTCCATCGATGTTCTTTTGGTATTTCGATTTTAGAAGTATTAGTATTCTGAGATTGTTTCAATTCGTCCTCCTAATCAGTTTATTGAATTGTGATATTCCAAGTTAACCCACTGCGTGGGTATCACTGTCCCGCCATGGTTCAATGTTCGGTTAAATTGCAAGTTCGTTATTTGGTTCTGATTTCTAATTTTACGGTTCCTGGAGACGGCAAAATCCCACTAGATGACAAGATCTTTTCTTCTGGTGTGCGTAAATACCATTTGTCAGCCATAGGTCAAATTTTAATCTCCTTGCACAAGTTCCCATTTGATTACTTTTATCTACCAGTCATGCCTACTCTTATGTTTTCTTTTGTGCCAGTTTGCTGCATCTGCATTATTACGAGGGTGACTGGTTCATTCTGTCACGATGTCACACCTACACTTGATATTTCTTTTTATAATTAAAATTTTTATTTGTCTGCATTCCTTAGATGAAAGCTTGATATGAATATTTTTTTCTAATTGGTCGTGATTCTTCTCGTGACACATGTCGGAATTATAGGCGTACAAAGCCAATGACGTCATATGGAATAAGACCTTCAAATGTCTTTTGACGGCCCGTTTTGATTGAACATTTAAACTATTAAAAATGGCTGGGTCATTTTCTATGCTCGGATACAAGGCAACATATGAGAATTCCGGAGGACACAGCGACCGAAACGTTTGTGTTTATACATACCTCAATAAAGATGAAGACAAACAGTCCGAAACATCAAAATTATTCATTATCAATTTTGTGTTTGGCCATAATTTAGTTTTTATGGAATTATTTTGGGCTGCTATTAAATAGATTCAATTTCTCTCTTCATGTTTCCCCTTCTTGCCTTTGTTCAGGTTATCTTATATGCAATGTCCTTTGTTTTGTTACCTTGAAAATATCCGCACAATGTTTATTCATCCCATTTCTTTCTTTTTATCATTCATACCTTTTCATGTATTTAGGGTATATATGGTAGTTTGGAATATAGAGTGAGCAACTGCAAGTTTCCACTAATTCCCTGTACCACTCTCAGTATCCTCGCATACATCATCGTTACCTCGCTTGAATCTCTGTGGAATCTTTCATGTAATGTCGACGATAGACTTTTGACACTGCTCTAAGACAATTATTGTGGGAATTACCCTTAATTAATGTTCTTAGGCAGTGTCATGGTATCTCTAGCCTTTCTCTTAACCCTGATATCCCATGATGCATTCTCCTTACTTTTGACGCTCAAGCCCGGTCAACCCATCTTGGAAGGGGCGTCGGTTTTGATCTCAAAATACCAAATAAATTATTTGTACTTTCAAAAGCAACCTTTACAATGCAATGTAATAAAACGAATTATATCAGTAGAAGTTTCTTTTTTGTTGACTATTTTATTGATTGATTTCATGCGATTATCTATATATCAATAATCGTGTTCCTTAATTGTACGTCCATTATCATCTTGCAACACCCTCTATTTATAAATGAGACCGTCCAAATCGCCCAAGATTAAAGGCAAAAATGTAAATCCTGATTATCTGCTGTTGCTTATCAGCCAAATTCTTATTTCTCATGAGTGTCGTTACCTCAGCTAAATAATGTAAAATTCCGTTTTTATTATAAAGAAAGAAATGGAAGGAAAAGGGTATGCTCCACAGAAATAATTTAAAAAAGGAAGAAAGAAAGAGAGTAGGGGAAGATAGAGAGATGAGAAGAGCGTGAAAAAGTGATAATGTTAATCTCTTTCAATCGAATATAATAAAAAGAAGGAAAGAAAGGAAAAGGTGTATGTGTGTGTGTGTGAGAGAGAAAGAGAGAGAGAGAAAGAGAGGGAGTGAGAGAGAGAGAGAGATAGAGTCAAATCAAGCTTATTATATTTTTTACATATTGAACTATTTAGCAATAGCTGTTAAGTAAACATATCAAATGTTGTAATAATTAAAGTATCATACTCTGGTATGTACACAGGTCATGCTAGTCGATTAATCAAAACCAGATATCCAAAAAGACGAAATTTTAATTTTGAAATTAGTTTAAAACCATGATGTCAATATGTATATGGGTGTTTCACATATAAATACAGGTCAAACGTCAAATGAAGTTTACCCGTGAGGTTATCTAACATTTTAAAATGTATTTTTCGTATAGAATAATCATATATATATGATATATATTTCTTCTTATCTATCTATGCATCTATCTATCTATCTATCTATCTATCTATCTATCCGTCTATCTGTATGTCTGTCCATCTCACTCTGTTTATATTTATCTCCAACTACTTTTCACGTACAAGAAGATGTAGAAAAGGTAGTGACTTTTATGTCACCAAGCAGTTCATAGCATGGCGAATAGATGGTAATTTTGTAAGCAAATTTTTAAGTGTTTACCAAAAAGAATTATTCTCAACTTAGAATCACATTGGGAATTTTATTATATTTTAACTACAACCACCAATACTACTGATACGATTTTATGGGCCATCCTTTAGGCTCCAAGCAAGAGCGCTTGTCCAGTGGACATCCTTGGTAAAGAATCCTTTGGTTGTTCCTTGGTGCTCCTCAGTATTGCAAGTCCTTAGTCAATGATTGCAAATGGAGGTCTCTCAGTATCAGTGATTAAGTAGTCAACCAACCGCGCATTATGACTGTTGACTGGCTGATGTTTAAACAACATGACCTCGTCTAGTCTATAAATTTAAGTGATGTATTGTAGCACACCTTATATACCGAAATATTCCAACAGCGTGGCGTATAAACAGTAATAGATGGAGATTTTGAAAGCGAATTTTTAAATGTTTACCAAAAGGTATTATTCTTAACTTAGAATCACATTGGGGAATTTTATTTTCTACTTGTATCTTAACTACACCCCCTAATACTACAGCTAATAATAATGATAATAATAATACCGCAATCCTTTTTATTTGCTAGAAGGCGGTAGCTGAAAGTCTTAGTGTCCTAGAAATAACGTTAAACTGCAGTGAGGTTCCAATTTCGAATATTTGTGGAGTGCAGAATGTCGCTCCATTGCCATTACTCCCAGGTCCACTTTGTCCAGGATTGGTAGTACCTGTTGGGGCCTCATCTATGGGTTAAATAGAAACGATTTTGACAAAATGTTTTAAAGAATGTGTTTAAAAATACAGAGTCCCATCAAGAATTAATAAAATAATCCATCATGGGTTAACATGCCGTAAAATCCAAACAGCTGACATACCGTGTTAAGATGTATTTTCATGCTGAAAGATCTCATTGCCATTGTGAACAACTGTTATCACCAAGGATTGGTCTTCAATCCTGTTAAGACAAGCGTTACTAGACCAAGTGACATCTACATGAATAATAAGACACAGAGTTTGTTGCAAAGAACGGACTCGACCACATTTGTCTCTACCCACTGGGTGCCATTATCTCCCAGGATAACGACAAACACGTTCGCTGCTATTCACCTTATCCGAAAGAATATGAGACTCTTTATTGTTGGGAGATTTTCAACCATTTATACTGGTTTCACTTCTGATGGCTAGAAAAAAATCCAATAAGTCCTCATCGAACTGAAATACATCATAGACAAACGTGACAACATCGACAGAACGTTGACAGAATTTCCAACACATGTCAGTTCCTGGGACGTCTTAACCAAATCAGCGTTTTGGCCCTGCACCCCAAACTGTAAAATTATACAAGGAAAAACCGACCACGCCCTTTGAAAAGAAAACCCAACCATGAGTCTTGTTTCAAATCAGAAACTCGGTTTCCCTACTCCGAGAGCAGGAGGTCCTTTTTCAGCATGCGGATAGGACCTCGGATTTTACTTACCAAAAACCGCTTTTCAACACCAGAGCAACAGGTCATACATCTAAAAAATAAAATTTAAATGGTTACACGATTTGTTGTGAGAACATGCCCCTTAAAAATGAGGACGACATTTGTCGAATGTTGAACTTTCTTCTTTATAATAAGGACCTTTCATAGATGGATATTTGATATCATTGCGACTCTCACCGGAATAGAACTACGTAATTCCATGTCTGACAATGATCCATGTATTTTGTTGTTACATATTCTTTCATTTGCATTGATTTACATTGATTACAACTATCTACAATTTTCTTCGCAGTAAGTTTTCTATTGACCCAGGCGTGGTGCGAAACACTTCCGCCCACATCTCACAATGACAGGTTTTAACTGGCCAATGATCTCTCAATAGCTGGTGTTTACCCCACCCCTTTGATACCACTGACTTAATCGTTGGACGTAATCTTCAGACTATAATCATTTAGCAAGTTTTTTTTTCTTGGTCATAGCTACACCACTCAACACATCACAAGAATTGACTCTACATGTCTGTGTTTATAATGGGTTTTTTCAGTTCCTCTGAAAGGATAAAAGCGTGGTATCGTTTCGAACTTAATCGGAGGAAAAACAAATAGATAACATTTTAATTTCGTATAAATGTAATAAACTATTTAAAATAAAATTATTAAATGATCTCTCTCTCTCTCTCTCTCTCTCTCTCTCTCTCTCTCTCTCTCTCTCTCTCTCTCTCTCTCTCTCTCTCTCTCTGAAAATTGTTGCATTAG
>CM042142.1:71135202-71142702 GCA_023376005.1 Doryteuthis pealeii
GTGGAGCGCCACACCTACCATCACCTCCTTACTTTACCGCACATATCCCCTATGCTACTCATACGCTGAGTTGGCGAGGACCGGTATCGAACTAGGAACCTTATGGTTTCTAGCCGAACGCTCTACCGACTGAGCTAACCCGGCCCTGTCTTGATGTTCTGTGTATGACGTTAAACTCTATCTGATGATGAAGTTCAAATTCTGAATCTCTGGGTAATGTGGAGTACTCCTCCATCACCATTACTCCCTGGTCAATTCTGGCCCAGAGTTATAGTATTAGTTACGGTCCTATTTGTGGGTTGATTAGAAAAAATGAGTTTAAAAAATATGTTTATAAAAAAAATTGAGTTTATATTTTTTTTATCAAACTATCGTTTCGAATCTATTTCAAAACTTTGTCGGCATTAAATTACCCACCGATGTTGATATGCCGTAAAACAAAACAAAAAAGCCTATCTATCTATCTATCTATCTATCTATCTATCTATCTATTTGCTTGTTTTCCTCTGTTCAGATTACGTAATTAGACAAATTCTAAGGAGCACAAACATAAATTTGTGTATAAATGCCTTCCAATTTCTGCTATTTTTGTATGAGTTATTTTCAGCTGGGCGTGTTTGCGTGTGGACTAGCGTCTCTGATCCTTGCGCCGTTTTTGTCTTCACCGCTGGCATTTCCATCCCCCGTCATTCTCCCCCTCCCCCCTCTCTCTCTCTCTCTCTCTCTCTCTCTCTCGCTCTCCTATTTACTGCCGACTTGAGAGCGTTCCTTCTGTCCTGATCACATATTATGCAAATTACCTTTGTTTCCTATGGTGACACGTGACTTCATTTTCATATCGTCTCTCGTTTTGTTTCTTAACCTATTTCTTCTTCTTCTTCTTCTTCTTCTTCTTCTTCTTCTTCTTCTTCTTCTTGCGCACCTTGTGTGGTGTAATGTTTATTCCGACCAGTCTGGTAAATGCTTATAACTGAGATCGTTTATCACCGGGTGTCGTGGATTACTGATCTTGTGCCAAAACTAAATTAAAATAAATGATACGCATTTTTTTTTTGTATCTATTTAGTTTTTGATTTTTTTTTTATGTACGAAGAATTTGTTCAATTTATTCTATGAAAAAACATTTTTTTCTTAACATTGAAAAGTACGTAATTATAAAATTCCGTTTCAGTAAAATCTAATTTCCAGTCTTTGTTTCCGGTTGAGAATCTATCTTATCGATACGAAGATATTAATAACTTGTTAATTTTTATTAACTATTACTCTTTTCTCAAAAATATATAGCTTATAAATGTACTGAAAATATTATTTTTTCGACAAAGTTAAAGTAATTATCTATCACTCTGGTAGAATGATGATGTACATTTTCACATTCATTTCTACAAACACACACACACACACATATATATATATGTGTATATATATATATATATACACAACTTACATGTTTATAGGATATTCTATCTTTATATCTATCTATCTATATATATATATATATATATATATATATATATATTATATATATATATAGATATAGTCGATTTTGTTGCTGTATACCCGATATTGACCACTGTAGAATAAGCAATGTAAGTTGTGTTTATTATTTTCTGCATTATATATATATATATATATAATATATACATAATATATATTTATATATATATATATATATATATATATATATATATATAGTAAGTGAAGTCGACGGGGCGGCCTAAGGTCGGTATCAGCCAGTCAGCGAGGGAGTCTATCCCCTTTTCAATAGCGCTAGACCAAGGAGATTGTATTTTTAGCATCTGAGGTGGAGCGCCACACCTACTATCAGCTCCTTACTTTACCGCACAGATCCCTGTGCTACTCATACGCTGATTTGACGGGGACCGGTATCGAACTAGGAACCTTGTGGTTTATCCCAACACAATTTTAGGATGCAGTATAATGACGTTTTTAACATACTTCATACTTTTTTTTATCTTGTTTTTATCAGCAGTGGTAAGAGCTATGAAAAGATAAAATAAGTTCGTTGTGTATATCTTGCCTCTGTAATATTTTCTTTTAATAGATAGGCAAATATTAATTATGAATATAAACTCAGAAAGATTCTTCTAAGAATATTAACTTATAAAGGGCCACTTCTCTAAAATAGAACTAACATGAATATTAGCGAACGATCACCATGCTTAGGGATTTTAATATACCACCAGATCCTAAAGAAAATATTCTTTTGATAACGACATCTCTCGTCTGTCAGTCTGTTTGTATGTCTGTCTGTCTCCCTCTATCCCTGTCTCTGTGTGTGTCTCTCTCTCTCTGTCTCTGTCTCTCTCTCTCGCTCTCGCTCTCTCTGTGTCTGTCTGTCTGTCTGTCTGTCTCTCTCTCTCTCTCTCTCTCTCTCTCTCTCTCACACACACACACACACACATGACAGTCGGGTTTCGAATCACGCACAAGGCGGTCTTCCTATCTATAGCTCTGCTGATGAGGCCTAATAGGCCGAAATGTACATACAGATTGATTTTTCACGATTTGTTTAGCCTTACATTTAAATAGGTATGCCCGCCTAATTAATTAATTATTAATTAATTAACTTTCAAAATTAGGTACGACTTCAATTAAGCACATATTCTCCCCAAAATTGTCGGCTAAAAAAAGCCATATCAAAAACACATCGCTGTGTATTTACTTCTCATATATATATGTGTGTGTGTATATGAGTGTGTGTGTGTGTGTGTGTGTGTGTGTGTGTGTGTGAATAAATAAATTAAGGAATAAATCTAAATAAATAAAATCAAACAATCACTACAAGCACTACAACCAGCAATCCCCTCAGGACGACAAGAGAAATGGTTGAAAGCGCTTGGGTAAAAAAATATGGGACAATTTTTCCACCATTTGGATCTCGATCCACGAAAAACTACAATAAGTCCTGAATATCTAAACCCGAAGATCATAAAGAATAATTATTCCGTGGTCTTTAACAATACCCCCCCCCCACACACACACGTGTGTGTATTGCTAGAATTATTATTATGTTTTATGTAACACAATAAAAACTGTTTCTCATATTGATGTTCTATATATTCACTAATAGAATAGAGCAGTTTATTCAAGTTTATGTAATTTTGAGAATGAAGAGGTTTACTGGCCAGTTTGTAACTGATCATCTTTGTGTGTCGTTGATAATTGTCACTTTTTACTCATTCAAATCTCCGATTTAATGACTTGTAACACTAAAATGCTCATCAGTATTCTTTATTTCTTTCCAAATAGATCATCAATATCTCCAAGGAATGCTGTTCACACGGGAACTTTGTACTCGTTGTGTTTTCACACAACTATGTGAACCAACCTTTCCAGCATCGGCAGGATGAAACGCAAGATCGATTCTTAAGCAGGGTAAGCTGGTTTTTGAGTTTTTCTTTCTTCCAGATTGGTTGCCATACCAATTTTACAACAACTACTATTCTCTTTCATTTATTTATATATATATATATACCAACCCCTCCACACGAGCAGGATTTGACACAATGTCAATTAACTAAACGGAGTTTAACAACAGGGTTGAATTCAGAATTTCCTTCTCCTAGAACTTAAAAGCCCAGTAATATTTACCTATAGCTGGAGAGTGAATACTTGGATTTATATCTATATTTGCGGAAAGTGCTTTTATTTATTTATAAGTTGGAAGGTAGAAATGGATTCATGCCTTTACTGATGCCATTACTGCAACGTGGAATACAAATATCCTTGTCTTGGACATGAACCTGGATCGTCAGGTCCATTCCCTTCGACGATAAGCATTACGCTACATTTTCACTCAAGTCATATTATTGGCTCAAGTGGCACTAAAGCACTTTTCTCAGTCTCTTAGTATATTCTATTTATTCATTTTCAGCCCAATAGTATCAGGTGGCTTTTACTACAAATTTGATACCAATTCTGCTCAGTACTGCAGTGCATATTGTTGCAAATATTATTATAATAGAGATTGCGCGTTTGTTTGAAACTTCGCCACTACTTCAGTTATCTAACAATCGTTATTTAATCTTGATTCGCATCATATTTATCAACGTCTATCTTAAACTATCTTAACGTATAACTGAGTTTAATTTGACTCAAAACAGCCTATGTTATTAATTCATTCAAAATGGGTGTTATATATCATTAAGAAATAAAGGATTTTGCATGCTGGTTTTAACAAACTAGGTTTAATGAATAATTACATGGTGCTATTGATTTCTAATAATTTTGCTCTATTCTCAAACATATTAATAGCAATCCCATGTATAATCATATACACAAATCAATTAAGATAAAATCAAAATAAGTGTAATCCTTTTATATGCGTTCTTATTTACTTTCATTAGTTTTTCTAATTTAATTACATATGTGATATTTAATTACATTAATGTGCAGAGGGGGCATATTTTTGCTAGTTTAAATTATAAATCTAAAAAACAAAAAATCAGTTTTCGATTCTTTAATGGGGTTTTTAATGTTTCTTCGCAGACATATTCGAGACTATTCCAAGTATTCTGGTAATGATGAGAACGTCGGTTATCTTCAGATTACCCATTTTTATCAATACTCTAGAAAGCTGTTAGGATATTCCCCATTGAGTGTTTTTACGCCAATATTAACTGGTGTTTTTTTTTGTTTTATTTTTATTTGGTGGGGGGCACTAGAGTCACAGTAAGTCTCCTCAGGTCTCTAGGACTTTCCTAAGTATTTCGGGGTATTCTAAATGTGCTGGGGTTTGGATGATTTCCATCTTCTTCTGATCTCAAATTCCTATATTCTCTTCTCCTGTGACTTGGTGTTTCGTTCCAAGCACTCCAACTACAACAGCTTCATTTTCCAGTACTTTTAAAAAAATCTCTCTGACAAGATCCAAGTATTTGGCGATCTTTTCACTTTCTTCTAATACTCTGTGATCCACTGGAACTGTGAGAGCCTCTTCTTGTTAATTAACACTAGGTTTGGTCTTCTGACCAGAATTTGGTGGTCCGCTTGTATCTCAAAACCCGAAAGAATTTTATGAATACAATTTTCCATGATCAAATTTTAACCCCTGGTATAATTCCCAATGGCTTATAGTTCACCACCCAGTCATGTCTACTATTGTATTCCTTTTGTGCCAGTTTGCTGCATTCGTTTATTATGAAATTATCTGTATCATCTTTGTCACCATATAACATACTCACTATTCTACAAAGTATTATCAATTTTTGAATTTTTTTCTTTGAAATAGTTCTCATCTCATAACGATGAGCTGCATTTAGAAATTAATACATTTTTCTGTTTAGGTTTTTCTTTAGCCACGTCAAAGTAATCTAATGTCCAATATCCTTAATTTGTCACTTGAAGTATCCGTACAGTTGTTTTTTGTCCCATTTAATATTATATCAATCCTTGCGAGTTTTTTTTTTTGTGTGGTCTTTCATTGGAGTCATTTAGCCAGCAAGTTTCCATATGTATTCAGGACTCTTATGAGTATTCTGGACGATCTTAAAAAGGCTGGGTCTCGATTCTTCCGGTGATTTCCAATTCCACCATGCTTTTCCCAAACATTTCGGAGCCCGTCCAAGTGTATCACCGTCCTTTCATGTTCCACAGTTTTTAATTATTTCTCTGGTAAATTCCAGGCATTTGTTTATGTTTTACACTTACTTTTATTTTCACTCAGTAGCTCACCGAAACAGAAAAATATACCTGACGGCAATTTCCTTTTGTTAATTAAAACTACACCTGCTCCTCTGGTGGTCTGATTTCTAAACTTTTGGGGACCGTTCCAATTGCACCAACTACTATTGGTATCCATTTCACCCTCATATACCAGTGTTTTCAAATCACTTGCAAGGCTTAGGCATATGTCTATTTTTTCCTTTCTTTCATCTTCACCCTGTGATCAGCTGGAACTTCAAAATCTACCAGTTAACACGTTTTCCTTTTTGTTAATAAATACTAGGTCTGGTCTTCTGGCTAGGATAAGGTGATCTGTCTTTATCTCAAAGTCCATGAAAATTGGATATGTTTCATTCTCAAGAAAAGATACTCGTTTAAGCATTTACCATTATTATTATTATTATTATTATTATTATTATTATTATTATTATATGAATTTCCACATCAATAGTACCCGGTGAATTCTGTTGATGAAGTAACAACTTTATTCTTGCTAATTACGATGATAAAGGGGTCACAGTTACAAGCGTGCTAATTATTATGGACACGGCCCTACTTTATTCAGTTCTCGAGTAAGGTCCTTGCACTTTCATATTTTTGTCCTCACCTTTCGTGTTGAAACAAACATACTTAGAATCCGGCAGATTTTCTTTTCAAGAAAACATCCAGATCAACTCTTCTTTGTGGAATGGAATAGCTGGTCTGGATCTCAAAGTCCCAGAGTATTTTACTCAATAATTTTCAAACACATTTTTTCAAACATATTTTATCTTCAACTGTATCTTATATATATTTATCAAACCCACCGCACGAGCAGGGTGTGACACAAGGTCAGTTTCTGAAGCGGAGTTTATCAGGTTTGAATTGGGAGTTGTCCTTCTCCTTGGCTGGTTACTTGGACCAATGTTATAGAACCAAGTCTGCCCTACTATTTACCCATAGCTGGCGGTGGAGTAGTTGGATACATACATTTTCCAAGAGTGTTAGTGTTATGTGAAATGCAGACAGCCTTGTCCAGAATTTGAACTCGTGTCGATGAGTCCATTTCCTACGACTACAACCATTACACCACGTGCCTCCATCAAATGTATCTTATAAAATTTCAAGAGAACCTGTGGGATATTTACATATATTACAGAAGCCATTTTTTAAAATTATTTCTGTTATTTTCAATCTGTGCAAGTCTTTCACATTATTTTTAACAGATGGTTCTTTACTAGTCCTAGTGACAGAAAGTCTCGTCAGCTCCCCAGGACTTTCCTAAGTATTCTATCTGATCGTAAAAATATTGTAGTCTGAATAGTCTCCTTTCTTTCCTTGGTCTCCAATTACTCCAGTCTATTTTTAAGACATTGAGTTTAAAGGGAACGAATTACAATTGGTATCACATTTACGCTCACATTCCACAACTGTTTTAGTTCTCAGGCAAGATCCAAGTATTTATTTATTTTTCCATTTTCTTTTATTTTCACCCTGTGTTCCGCTGGGACGACACAATCTGCTAGATAACATGTTCTTTTGTTCTTCCTAATTAGCACTGGGTCTGATCTTCTGACCAAGATTGGACGATCCGTTTGTATCTCAAAGTCACAGAAACTTCTATGCTTCTCATTTGCTAAGTCAGATTCTAGTTTGTGCATATACCACTTGTCAGCATGGTCAAGTTAAATCCCTTACACAATGCCCAGTGGATCACCTTTTCAACTCAGTTGTGTCTATTCTTGTATTCCTTTTGTGCCAGTCTGCTGCATTCGCTTTATCCTTGGCATTAATACTAGTATTGCTAGCAGTAACTGTGAACATATCACAGTAGGT
>CM042142.1:71162702-71167702 GCA_023376005.1 Doryteuthis pealeii
TATATATGTGCGTGTGTGCCTGTGTGTGTGCGTTTGTGTGTTTGTGTGTGAGCGTATACGTTTGCGTATGCATGCGTATCCCAGTTATCTTTCTCATATTCATTTGCACTAAAAATGCAAGTTGCATTTTCAGCTCGGGGAAAACATGGCCAATCAGATCGATAAATAAATGAGTTTCTCTTTTCCTAATGTACCAGCTTATATGTTTATTTTCGACACGTCTAATGAAAACGTCTTAGGGTGAAGTGTAAGTAGTTGAAGCGCCGGAAATATCAAATCGATGTATGACGAGAACACATTAAACTTCGCTTTCTCATGCTAAACGAAAAAAAACAAAAAAACTAATGCCAATTGTCTGTCTGGGTGGGAGTGAGGATGGGGGTGTTGGAAAGAAAAAGGTTTACTTCCTTTCTGCTTTTACTTAACACGGCCAAAGGTCTCAAATATTGCCACATGTAGTAATCTACTCTGTGTTCCTTCCTTATCATTGTCTATCTATCTATCTATCTATCTATCTCATCTGATCTATCTCTCTGTCTACTGTAATCCCTTCATATTCATCCATCTATATGTCTATCTATCTATCTTTCTATCTATCTTATCTCATCTATCTTTCTGTCTACTGTAACCCCTTCATATTTATCCATCTATCTATCTATCTATCTATCTATCGATCGATCGATCGATCTTTCTATTTATCTTATCTCATCTATCTCTCTGTCTACTGTAACCCGTTCATATTTATCCATCTATCTATCTGTCTATCTGTCTATCTTTCTATCTATCTATCCATCTATTTATCTTAGCACATCTATCTCCCTGTCTACTGTAATCCCTTCATATTTATCCATCTATCTATATGTCTATCTTTCTATCTATCTACCTATCTATCTATCTTATCACATCTATCTTTCTGTCTACTGTAACCCTTCATATTTATCCATCTATCTATATGTCTATCTATCTTTCTATCTATCTATCTTTCTATTTATCTTATCTCATCTATCTCTCTGTCTACTGTAACTCCTTCATATTTATCCATCTATCTATATGTCTATCTATCTATCTTTCTATCTATCTTTCTATTTATCTTATCTCATCTATCTCTCTGTCTACTGTAACCCCTTCATATTTATCCATCTATCTATCTATCTATCTATCTATCGATCTTTCTATCTATCTTATCTCATCTATTTCTCTGTCTAGTGTAACTCCTTCATATTTATCCATCTATCTATATGTCTATCTATCTATCTTTCTATCTATCTTCTCTCATCTATCTCTCTGTCTACTGTAACTCCTTCATATTTATCCATCTATCTATATGTCTATCTATCTATCTTTCTATCTATCTTATCTCAGCTATCTTTCTGTCTGCTGTAACCCCTTCATATTTATCCATCTATATGTCTATATCTTTCTATCTATCTTATCTCATCTATCTCTCTGTCTACTGTAACCCCTTCATATTTATCCATCTATATGTCTATCTATCTTTCTATCTATCTTATCTCATCTATCTCTCTGTCTACTGTAGCTCCTTCATATTTATCCATCTATCTGTCTATCTATCTATCTTTCTATCTATCTTATATCATCTATCTCTGTCAACAGTAACTCCTTCATATTTATCCATATATCTATCTATCTATCGATCTTTCTATCTATCATCTCATCTATTTCTCTGTCTAGTGTAACCCCTTCATATTTATCCATCTATCTATATGTCTATCTATCTAATTCCCATTATTTTTTTCTACCTACTCCAATTAAATTACTCAGATTAACTTATTATTAACCTGGCGATAAATCCCTACTTCTATCTATAAATCTATTTTTCTATCGCTCAGTCTATCTATCTTATTTTTATCCATCTACCTACTCTAATTCCTTTAAATCTACCTGTCTAACTATCTTAGTCTCTACACCTCTATCTCTGAATATTATATATATATATATATATATATATTATATATATATATATATATACATACATACATACATATACACACACACACACACACACACACACACACACACTATATATATATATATATATATATATATCAAATCCGTCACCATCTATCAGGTTTTTATATATTCTACAACAGAAAAATATTTCTGTCCATATATTCAAATTTTATTTTCAATCTAACATCTCTCTCATCTCTCTATCTATTTCTCTCTCTCTCTCTCTCTCTCTCTCTCTCTCTCTCTCTCTCTCTCTCTATCTATCTATCTATCTATCTCGCAGTATATATACATATATATATATTCTATTACGTCCGTATCTATCTATATATCCATCTATATTTATTTTCTATCTGTGCATATGTATTTTCGAAATAAAAATGAATTCTCACGTATGTAGGTACATCCGTCAATTCGTAGCCTCATCATGAGATGATCAATGTTTGACAGAGGAAATATTCTCTTTTCATCCAAATCTTGTTCGTTGTCAATGAACTCTAATCAGCTGTGAATGCTGATTGCATTAATCGAATATTGAACCCTAAAAATATTCGAGTAAAATGAAGCTACTTATCAGAGTAAGGACTTATCGATTCACCTCATATAAGAAAGTGTGTCGATTTTAGTGGAAGAAAATTGAGATATTCATATGTTATATTATTGGTTTATCAAACGTTATTGTTACCTTAATTTAGAATAAGAATGTGATATAGAAAATAATATTTGTTAGTCTCTGCTTTGGTGATTACTGTGACAATGTAACATTTCTCATTATAAAAAATGAAAATAATATGAGTTTAAGTAAAAAAAATTTCCCTAAACTTCCTCACCTGTTGTGATTAAAGTCAAAAGGCAATTGAATATATATTATATATATATATATATATATATATATATATATATATATATATATGAATGAAGATAGGAGGGTTGGAGTAAAATCCGGTAGTATGAGGTAAGATAAAAAGAAAAGTGGACAAAAAATACAAATGTACGTACTTTGTTTTGAATAAAGTTAGACTAATGATGTTCGCGTAAAGAAGGACGAAATATTTCTCTCCTATCTTTACTTGTTTGAGTCATTATTTTTTGTCCACTTTTTCTTTTACCTTACCTCAATATATATATATATATATATATATATATATCCAAAACCCGGTAGAGCTCTCTAGGGTGTGACTTAAATTAACTTTCACTGCAAGCATAAAGCAATCATCGTCTGTTTACAGACTGGATCTCTCTGGTGATCGTAAAATATATAAACAAATATATGTATTTAATAGTTTAAACACCACCCCTACGACAACTCTCAAATGGGCGGGAGGTTAACGAATTGGGCGAACAAAAAGTATGTCGGGTTTCGCTTCTGGTCAGAGGTAGTTGCTGTGTCTAGCCACACTAAAGAGAATGGAAACGTCGAAATGATGTCATGGGGATGACTCATATAAATAAATATAGATATATATAAAAGGAAAGCCGTCGGGGATGACTAAAATCAGTATAAGCTAGACAGCGAGTTAGTCTATCCCCCTTTTCAAGGAGATTGTTTTGTCGTATGAGGCCGTGCGCCACATCTACCATCAGCTCCTTACTTTATTGCATAGATCCCTGTGCTACTCATACGCTGAGTTGGCGAGACGGTATCGAACCGGAACCTTGCGGTTCCTAGTCGGACGCTCTATCAACTGAGATAAACGGCCATACTTTCAAAGAAATAAAAACTTAACAAACCGTCATTTGGCTATTATAAATTAATTTCGACCAGAACTCAAATGAGCCTAGTCTCATCAGATAGCCTACTCCATAAAAAAGTATGTAGTAGGCTATCAGATGAGACTAGGCTCATATCGAATTCTGTTCGAAATAAATTTATATTAGCTAAATGATGTTTTTAATGTTTTTCTTTCTTTGAGCGTATAATCATAAGTATATAATTAATTTATTAGTTATATACATTGAGCTCTCTTAGGACGTGTAAAAATCCTTGTATAAATCTTTAGTTTGCATCAACGTGAGCATGCATTGTAAATGTAGAGGCGATATTGATGATCCCAAATAGAATTATCCCCTACATACCAGTCAGTTGGATATTTTTACCTTTATATATATATATATTGTTTTTTCTTCTTGTTATTTAAATAATGACCTTATCCTTTTACCCAATTTATACACTTTGTTTTTTAAACGATTTGCCGGTTGTTGAATTTTGACAAAGCACCGGTCGAAAGGGCCCTTAAGTCTCCTCACTTTTTTCTTTCTTTTTTTAAAATCTTCTTTTTCTCCCTTCTGCGTTTGATAGTTGAACTCGTTAATAATGTATGATTCTATCAATACACATACACACACACATACATATATATATATATATATATATATATTATATATATATATATGATGTTGTGGAGTCTACGTATCTTTGTCGGTATATCTCATGAGTCTATCAATATGTGTATATATCATGAAATATCGGTAAATAAATGGAATTTAGAACATTATATTCAACTCAGATCTTATTTATTTCACGCATTTTTTTCATGCTTCTGAACAACCAAAAATTATTTCCCCATAAGTAAATGATATAGATACATACACGCACATATATATAATATATATACACATATAATACAGACACATATATATATAATATATATACTCACATATGAATAGATTTATCTCATATATATATATATATATATATATTATATATATATATATATATATATAAAAAACATTTAAAACCTGGAATAATTGCAATGATCATTATTGTCATGACAATTTTTCTAGACTTTTTTATTTTCTTTTTTAAAAGTACAACTAACGATGATCGTGATGATGGCGTTAGCTCATTTACCCCTCCCCAATCACACCAACAACAAGCAGCAGCAGCAGCTTCTACTACGATTATTAAAAAAAATAAAATAAGAATGAAATATAAAATAAATAAGAAGAGAAAAAAAACTGAAGAAAAACATAAATTTATATCAATGAAAACCTTTCCCTTCCCCCCCCACCTCTTGCTCTTCGTCTGT
>CM042142.1:71172702-71185202 GCA_023376005.1 Doryteuthis pealeii
GCTGCCAACGCTCGGCATTGCTGCTGTTGATTTCATTTTTTTTTTTTTTTTTTTTTTTTACTTTCTCTTTCTTGTCTATGGACCAGCTTCCCACTTTCACTTTCATTTTCACTTTTGACGTCATTTTCGAAAGACTTTTCCTTTAAGTTGCGTTTGGAAATCGACACGAATCACCAAAAAATAATGTTCACCATTGAAAAACAGTGTCAGTCTACTACAATGCGCTTCCAATATTGGAAGCTTAAAAAAAAAAAAAAAAAGAAGAAAAGAAAAGAAAAAGACAATGTGGACACGATATAAACCAAAATTTATTTCGACAAAATATTCGTATTAAAGCGGCTTAGATCAGTTGAACATTGGACCCAAAGAATCACACGAGACAATGAACAAAGATATACTCTTCAATATAACTCGATTTTCATATATATATTTTATATATTCATCAATTTGCCTTTATCTCAAGAGGTTTATATACCTGACTGCATGATTACGCCTACGTACAGTAAGTTCTAGTTGATCTAGTTTTTTTTTCCAGTAACAAGCCAATAACTTTTTTTCTCAGCCTATGTAAGTTTATATATATATATATGCATGAATATCAATGGATAGTTATATATATATAAAATTGGGAAGAGAATATTTGCAATCAACCAATATATATATGTATATATATATATATATATATATATATATATATATATATATATATATATATAGATGTATGTATGTATGTGTATATATATATATATATATATATATATATATATATGTATATACATATACATAAATATATATATATATATATGTATATATATACATAATATATATATATATAATATATATATATATGAATTGTTGCATATTCGTGGATATGCCTGTATGTTGGTAGGTAGCTAGCCAGCTAGCTATATGTGTAATTAACTCCCACACATTCTTCGAATATGGCTACCATTGTTAGAATAATCTACATGACATTATCCATCGACAACGCAATGCATCTTAAGAGTAACACTCACCTGTCTCATCATCTTATTATCACAAGTAAAAGAAAATACGATATAGATAGATAGATAGATATTATATATATATATATATATATATATATATATATATATATATATATATATATATATATATATAATGCTGTTTGTTAAGTTATAAACACTCATCAGAAGATCACGAAGTTCTGATTTTAATGTTATCTTACCAGAATCGTTTGAAATTTATTAATCTTTGCTAATATGAACTGACTTCGTAGAAAGAACAATTCTTATTTCCCTATCTATGTTGGAAATTAAAAAATAATTATGAGAAATACAAGAAATAACTAAATATGTATATGTGTGTATGTATGTGTGTGTGTATGTGTGTTTGAGTGTGTGCCTGTGTCCGTGTCTATATCTATGTGTGTGTATTATAGTGATCATGAACCCAAACAGGTGACAGTATTAGCTCATTTATCTAAATACTTTAAATGTGCGTAAAGATAATTCATGCAATACATATTCATACACTAATACCTCGCACGTATGCACGCAAATGGCTAGCTATTCATACTTAAAGATTTTAATCATTTTCAATATTCTAAATCTGTAACAATTTATAGATAAATAAGTAGACAGATATATAGATAGATAGATCGATAGATAGATAGATAGATAGATAGATAGAATGGTTTATATCCAACCGGTACCCCTGGATTGCGATTGATCTCAACCAAATGCCAATTTTTGAGTGCCATCTCTGAAAGCGAAAAGACTTTCTCAATTTGAATGTTTGGTGCAACACAATCTTACTCCACATACCTTTATTGTCCGTATTAAATGTCCGGATTAATCTAAACTTGGTAAATCTCTTTTTATTTCTTTTGTCTTTCAAACTCTGTTTCGCAGTTTCATGTAAATCCGATTTGTAATATTTGTTCATAACGCCTATGCACTCTAGTCAATTCTACCTCATTTGCCACTGGGCCTTCTAATTAATTAGCTTCATTCACCAAGAGGAAGAATTAGTCATGAATGGATCCTTGGCCAATGAATATCCGAGAAGAAACGACCAATTTAAATTAAATTCCTCTATGCCTACAGGTACTAGACATTTACTCTTTATTTTAATTTTAGTCTGATTATTTTAAATGTGGATTATTTTGAGATATGTCCTTCTATGAAGATGAATTATATTATCGGAACATAATTCTGACTTTGTCCTTTCGTCATATGCTCATACTACAATTATTACCTCAAATACCAATAATAATAATATATTGTTGTAATAGTAATTATTTTTATCACTATTTTGAATACAAGCAGTTAGAGAAAGGACTAATGAATTCAACAAGCCGTAAACCTTGGCTACAAGTTTCTCTTCATATTTAAGCAATCTTCGCTTATATTTTTAATCCGAAAATCTTTAGTGTAGTTATTTGTACAAATTAAGTAATCTAAAAGAAAACCAAGAAAAGAAAAAAAGGGATACTACGTCTCTTTTCTGAAAACTGAATACGTTCCGAATGCATTCTGAATTCAGCCATATTATTTGCTTCTTAGAGCTACCTGCTCGGCCATTGACATTTCTCTGTTTTTTTTTTTTTGTTTTTTCTTTTCTTTTTTCGCTTTCGCAAAAAAGAGAGACTAATGCAACTTCATGCGCCATTATTGAGGTAATATCTTTAAACATGTCATTCCTGTAAAAGGTCACATCTTTTTCGGTTTTTCGATTTAGTAGATACCATCAAGGATAAAATATGATTTTTTTTTTGTTAGACCATCGGAAATTCAGAGAGAATCAAACTCACGAATTCTTCAAGTTTCTAAGGTTATTTGTTTGTTTTTTTTTTTTTTTTTTTTTTTTCTTGTTTTAGGGTTTCTCTTTCTTTCTCCTCCGAAGATTCTCAGTTTTATTCTTGATTTGAAGAATCTTATCTATTATCTATAATGTTTTCAGTTATTTTTCAACATCTTTTTTAAGTTCTTCACAGAGTCTGAAATTATTCATATAAGTTTCGTTTATCCTTATTTTTCGTACTGATTATATTACCAATCATACATTTAAATTTAAATTATATATATGTCTCCCTTTTTTATTTTCTTTTGCACACAATCTTATCTATCTATCTATCTTTCGATCTATCTATCTATCTATCTATCTATATATGTATATATATATATATATATATATATATATAGAGAGAGAGAGAGAGAGAGAGAGAGAGAGAGGGAGAGAGAGGGAGCTATTTATTTCCATGTCTGAGTGAACTTATCCATCTACCTGTAATTGTCAGTGAATTTCAACTTACCTATCTAAATATTTTTCATAGTTTATTTTGTTAAAGTCTTATTCTTTGTGTCAAATTCTATCTGTCTCTCTGTCCCTACACACACACTCACACACACACATTACATACACACACACACATACACACACACACATTTACACACACACACACACACACACACACACACATATATATATATATATATATATATATATATATTATATATATACATTTCCTATTCTCTTGCTTCCATTCTAATTGTAATATATACCTATGTATATAACTATGCAGATATATTTGCATTTGAATACTGTATGATTTAGTATTTTATATTTTATCTTTTATTAATGTATTCTTTCGTTCGTCAATTTCAATTCCTGTTTTTTACACAGCTTCAACGTCCTCTCGCCCCCCCCCGTTTGTTTCTTGTCACTCTTCATTTCCTTCCAACCTGTCACTTGCCTTCCCCCCCTTTCTGACTCTTTATCTCATTTAGACATTCGGATCCACAAACCCAATTCGTTGTTAACCAAAATAAATTAAACGATGCCTAATTTTCAGTCACCGACGATATTCATATTTTTTAATTAACTATTTTTCATTTAAAGCTAAAAAAAAAAAATGGCGTCAAAACGACACGTGCCCGAATAAAATTGTCATTGTCCCCCAACGATAATTATGCAGATCCTCTTAATTTGTCATAGATCTTACCGCACACTAGTTGACAGTAAGCGATTATCATGTTAATAAAAAATAATGAGTATATATGTATGTATGCATGTATTTATTTAATACACATTTAAATGATTTAAATGATTTCTGCGATGTGTGTCATCTAGGGAATGTACCTGTTCCTGTGGATTCACAAAAGCCAGAAACAATCTATCTATCTATCTATCTATCTATCTATCTATCTATCATCTATCAAGCAAACAAGCAAGCAAGCAAGCACGCTATTTATATAACTAGCTAACCAGCTGGCGTGAAAGATAGATAGATAGATAGATAGATAGACAGATAGATAGATAGATAGATAGATAGATAGATAGACAGATATATAGATATTGCTTGGTTGTCAAAGTATACGTGTGACACTAATATATTAACTCAAAAGTAGAGTAGTATATATATATATATATATATATATATATATATATATGCATTTCTATGTAAAGGTATGTATTTCTATATTAAAGTGCATGTATTTGCACAAATAATGCTCTGTTTGATATTTCTATATATAGATTAATATCCACTTGTATTCGTGTGCATCAAGTAATATATAATAACTAAGAAAGACCTGGAATACATAACGTTCTTTGCTTACCTAAAGCATTGTCTAAACGTCTAAGCAATTTTTACTGGCACCCTTAATAATTGCTTGAATATTAATAACGCTTAGAATAAAGAATATATTTGATAATAAACTTCAATTAATATTCTTTTTTCAAAGTATGTAAGTTGGTAATCGCAACTCAACGATTGGTGCTACAGAACGCAGTTGTAATGAACACGTATATTAAATCCTATTTTTGATAAGATATATTTTTGGTAAAATTTAAGATATATTTTCTATTAGAGTTTTATTAAAATTTGGGTGGAATCCGTTGTGGTTATGTATGATTTTTTAAATAATTCTAAAGGAAATACTTTTTTTCTGTTGCATTGCATTCTTGTTCAAGTATCAATCCTCTTACAGAAGCCGGCATACCTGTTCTATATCTCTCTATCTAGCTCTATCTCTCTCTCTCTCTCTCTGTCTCTCTATCTATCTATCTATCTATCTATCTATCTATCGTTATCTCTCTCTATCTATCTACCTCGATTCGTTCTCTTTCTTTTTATATCCTTCTCTCTCTCTCTCTTTCTCTCTCTCTCTCTCTCTCTCTCTGTCTCTGTCTCTGTCTCTGTCTCTCTCTCTCTCTCTCTCTCTCTCTCTCTCTCTCTCTATCGTTATCTCTATCTATCTATCTACCTCGATTCGTTCTCTCTTTCTTTTTATCTCTTCTTCTCTCTTCTCTCTCTTTCTCTCCCTCTCTCTCTCTCTCTCTCTCTCTCTCTCTCTCTCTCTTTCTCTCTTTATTTCACATTCTCTCTATTACTCTCCTCCCATCGACACTCCCAACTATTCTCACGTCAATCGTTACGCTAAAACCTCCTATTTTTTCCATTTCCTTTCCCATTCTCTTTTCTCTCCTCCTGCTCGTCCTCATTTTCCTCCTCTTCCTTAACCATCGTGACAATTTCTTTTTTCCCACCTATTCCCTCTCTTTCCCTCCCTCTATATCGACTATCCTCTCCTCCCACTCGCTACGACTACTACCTCAACAACTCTCGCATTACAACGCACAACCTCTCCCTTCAACTCCAAGAATCCCGTCTATCGCACTACCACTCTCCTCCCTCTCTTTTTTTTTTATCCCCACTCTCTTGCAACAACTCTAACTCTTCCTCTTCATTCTACTCCCCCTCCTTTTATTCAACCAGCAACCACACTGTGCTTATCTCCCTCATTACTCTTACTCTCCCTCCTTTCTTCCTACACCCGTAGCTGGCATCGACTCCCACTCCTCATTCCGTGACTGGTAGCGTTGCTATCGACGTCGCCGATAGAAGCCGGGGAAAGCAAGACGATAATGGAGTAGAAGGAGAAAAAGAAGAAAAAGAAGAAGAAGAAGAAGAAGAAGAAAAAAAAAGGGAGAAGCGAAACGCAGTACCAGCAGTGGCACTATCACTGCAAACAGCGATCAAGCAGAAGCAAGCAAGCAATAGCAACAACCTTACACACCAAATGCAGTCGTTGTTGATGACTTCGAACAGCAATAGCTCCTGCACTCTCCTTCATTATTACTTCCCTGTTTTATAAACCACACTCACACCATCTCTCGCTGGCTGGCTGTGTCGCGCTAATAGTAGTTTTTCGAATGCAACTACTATATACCGTCGACTCGGCAGAAAAACTGGACAGGCAATGACGGCAATTTTTTCCTTGAACCGTTTATAGCTGAACGAATGTTAATTCTTCCCAGCTCACTTGATTTTTTCCTACTCCGATCAAACCAGCTGAGATCTTAAGAAAGGACTCAAGATTGACTGATTTAACTAAAATTCCAAGCTACATCCTTCAGAACCACTTTTTTGTCCGTGCCTTCCTGATTATCCATCATCATCTTTGGCAAACGCTTCCTTGCACATTAGTAACTAAAATTACAATCAATTCTTCTACAGAAATCATCAAAATCAATCTATGGCTACCGTGAAGATATTTTTTCTAAAAAAAAACTTTCATTCACCCTATCACATTCCTCGATTGTATTTTCACCGGTAATATATATATATATATATATATATATATATATATATATATATATATATATATATAGATGCAACTAGATCGACATCGGAAATTCGTTATATTTATGCATATTCTTAAAAAAAAAAAGGACAATATTTCTTGCATTGGAACAGAATGGAAAAAAATGAAAGCCGAAATTGACTGAAGGAAAATCCCGGATGGACATTGCTCCATGGTGAGATCCTCTTTTTGTATGCCTATCTAAAAAAAATAGCTTCTCTACTCTAATATTAACCGCCTTGTATTAAATGGTATGAAACGATTTGACAGTATATCGGAATCGTATGATGGTTTCATTAAAGCCAATAGTTTATTTCATATAAGACTATCTATCTATCTATCTATCTATCTATCTATCTCCTTATTCTACTTCTGTATACGTACCAGTTTTATTATGCTGATATTAATATATAACTACTTTTAATAATCTTAAGCTCTTGCTTTCTAATTCTACTTTCACTTCTACTTTCACTTTCATTTTCCACATTCTTTCTGTGACAAATATCTGTTTCCATTCCGGTTTCTACCATTCCGTACTCAATCAACATTCTCCTCGCTAGTATTTTTAACAATTTAAATTTTTGTATCCTCTCCCTTCTCTCTCCCTCTCTTTCCCCTCTCTATCCCCTCCCTCTCTCTTTCTCTCTCTCTCTCTCTCTCGCTCACTCTTTCTCTCTGTTGCGCCCACAGCCTTCCTCGATTATACTGATGATATGGTCAAAGAATACCTACACAATTTTAGCTTTCTTTATTTCAAACGAATACAGCAGTACATCTTTTATGTACAACAGATTTATCTGGTTAAATAATGGTAGTTTATTTCTTTCCAATTTCATTAGAGTGAATATTTTCCTAATTATCAGCATGCTAGTCATTTTTTGTTCTTCTGTGTTCTCCATTAATTTTAAAGCGATAATTTATTTTATATATATATATATATATATATATATATATATATATATATTATATATTGTCGCTGTGGTAATCAGGGTTTCTAATTACGTATATTTTAAATCTATTATTATTAACCTGTCTGTAATGTTAAGCGTATGCGCGCACGATTCCATTCTATGCTCTCAGTCTACAAACTTCTCTGTCTTTTCCTTCCCTCTGACCTTGATATTAGCGACCATTTTGCCACAGTCTCTTACAAAGAACTGATATATTAACCAACACCTTTTTAACAATATCTCTTCATAATTTCTTTTATCTTTAACTTTCAGAAAATCCTTTCGAATCTTAAATGCAAATTCTTTTCATAAAGCAAGTCCCCTTACAAGTCTTTCAAAAAAGACCTCTGCTTTTTTAAGCTCGTCTACCGTTTCCTTTCAAAACCTTACCGTGAATGTCAAATTGAACATTAAATTGGAGAGGGTAATAAGAAACACTCATGAATTTTTCTGAAATCTGATTGGACTTATTTAATGAGAGGGTTCTAATCAACAACCAATTGAAAGCTCGATTTAAATTTAGCCGAATCTTGTAAATTCTAGAATTCTAGAATTCTAGAATCTTTATCAATTTTTTTTCGAATTGCAGTTCTAGAATTTCCAGAAAGCCGGTCCCCATAATAAACTTTAATTTCACTTTGGGAAACATTGCATATAGAGAAATAAGCAATTACTGTTGCTTTTCTTATCATTTTATTCTTCGATCAAATTAGACTTTAAAAATTCTGAAATAAATTATTGCAATTAAATAAAAGAAGAAGCTGCCATATTTCCGGTAGAAGGAAATTCTTAAAAGTAATTCTCTTTTCATAAAGCAACACTTGTTATACCACTATCAACCCACATTTTACTTAGTCTGACACAAGGTCAAATTAATGAGGCTTTCAACAAGTGTCCAAGTCAGTAGACATTCAATAAATTTGCAAGACTAACTTGCTAATGTTTGCTTGACTACAAGTGCCCTTCTTTTAACTAAAGTTACTTAGTATGTCACAAGGCCACAAAATAAAGAGGCCGAATTTGTCATACTATAAATGGTCTTTGACACGAAATTAGCAAAAATAATTCTGCTTGAGACACTTACTAGATAGAAGCAATTTTATCCTAGTTTGGCACAGGGTCATTTTGTGGGGCTCTAATAATATATAGAACTTACTGCACTAGCAATGAGTAACAGACCTCAGCAACAACTGTCATTTACAGAAGATATTAAACACGCATTAAACAAGTGAAAAGAAATTTCCCTATTTTGAAAAGCTATATAAAGATATTTAATTCCATCATCCTTTAATATTTAAATACAAGTATCATGTTTTCTTTTTAGCCGTCAATTTAAATTTAAACTTTGAAAACCTTTACCCTAGGGTTGAGTGCTATTTTACAATACGCCACATTCCCGGTATTTCTTCTAATGAAAAGTTGAGGCAGTTTTTAAATAAAGATGTCTGAACCTGATAATAAAGTTAGAGATTCATTACGCATATTTATTTCGTTATTTAATTTTTAACTTTTAAACAGCAAAGAAGCAAAAGGTTCAAAAAGACTATCTTAAGATTGGGTTATTCAAGAATTCTACTTCATCTATCTACGCTATATGCTAAAGGATATGGTGAACGTGCGCACTCCCACGTAAAAAACATGCACAGAATCCTTTGTTCTCTTATTATGTATATGAGACTATATGATTCACGTTCAGCATCTAAGGAGCTGGGATGTGTATCTTGTTATAGACCGCAAATACATCATCTTTATCGTCATTTATTAAATTTGATTATACTAAGGCCACAAGTGAGGAGCATCCCGTGAGGATCGAACTCACTACTAAAGTAATCGGTAATATTAGTGCAAAAATTCACCTGTATTGAACGAAGCATATTCACTTCAACTTATCTTGTGCCTATCCTCTTTTCTTCTTTTCTTTCTTTCTTTCTTTTTTTTCTGCCTTCCTCTTTTTCTTTCTTTCTTTCTTTCTTTCTTTCTTTCGTTTTTCTGCCTTTCTCTTTTCTTTCTTTCTTTCTTTCTTTCTTTCTTTCTTTCTTTTTTTTCTTTCCTCTTTTCTTCTTTTCTTTTTCTTTCTTTCTTTCTTTCTTTCTTCTTTCTTTCTTTTTTTCTGCCTTTCTTTTCTTTTTTCTTTCTTTCTTTCTTTCTTTCTTTCTTTCTTTCTAGCCACATAGAAATAAATGTGTGTGTGCATACATTGCATTCTTTCTCTCTCTCTTCATTTATATTTTTTTAAATCTTTTTATTTTTGGAATTCATTTCTCTCTCGGTAATATTTACATTCTTATATATATATATATATATATATATATATATATATATATATATATATACTCTATATATAGTATTATATATATCATGGTATCATATTATGAAATTTAGTGAGGCAATCGGCATCAGAATACTCTCGTTCTGGTGAGGTTATCATCTCGTTGTGCCGATTTTTTTTATATATAGATTTTTATCTGCCTTTAAAATCAGCCTTTGTGATTTCGGCTTTGACGTCGGCTCAAAATCCAACCACTTGAGCAACGATTTCAACTACCAACCGGCATCGGTTGCATATTGGCGCATATCTTGAATGAATATTAACCTGTAGGCAAAAAAACAAACAAGATTAGCGAGATGTTTAACCCTAATATGATTATATAAGAATGCTAGCATAGATTAATGTGAGTGTGAGAGTGTGTAACAAGCTTCGTCTTAAAAACAGTGTCAATCATATATGTTTTCCATCAATTATATATGTTGTTGTAGGCGCGTGGTCTAATGGTTAGAGTCGTCGGAAATGGACTCGTCAACGCGAGTTCAATTCTTGGACAGAAGCCGTTGTCATTTCACATGGCGATAATACGCTTGGGAAAGGTATGAATCCAATTCTCCTTCCAGCTATGGATAAATAGCAGGGCAGACTGGACTCTTTAACCATGGCAAGGTAACCAGTCTAGGAGAAGGAAATTTCTGAATTCAAACCTGTTAAACTCCGCGTAAGAAATTGACTTTGTCACATCCTGCTCGTGTGGAGGGGTTGGTAAAATATATATATGTTGTCCATATTAGTATGTGAATAACGGGCTTAATGTTACATATGTTAATGATTTTCTCTCAATATATATATATATATATATATATATATATATATATATATATATATGTGTGTGTGTGTGTGTGTATGTGTGTATGGTTATATATATATATATATATACATATATATTAGAATTATGAGTTTTGATAAGATGCGTAAAATAAGTCTTAGACAGATTGCATATATTGTACCCATGGTTAGAAACAAAATTTCTTTGTCATTTTGCTCCCAGTCTCCCTCCTTCCCTCTCTCTTCTCTTTCTCTGTCTTTCAGTCTCTCTCTATCTCATTCTATTTCTGTTTCTTACCCTATCACCCCTCTCTCTCTCTCTTTCTCTTTCTCTCTATCTACACCCACACCACACACACACACCAGCACACACACATACACACACACACACACACACACACACACACACATATATATATATATATATATATATATATATATATATATATATATATATATACAACTTTCATCAAATTAGTTACAACTTCTGCTTGCTATTTTCTATTCTTCCGATATATATAGATTATATAAAATATTCCCTGTATTCCTACATTATTATTTGATCTTTTTTATTAACCTTAATAATCATTGATTCTCCTATATAATGCATTAGTGTGTCATATCCCAGTAGTAGGTAACACTGTTGTTAATATAACATTGTAGATTAGGTTATTATATCGACAATATATCCCATTAATCAAACTGACTCTTGTAATCTTGATAATTATATTTCATAGATCAATTTGCGTTTGAAACAATTACTTTATATTGACTGCAATGCAACACTTTATGACTTTGAGCCAAATTTATTCAGATAAAAATAGCAGAAAATACTGATATTATGAATATGATTTACTTGCATAGCACGATCAAGGTTGAATTTCTAGATGCTTGGCTAAATTGCAACTCTTGCTTTCCACACAATCAAACAATTCATAGAAAAAAATGGCTTCTTTTTTAATTCTTTTTAAACGAATAGATGCTTCTCATCTGGGTCAGATTACAAATGTGCAAAATATTTTTTCGTTCTGAATCTATAAATTATGAAGAAAGAAAATCTAAACGAAGCAACGATGAAAATGAAAGTGAAAGTAGAAGTGAAAGTAAATATTTATTCAAAGTTTTCTTCTTTTCCTTTTATAAAATGACAACCATCTTGTAATGGTGTCCATTACTTCTTGATCTATATCTGCCTTACTAAATATTTGCAGCACGAATCGTCTTTTAATGATACTTCAATCATTTTTAAGCTTTCTTCAGAAAAAATGTTGGATTGTTAAGTTATCTACGTTGCTGCAATGAAATTCGTCTATGGGAATATTTTTATCTGTAGTGGGTAGAATGTCTAGAAAACGTAGGGAGTTATCAGATTCTAATTCGCGCGTAAATTGTATGGTGGATTCAATTTTATTCAGTCTGTTTGTGATTTCTATAATATCAGTTTCTTGTGGATTAAATAGATAGATAGATAGATAGATAGATCAATTGTGTGCCCTATATAGTTATTTACTATTCCTTGAATATCATGGCACAAGGCTACAATTATTCGGTATTCAATGAGAATCGACCTCATTAGCATTCAACAATACGATAAATATTGTATCATGAGTTAGTCGGTATAAAGCAATTTAAAGAAGGAAACCTATTTTTTTTAGAAAAATGTGCAACATATGATTCCCTTTTCTCCCCTTATATAGTTTGGTGGATGCAGTCCTTCCTTTAGGTTGATGGTAATAAGTTATTATATCTAAGCAATACCTAAGAGTATCACTTTTAATACTAGTCACGTTATTTATTTTGAAAGTAATAAAAATTAACCGATGCTCG
>CM042142.1:71195202-71222702 GCA_023376005.1 Doryteuthis pealeii
CAGGAAATTTCAAATAGGTTCTTCATGATGGAGAAAACAATAATCTCCCCAGTATTTGTTCATAATAATGTTTAATTAATCTATATATTAATACCCGTGTTCCTTAATTTACGACCGTTATCATCTTGCAACACCCTCGGATTAAAAAGGAGACTGTCCAAATCGGCCTAGTTGAAATGCAAAAATTTAAATCCTGATTATATGGTGTTGCTTATGCGCCGAATTCTTATTTATTATGAGTGTCGTCACAACAGCTAAATAATGAACTATTCCCTTTTAATTAGGAAAACAGAAATAAAAGAAAAAGGACATGCTACAAAGAAAAATATGACAAGAAAGAAAGATAGTAGGGAAAGTTAAAGAGAGGCAGTGAACGCGCGGAATCGATAACGCTATTCTGTTTCAATTAAACATAATGAAAAGATGAAAATAAGGAAAGATAGAAAGAAAAAAGAGTTAGAGAGGGAGTTAAATAAAGATCATTATACTTTTTACATATGGAACTAATGTAATAGCTCTTAAGTAAACATATCAAACTTTGTAATCATTAGATTATCCTGCTATGGTCTATCCACAGGTCCTCCTTTGTTATCTTTTAAAATATAGCTATAGTTTATGTGGGAACCGACTTGCTTGAATGGATGTAGAGGTGCGCTTATCGTCCAGGGAAATCGGCGGGTGCAAATCCTGGACTAGACTGCTTGCCCTTCACTTAACGCTAATGTCCTTGGAAAAAGGCATGAATCTATTTGTCCTCTGCCCAGCTATGGGTAAATAATAGGACAGACTGGGTTCTAAGTGAAAGAGAACAGAATTCAGACCATATGTACCACCGCTTAACTAACTGACCTTGGGCCACATCCTGCCCGTGGCGGAGGGATTGGGTAAATATATACTCGAAGAGATGCGGTAAATATGCGTTGCTTCTCATCCAAAACTGAATCGTTTTTCAAAGAAATTGACAAAAGAAAAGTATACACACATATGCACGTACCCACCCACGCATATATACGAACTCATGATATATATATATATATATATATATATATATATATATATATATATATATATATATATATTAGTAATAGTAACAGTCTACTAATATAGTTATTGCTCTATGTTTTAATATATTGAGCACTTTTGGATAATTCATTAATGCTACAGCAACAGAAAAGTTAAACCGACAATTGGATACTATATATGTACATGTATATATATATATACATATATATATATATATATATATATATATATATATATATATATATATAGAGAGAGAGAGAAGAGAGAGAGAGAGAGAGAGAGAGAGAGAGAGAGTCAGACGCACAGACAGACAAACATATATGCAGAGTCGTGTATCAGATACAAGTAAGTAAAATGGATTTAGCGAACCGAGTTCGAGTTTTAGAAGTGGCAGCTTATGTTCACTTTGTAATTATTCCTTTAAGAAAGACATCCCATTTTTCTATTTTCAGGCCTATCGGCATTTCTATTGATATATAATTTCTCTTTACTGTCATGCTACATGAGAAATTACCCATAATTATCTTCCTTATTCAGGCAATATGTGATAAAGGGGATCAATATCATATTCAACCTTGATATGAGAATATATATATATATATATATATATATATATATATATATATATATATATACTTGTACACATATATATATATTGTTTAATATTATGTATATATTCATTCTGCTCCCACACTGATTGGTTGTGTGGTTAGGGGTGTGGGGTCAGAGTTGGAGGCCACGAATATCGTAGATTTTATTCGTTGATTTCCAAGAAAGGTCATCCCTCTCCACAACACTCTTTTCCTCTTTCCATTTGGCCATATGTCTGACTACAATAATACCTGCAAATATTTGACACACTAATTTCTATTTTTTATATTCATTTTGTATTTACTTATAGTTTACTTATTGTGTTTAAACTTATAATACTAAAGCAATAATTATCAGAATATGACAACAGAAATAAGACGGATTAAACTGTCAGGTTGTTTTTTTTATAGATTTCTTCTAGTAAAGGAAATAGGTATTCCATCTGTGGTTTTATAAGACAATATATTCATGATAATTCGCGATATTTTGCTTATTTTTAAATTTTATTCAATGACCCCAAAAGTGAAGGAAATATTCTTGGTTATTTTTTTTTCAATTTAAATAAATATCAACACAATTTTGGTCTAGATTTTTCTAAGATGAATTATCATTCCTCTTCATTATCGACTGTTATCAATCGATTGTTATAGCCACAAGTTCGTCCAGTACTACGTTTTGGAATACGTAACAATTTTATCCAAAGATAAAGATTTATGAAGCACACGGTGCGGCTTCTTTTTTATTCATGTTAGTTCGGGTTTCCTTTCCATTTAACGGATCTTCATTGCCAATATGACAAAAATGGCCGAAGCCATATCGCGGCGTTTGGTCATTTTGCATGGTGCAATTTTGGTTACATGAATTATTAGGCCAATATTTCTTTCGTTTTGATTTTTTATATCCACATTTTTATTTAAACAAATGTGTGCTTTCTTTCAGTAGATCAGACGATACGAGATACACTGTATGATTTTAGAGTTGAATGTATGTACATATAATTAACAAGAAATTATCCCTTTGGAAAAATCAACTGGTGATATTTTCGAACCTTAAATGAGTTTTAGTCTTTAATTCAATGAAAAAAAATAAAAGCATAAAAATGAAGAATTAGCCCCTTAAAATTAAAGCAATACATTTTCGAGTATGGTCAGTAAAATGGGAACATCTAACAAAGTGTAAAATAACCAGAAGCTTACTAAATACGAATGCTGATTTTTAAAGCAAGCACAGAAACTCTCCATATTTGAAAAGCACATATATTAATTGTTTTTCTGAAAGAGTGATAAGAGTATATCACTGAGTACCTTTTTTTCTAAGTGTGTAAACAGCGCCGTTGAATGATTTATTTTCTGTTTAAAAAATGGATCTCCTTGGATTTTATTATTGGATTATAGTGAATTCTTCCTGACGCTCCGATTCCTATTGGAATAGTGGTTGTATTAAATGCTACATTCTTGTAGTATTCTAATTCGAGGTCCGTATATTTAGAAAGTCTATCAAATTCATTTGTTGATCTATTCTTATTCGACGGGATGTTCATGTCTATGAGATAGCATTTATGATTGTTTGAAATCTTTTGTTACTCTGTCTGGCCAATCGTAATAGAAATTGTTCTATTAAAGATAGGAATAGCAGTGTTTACTGGAATAGAAGTAAATAAAATTATAATAATTGGTTCAGATGTGTGTGTATGCAGATCCATCATTACTAAATCGTGAGTTGGATCCTGTTTTCCCCATAAAAATACCCACATAAAAAAAACCTTGTGTTAATCCGGATTGGTGGTAGTGAAAGTGTATATATATATATATATATATATATATATATATATATATATATATATATATATATATATATATATATATATATTTACTTTGTTGTTAATTGTTTTATTTTCGTAGTTTCACCCGGATAGACATACACACCCACTGCCCTTTATCTACATTTAGATTTTTATACACTAATACTTATTAAATAAAGCTGTTTAGTCTGGCAAAAAAGAAAACCTTTTTGCTTACTGTACCTGCAGTTATCACCCATCTGCATAGTGCGCAGTATCAGGACTGCTTAACTTCCGTGATCCTTTATGAGACTTGATCGTCTGTCTTATTACCTTGGTTGTTGTTTGATTTTTTTTCGGTGTGGGAGGGGGTTACTATGATGTGAATATTTAAGTATGATTAACATGTTCTTCCATTTTAATTTTGTTATTTTCATAAATACATCAATATATGATTACCGGTTTCTTTTTATTTTATTTTCAGATAAAACCACAAAAAACAAAAAAAAGAAAGAAAAGGAGCGACCACGAGAGAATTCAAAGATGAAAATCATATCATTGTTTTCTACGGAAGAAGCTGAAGCTGAAGATGACAATGAAGATCACAAGAAGGAAGATAAAACGGTAAAAACAATATTTCAATCTACACAATGATGCTAACCAATGCATACAAATCCATTTATCACATTATTACGATTGAATAGATTTGCCAAATTCCTGGGCGTCTCTGGGGTAATAGATAACACATTAGTCTCAAGAATTATTAATTCTGGGTAGCGAATTCAATCCTGGTTAGATGACCTATACTTGTGTTATAGTACTAAAACTCAGTTAACCTTACTAAGTAACAATATGTTAACTTTCTTATCCTACATCTGTAACATTTTCAGTAAGTACCGTTTAATATGCCCGTTACTTACGTTTCATTTGTTGTACACAATCTTCTGACGAAAGTGAGAAAAGATGGCGAATCAAGCGTTTATATAGCGAGTGGTATAGTCATAATTTTATTATTTTTCGGTTTTATACCTACTCTGCTTTAATACGAGTATATATATATATATATATATATATATATATATATATATATATATATATATATATGAACAGTATTATAAATAATAACTAAAATACATTTCTTGAGATTAGATACACACGCAACCACATGAAACACACACACACACGCACAACACACACACACACATACACACACACAGATATATTATATATATATATATATATATATATATATATATATATATATTATACTCTAGGTACTAAAATATCGATGTGCAGCCGATAAAACCCAAACAAACGCCATCAAATGGTGATTCTGGGGATAGGCATGTTTTTGGGGCTGAAGCATCATTACCACTAGCCTAGAGCAGACCAGTAATAACTTACGATGCCATTAGGTTGCATAATATAATTCTGTGTCAAGAGTGATGGTGTGATAGCTCCCTACTGTTGCTACTGCACGTGCTGACAGTGTATTTATTGAGGAGTGGTTTACTTATATCATAACAATTCATCGTACTTCTATGTAAATAGTTGTATTGGGTTTGGAATACACATATTTAGTCAATAGATAAAATATCAGTCAGATCGCCGAGAGAAGTTAATACGTTTCCAAAGGTTAGTGAGAAGTGATCATAAAGCGAATTACGAATATTTAAAGAGGATTCACTGCAGACACACACACATACACACACACACACGCACGCACGCACGCACACACACACACACACACATATATATATATATATATATATATATATATATATATATATATATAGAGAGAGAGAGAGAGAGAGAGGGGGGGTATGAAAACACACAATATGCTGTTAAAGTAAAAACAATTTATTGAACAATATTTCGATTCATAAAAATCATCTTCAGAGCTTGATTTTACACCGGACTCAGCGAGAGAGGAGCTGAAAATATTTTGAATTCAAAACGAAAACATCGATGTTCCAAAAAGTCTTGCAGTCGTTTTATATATATATATATATATATATATATATATATATATATATATGTGTGTGTGTGTGTGTGTGTGTGTGTGTGTGTGTATAGCTATCATATTGTATAGAGAGTCAACGGAGGTTGGTGACTGTCAGTTTCTCGGCTATACGATCATCAGACAACTTGGCCGACTCCCCGTTTATTTTATTTTATTATTATTTTTGTTACGATAATTTAATTTTCGCCGTCTTGATCTTAATTATTAATTACGAATCAGTTAATCATATATTTTCTTAAATTATCCTTTCTGTGTGGGGAGATGTTGTTGTGCGTTGGAACTTAACCCTCACATCAGGTGTATTTTATTTTCATGCGAATTTCAAGCTATATATATATATATATATATATATATATATATATATATATATATATATATATATATATATATATGGGAATATGTGCTTAATTGAAGTCAAACCTAATTTTTTGAAAGTTAATGATTAATTAACTTTCAAAAAATTAGGTTTGACTTCAATTAAGCACATATTCTCCCAAATATTGTCGGCTAAAAATAGCCATATTTGTTTACGTTATCATATATATAATATATATATATATATATATATATATATATATATATATATATATGATAAAACAAATATGGCTATATTATATATATATATATATATATTTATATAAGTAAGTAAAAGTTACTTTTATATATATATATATATATATATATATATATATATATATATATATGTCTTGATGATATTTGCCAAAAGCCTGTTTGTGTATTCGATTAGCTAGCCATTGAGCCATCTTGGCTGCTCCACTATTCAACTGAATGCCAGCATGAATGCAACATGGCGGCCTGTTTAGTTCACCGGCTTCTCAGTTTTACACGAATACCACCACTTGACTTTAATTTCTTAGATATTTGCTCCAGATTTTCCTTTTCTTTCTTTTTTCTTTCTTGTTTTCGTTTAATGTTTTTATTTTTAAATCTGCTCCAAATTTAATTTTATATTTGATTCATTTTATATTTTATATGTCACAAGCCTACTTAAGTGAAAAATTAGTATGCCATATTTTTCTTTACACACACACACACACACACACACACATATATATAATGTCTATTTATATGTGTGTATATATCATAGATATATGTATTATATATATCAATATTATATATTTGTTTTAGAAGCATAAATAAAATGAATTTGATATATGAAATTCATATACTTGATGTTGAATATTGTGTTCTAAATCTTATTTATTTATCGATATTTCGTGGAACCTACGTCCTTCTTTTTGCACACACACACGCATATATATATATATATATATATATATATATATATATATATATATATATATATATCCAAGCAAACATATATGTATAAAAACCTCCTGTATTTTATATTCTACGTAAATTATATATTCGATAATATGTCCGATTTTATAAACGTCCGAATATTTCTTATATATTTATTTCAATACTGCCTTTCCCATTGGCTCATTCTTCTCTTTCCATCCGCCGCTTCACCTTCTTCTTTCTCTATCCGCACCTCTTTTTATTTTATAATTCTATTTTTCAGATTAAATCCGTTCGTTCTAGTTTATCTTTTGACTTTTATCTACGTATTGATCTAGACCCGATACGCTATTTTTCTCTTTTATTATCCTCACACTTATTTTCTCGTAGTTTGTATTTGCCATACCACCCTCTCTCTCTCCCCTCTCTCTTTCTCTCTCTCTCTCTCTCTCTCTCTCTCTCTCTCTCTCTCTCTCTCTCTCTCTCTCTCTCTCTCTAGTGTTTCATATCTCATTTTGTTCCCGTTCCCGTTCCCGTTCCCGCTGCGCTCGCGTGGCTTCATACTTGACATATTGTTTTTTTCTTTCTTTTCTTTCTTTCTCTTTCCCAATCTCTCTCTCTCTCTCTCTCTTTCCCAATCTCTCTCTCTCTCTCTCTCTCTCTGTCTCTCTCTCTCTCTCTCTCTCTCTCTCTCTCTCTCTCTGTGTGTGTGTGTATGTATGTATTTCATTTCTCGTTTTGTTCCCGTTACCGTTAACGCTGCGCTCGCGTGGCTTCATACTTGACATATTGTTCTTTTATTTCCCCCCTCTCTCTCTCTCTCTCTCTCTCTCTCTCTCTCTCTCTCTCTCTCTCTCTCTCTCTATGTATGTGTGTGTCTCCCCCCCCTCTCTCTCGATTTTTCTATCCCTCACTCTGTATCTCCCCGATTTGTTGCCTGCTACACCCATATTTTCCCAATATTCGTCCAAGGTACCTCTATCTGCAAAACTCCACTATTCATTTGCCCGTTGTTCGTCCTTCGCAATTCAATGAAGAGTCGACTCAGTAGACGCCATCTTGCTTTTACTTCCCGAACTGAATGCCACCACTCATTTGAAACTACAACAGCAGCAGCAGCAGCGGTATGTCTAATGCCAATACTAGCAGAAGAAAGATAACGAGCGAAGTTTCAAATCCTCGGTAAAGCAAAAACACCGATATAGAAATGAGGATAAACATGACACTAATGGCGTTTGGAAGGATACAATTTTGTCTCTTACTTTTTAAGAACCCTAAAACTAGAATTGAACGATTGGTGGTGGAATAACTAACAAGAAATTCTAATGCATAAGTTGTGTTTGTTAATCAATGGTCATTGCTGCCATTCATCAATGCTCTCAGTCTTCTACGCTATACAAATATACAAACCATATAAAATTACAAATAACTGCATATGTATACATATATATTGTGTATCTAGCGATGCCCATCTAGGGAAATATTTTCAACGGAAACGGCTGCCTCGTTTGCTCTTCTAGTGATTCCTCCGACTACAGTAACCAACATGAGAACGGCGCCTTCAATAACGTCACTGCTGCTGCTACTACTGAACGTATAACAGCGACGAAGAATTCTCTTGTTCTTCCAATGCTGCAACTGAAACGAAGATCATTCGCCTCCTCCCTCGTAGCCTTCTGAAATAGACAAAACGCCTCCCATCTAAATAACTCTTAAACAGTATTCCAAAAAGGACCAGCTAAACAAAGAGCCACCCTAAATATTGTAAAGACCTGGATGCTGCATAGGGACCTCCCGAGAATGATGAGCAATAGGGACGGATGGAGAGAGATTGTCATGGATATCCGTGCCAACAGCGCGACATGATGATGATGATGATGATATTAACCAAAAGAAATATATTTTTATATTTCTTGTGTAGGATATATAACATTGTAAAATTGTATATTTGTCCTGTGTTTATGAGATGAGGCTTGATATAAATAATTCTTATATTTCGGACTGTTGTCTTCATTTTTATTGCGGTTTGTATAAACACACTGTTCATGCCACTGTAATCTCACACTCTGTTTAGGTGTCATCATGCGACGTTTAGAAGTTTTTTTTTATTACCTTGAAATGAGTTTTCCTCATAATTAAAAAAAAGAAAAACAGATTCCGAGGTAACAGGGTCTTGAACATTGTGATTATACATAGCCCAATAGAAATGGGAACAACTGTCTGAAATATCAAAATTATCTATTGTTAAATGGCTTCTTTAAAAAAATTGAATTTTCGACACTTTCAATTGCAAAGAGTACATTTTCAATTTATAGACGTAAACGATTTGCTTACAAATGCCTTGTTTTTAGGAATATCTTATTCTCGTTCCTTCGTTATAAAACCAAACCAATATGTGTAAGCATCTTCTTTTTCTAACTCATTTAAGTCAACAAGTGCCTTATACCTCAGCATTGCTTATAGAATTTGGCAATAATGTGCATCCATATTATCTTTGTAAAATCTTCTGTTTTCTGATGTCTTGTGACAAAACTAGAAAACATAGTAATCATAACAATTAAAATAACTTTTAAAAGTCTCATAAATTAAGAAGACTGACACAAGGCGTCTACGGGAACATTCAATTCCAATAATTTCCTGTCATCAATGAACCGGTCCTGTACAAGGTTGCTTGCATTTCATATAGCATTAATACCATTGTAAAATGTATGAATTCAACACTTCACCCTCCAGCTATGGTAAACAGTTGGGAAGATTGGATTCTTTAACCTTGCTTAAGCAGCCAGTCAAGGAGAATAAAAACTGAATTCAAACGTGTTAAACTCCGTTTAAGAAATTGACCATGTGTTACCTTCTGCTCTTGTAGAAGCCCCTAAATTTAACTAGAAACTTTCCAACTAAAAAGCCATTGAAGCCAGATATATTTTCTCCATATGTTTGAAGGTAGGTTGAATCATTATTGCATTTTTTAGCTTACTTTTTCCATTTACCTTTAAAAAAAACAAGCAACATACTGAAGTTTAAATAATGACTCAGTGTAGGCGTTTTATGTAAATTTGCATGGTATTCACAGAGAAGGGCATGATGTGATGATATTTGTCTTTCGGTACGTGTGAAAGGGTTAAAAATGATGCGCGTGATTTTAAAATTATTTCGTGTCTAAAACCGTGTGCAAACAAGAATAACCAACATATAGTTGATTTTTTAGAAAGTGATCCTTAGTATGACATGAGGTTCCAGCTATGAAAGGCACCCAGTGAGTATCAAAATCATTACAGTAGTAACTGTTTGCCAATGTAACTTTATAAAAAATGCTTGACTGAGAGATCTGTTCGTGAAGTATCCACAGTTCTGCACAAGGCCGTGGTAGATAATTCCAGAATAACAGATTGTATGTAATAGTATTAAGTAAGATACAATATTGTTGTGACCCTATTTTCTAGATTCCCATTTTAGGTTCATATGGGAGATAGTTTAATATCGAAGTTACAAAAGGGATAATGAGGAAATATTGCAAACGGGAATTATTGCAATCGAAACTGGAAATAGTGTTTATCTTACCCAAGAAAAATCGCACTAACGAAAAATATTAAAAAATTAGAATCACGATCGAAAAATAATCTAATCAGTTATAATTTCATATCTATATTTATGTATAGACTTATATTAATCAACTAACGATTAAGTGGGATGTATAGATTCTTAACGGAAAAATATTTATCTTCAACAAATAAATATAAAAATTGAATAGCACAGTTTTGTTAAAATTAATGAAATCCAAACATTAGCGATTGCGAAATGTTTTTTTTTAAGAAATTAGATTGAATGAAATTATTCCGTACAAATTTTAAATGAACAGAATTTGAAATATTAGAAAACCTGAAAGCGAAAGCGAAAGGGAAAGTGAAAGTAGAATTAAATGAATATTTTTAAGAAGACGTACATTGAACAATTTTCAAAAAATAGTACATAAATTATAATGTCACATCTACGTATATACCTTAGAATGTTTTTTCTGTTTATTCAACGTTTACGTTAAGGACTAAGTTTTTGCAGTTTAGGTCTTATTTTTCTGACCCTTTCCGAGCAGAGATTCAACAATTCAATTCTAGTTTGAAGTCATTTTTCAAGAAACATATGACGCAAACATATAATGAGACTTGCTGGCACCCAGACTCCATTGAAAGACCACCAGTTAACGCTGATGTGAAAAGACCGCAAGGAAACATAATAATAATAATAATAATAATAATAATAATAATAATAATAATAATAATAATAATAATAATAATAATAATACGCCATACTAAAGTGATACTTTAATATTCTTCATCATAACAAGAATGCAATGATATAGGGCCTTGAAACGTAAATGTTATTCTACATATTTATTCTGCAGTGAAACATACATGTTACGTCAATTCCTCAGACTTAGCTCATTAAAATTAATGTCGCTAAATAAGTCTGGGAGATTTGAAATAAAGTACCAAAATGAAGACATTGTACACAGATTGTTAGAATCTCTAAATAGTATAGCAGCGTGCGTAACATTCGTGTTTTTCCTTAGAGCAGACGTGCCCTTGGATTTTAAAGGAAGGTCAATGGTGCAGAAGAACTCAACACAATACGTTTAGAGATTTTCGAAAGGCTGTAAATATGGCTATTGTTATTACAAACCAGTTCATCCTCTTCATTAGTATATATTTTGTGATGTTCAAATACATTTTTGTGCAGGATAGATCGGTAGACTTACGTTTAAAAAATAACAGTTTAAAAAGTAGAGCATTTTACCGGTTCTCTCTCTCTCTCTCTCTCTCTCTCCTCTCTCTCTCTCTCTCTCTCTCTCTCTCTCTCTCTCTCTCATCACACAACACACACACATACATACATACTTATATATATATATATATATATATATATATATATGAACAATTATCACATGCAAACGTACACTTACCACCATGCATATACATATATAACGTACACTTACCGCCATATATATATACATATATAAATATACACACACATGTTTTTGTCTGTGCGTGAAATAGAGAGAGAATATAATATAATTGGTTGAATATATATATATATATATATATATATATATATATATATATATATATATATATATATATAAACGCGTACGTCTTGAATTACAAGCTTATCTGAGGATCGAAAGCCTGAAACTCTGAATCTATGCACAGACACACATATATATATATATATATATATATATATATATATATATATATATATATATACATGGTATGTCAAAAACGTATCGTGATCGAAGCTGTATTTACCGAGATAGGAATGAACAAAAAATATAACGTTAATTTTTTTCAGAATACAAAGTGTGTCAACAGTACATATTTTAAAGCTGTATTTACCAAGATAGAAATGAACAATAAATGGAACGTTAATTTTTCAGAATACAAAATGTGTCAAAATGTATCCAAAATCACGGTACTTTTTTTTACACACCTTGTATATATATATATATATATAATATATATATATATATATATATATATATATATATATATGGGTGTGGTTTTGGATACTGGAAGAATAGAAATGGACGTTGTGAAATGATTTTATGTATTTGCTATTAATTTTGACTGATTTCAGACTTCGATTATCATAAGGAATTGTCTATTTGTCTTTTTAGAAACATATATTAAGATATCCGTTTTGCAAACGCATTTAAAATCAATACTCTTGTTTCTTAAAACATGCGCGTGTGTGCAATTCTTACATTTTAGTATTTTAATGTTGCATATAGATGTTTGTTTTAATTGAAAAAAAAAATCGAAAACCTATTGAACTCGTTCTGCTTCTTAACAATGTAACTGATAATTAGTTCTGTTTCCTCTTGTCTTATACACGAGAAATCAATACAAAGAAATCAATAACACTGGCTTCGATCTTATTTTCCCTCTAAATGAATAATGTGTTCCGCCCGTGTGAATACAATGACGTAAGACTCGATAACATCTGCCCTGATTTATTACAGAATATGCAAAGACGTTCATTTTTTTTTTTTTTTATTTTATTCTTCCTTTTTTTATTATTTTATCTTTTTTTTTTTTTTTTTGTTTTTGTTTTTGTTTTCACGGGAAAGATAGGAATATATTATTTTGAGACTAATTTGATTCAGATATGATTTTTAACACCTTTTGAAAGTTTTTATTTCCGTTGCGTCCTCGTCGGAACAGTGGCATTGACATTTATATTTAAGAGGGATTGAAGGTTTCTAGTTGTCATTACATAATTATCATCGTTATTTCAATAATTTCGGTAAATCAAAAGGACATTCAGTGCAAATATACCCCCCACCCCACTCGCCCGCCATTCATTTACAATTTGGATTGGAAATCTCATTATTCTCTAAGATCATTTCAAATACATTGCGCTTGTAAAAATTCCATAATGATTTCCCTTTTGATTTTTTCCCGATAAACGGTTATATATATATATATATATATATATATATATAATATATATATATGTGTGGTGTGAAAAATGACATTTCTGATTATACATACTTTGATAGTATCTCTTCGTGGGTCAGACAGGAATCCCAAACTTTTCTATTTCTAACCCTTCGACACTGTGGTTAACCCTTTTTTTACTGGAAAAATATTGAATCAGAAATTTTAAGGCATGAAATATGAAAGTCTCTCTTCCCCGCCCTCTCTCAACCATCCTCTCTCTCTCTCTCTCTCTCTCTCTCTCTCTCTCTCTCTCTCTCTCTCTCTCTCTCTCTCTCTCATACGCACACACACTTTCATATCTATTTAAACACACACACACATATATCTTCATTCACACACACATACACATATGTGTATACATATTAATTCAAACATACGCTTATAAACCCTGCTCATATATATATATATATATATATATATATATATATATTATATATATACACATATGTTTATATACATATATAATGTGTGTGTGTTTGTATCTAAAAATCTCATATAAATACATTCATCATAATCATACAAATTATATCTTACTTTAAAATGGAGATCACACAATTGTTTACGAAATAATATAATGAAATATATACAGATATATTTGTATATGAATGTTCAAACATACATATACTTTCACACCCACACATATGGACACATACAACTATAAATATTTTAATATATATTGAAACACATCTGTAAATCAATACATTTACCCACGTTTGTATGCAGCATAAGAATTTATATTTCTTCTAAAAGAAAGATATGAAGTCTAAACTAGATAAATACCTTGAAAAAACACAACAAAACACGGTATTATATTAATTTATGTAATAAAGATAGTATCAGCATCAAATTAGGATGATCTTATTTTTAACGAGAGGGAGCTGCAAGATAATAACCGTCGTACTTCTAAGGAATACGAGTATTAATATATAGATGTTGCTCAGCTTTGTACATATCTTCATCGAAATGTTAATTACCTTATGAGTAGTTTTTTTTATTTATCTTTATTTTTAATTATAACATTCTAGATCAATACATTCTACGTTCTCTTTGTGTCCTGGGTATATTTACTCAACTACATCTGGTAGTGTCACTTCAGTCCTAAGGAGTGTGGAATCACCCCCTTTATTTCCCTTACTCTCAGATCCACAGTGGTCTGGAGTGGTTGTACCAGTTAAGGTTACATCTATGGGTTAAATTGATCTGTTTGAGATGAATATGATGACAAAAATTAGTTCGAAATAATTTGTCGGAGAAAATTCCTTAAACAGAATTGTTTTGATGCTGTTCAATATTCCTTAATGGTAGCATTTGTTGTGACCTTGGTTGAGAAACGGACGGGGATATAATAAAAAAAAGATGTAACACCAAAATACTAGAAATGTACAAGTAAAGGATTATAATATATAGCAAATTAAAATGTAAAGGCAACTAGTGAGAGACACTACGATCCAAAGGAAAAGGGAAAGTGAAATTAGAACATCTATGAAAATAATTTGAGAATATTGTATCCTTCCCAACATTTGCTAGTAGGTAAAAGATTTAGTGTAATTAAATATACGCTAGTAGCGACGTTGCTTTTTCGTTGGTATAACTGATGAGTCTATGTACACACAGATATATACATAAATATGTATATATATATGTGTGTATATATATACATATAATCCAAAGGTCCAGAGAAGAAATCTTCCTTACAACACAAGAGTTTTATTTTAAAAAACCTGTCACAGTTTGAGAGCTCAATGTGTGCTCTTAATGTTAGAATAACAGAGCAAATATATAAGTAAAGAAATAAAAAAAATAAAGTAAAGAAATAACAAAATAATGCTAAATCTCCAAGTCTTTTGTTATTTCTTTACATTTATATATATATATATATATATATATATATATATATATATATATCGAAATGTTAGTAAATAAATAAGAATAAAACCCAATATTCATCGTTATGTTTCTGGTTTTCATTTATTTCACAAGGTCATTTTAAGCGGAGTTTAACAGTTTTAAATTCAGAATTTACCTTGTCCAAGATCGTTTCCCATACCAATGTTAAAGAACTCAGTCAGACTAGTTACTTATAGCTGTATCCGAAGGATATTAGCGCTATGTGAAATGCAAAAAGCCACTTCCAGGATTTGAACTTGATTCACCGATTCTATTTCCTACAACGATAACCGTTACACGGCGAGTACTGAGTGCATGTATACTTTGATTTAAAATGTAGGAATTAAAAGTCTACCTTTCCTGATATAAAAACATTTATTTACTCCGTACGCCTGTACTCCTTACTCTCAAACCACCAGTTAAATACCCAATAACAGCGGCGAATATATGTTCATATTTTTAGATAAGATAGTATTAAAATAAATTAAATAAATGTAAATGATATACATAGTTTGATTTGGGTTCTTTGTTTAATGGCATGTCAATCTTTGTGAGTTATTCAAGGCCAAAGACAACCTTGTATTTCTAGTTATTGGTTGTTTTACGGCATATCAACCTTTTTCGGGTTATTTTAATGCCAAATAAATTCATTTTGATATTCGGTTTACGTTCATCACCCGCTGTTGCGTAAATGGTTACCTATCTAAATATTGAATAGACTGATTGCTGCTTAACTTCGATGATCTAGCGGGAACCAGAACAGATAGAAAGAAAGAAAGAAAGTCTGTATATATATATGGTCATTTATTAAACAGAAAAGAAGGTAAATGATTTTGTATTTTGATGCTTATTTATATCATCATGAAAAAGTTATAAACGAATTTTAATAAATGTAGATTTGTATTTCCATGCAGAGAACCTAATACAATTTACAGAATTTGAGTAATATATATTTGGGTTATTGATACTTTAGTAACACTGATTTGAAAAGCTTCCGCAACCCATAGATTACCCAACACCAGGAATCAACCCATTCACTGATAAATATTTGAAAATAGATAGTGAAAAGGAGAGAGAGACACACTTGCTCTCCCAGTGATACAGACTGTAGGCTTTACTTACTCTACAATAAAACCTAATACAAGAATTGATTATGATACAGATTAGTAATAATTGGTAGGATTATCGCTTTTTATTGTCCATACTGCTTTCAAATATTTGAAAATAAATAGGGAAACGGGAATAGACAATGAATTGATATAGAAAGATTTTGAATATTATATAACAATAATAAATATTAGATAAACAGATATCGAAAAAAACATAGATTAATTGAATGGTGGTTTTTAGACAAGAATTGTTTATTTTTCTTGTAAATTAATTGATTAATAATTCAAGATCAATGACTATTACTAAGTCGTCCATATTAAAGAATAAATAGACATATAAAACTAGACACGGATTAATCTGTCTACATCTACATTTACATAACCAGGCGATTGTATAGAAGAAACAAAATATCTTTGTCTGTCTGTGTGTCTTTCTCGCAGTGTTTAGAGATGGGATGAAAACGCGTGCAAAACTGAGAAGAAATTAAGATGCTGAGTCATAGTTTGTCAAAATGTCTTTACGAGGTGTGAACCTAAAAAAAAAACGAGAGCATGGAGAGGAATTAGGGTGGAACAGGAAAGGAATAGTCTGACGTTGAGAAATTCACATCGTTAGTCGTCAGGTTGGGAGGAGAGAGAAGAGAGAAGAGTAGGGCTGAAAGGTCTGGAAAAAAATGTAGTTGGGGCAAAGTCTTGGGAAAGAGCAATAGGCAGGAGACGTAGTGTACAATAATCAATCTTTTCGGTTGAGAAAAAAAAAGTGAGGAGGGGGGAAGTAGAGAAGAATAAACATGCGGACAGGCAGACATACAGATATAGACACACAGACAGACGAAGAGAGGTTGTGGATCGAGGTGGGTAAGTGAATAAATTGCGTGCCAGCCAGGGAGATAGATTTATACAAGGGCGATGCTGAAGACGCTGCCAGGAGGGGATACAGTGATGGGTGAGAGGACATTAGTATATTGCATATTTTATTTCTCGTCCTCCCCCCTCTGTGTGCTTTCTTGGGGAAACAGGCTCTACTGTTTAAGCGAGCGCTTTCAATCATAGCGAGAATGCGCTGTGCCACTGCTATCTCTGCTCTCCCAAAACGTCAACACTGCTGATTTAAAATGATGATCCAGTTTTCTGGTTGGGTCAAAAGTGAAACTGAAAGTAAAAGTAGAACTGAGAAATAAAACTGAAAGTGAAAAAAATATATATATATGGTTCAAGAAAATTTTTTTTTTATATATATTACTACTCGTTTTCCGTAATCTTCCGAGAGTTATCATGCTACAACACCCTCTGCTTAAAAATAAGACCGTCCAAATCGTCCAAGTTGAAATGCAAAAATGTTAAGTCCTGATGGTCTGGTGCTGCTTATCTACCGAATTCTTATTTCTTATGAGTGTCGCTACCTCAGCTGGACCATTCTGTTTTTATTATAAAGAAAAAGGGGAAAAATGACATGTTACACAGAAAGAATATAATAAAAAAAAAAGGAAGAGAATAAGGAAATATATATATATATATATATATATATATATATATATATATATATATATATATATATGTGTGTGTGTGTGTGTGTGTGTGTGTGTGTGAACCTTTCCGAATGAGCAGGATGTGACACAAGGTCAATCTCCTTAGCGAAGTTTACCAAGTTTGAATTCAATTTTCCTTCTTCTAGATTGGTTGCCTAACCAAGGTGTAAAGAGCATATTCATACTATTTGCCCATAGCTAAAGGGGGAGTAGTTGGATGTTTACCTTTCCCAAGTGTATTAGTGCTATATGAAATGCAAACAACCTTCTCCAGGATTTGAACTCATGTCGACGAATCCATTTCCTACGATTCTAACCACTATACCACGTGCTCCCTGTGTATATGTAGCCACTTTTTACTTTACTTCGGACAGTGGAGAAGGTGACTGGCAATGAGACAGAAAGCGAAGTGAATCCTATTCATAGCTCCATTCATGAGAAACATATAGTCTCGATCGGAGTGGAAACTAGCTTCCGTTTTTCAAATGCTACTCTACGCATGCGTTGACAGGAAGGAGATAGAAATAAATTGATATCCCTTTTTTCATGCTCTTTTATTGTTTCTTTTTAATTTTTTTTTTCACAAATAACGAAAAAGGCTGGGACCTTGAAGTGTACGCATTTGTTATATAAGGAAATTCCAAAGGACACTGGTCAATCATCTATTATATGTTGCTATATATATATATATATATATATATATATATATATATATATATGTGTGTGTGTGTGTGTGTGTGTGTGTGTGTGTGTGTGTGTGTGTGTGTGTGTTTATCATATTTATAGATGACTACGGCAGTTCAACCTGTCTGGGGTTATTTTATGTCTAGAGCTTAGGGGACTGCGTACATATCGTTGTAGTTTATTAAGATTTTTGCATACGGTTATATATATTTAACAAACCTCTGTGCAAGAGTAGGATGCGACCCAAGGTCAATTTCTTAAGCGGGGTTTAACGGGTTTAAATTAGGAGTTTCCCTTCTCCTAAATTATTTACCTAGGCAAGGTTAAAGATCCTACTCTGCCATCAAACTGCGTGCCCTCTCTTGGATATATGGTATGAACTATTCCCATCCAATAAGAATAATTTTCAAACTGATCTATTTTGACTAATAGATGGGAGTCTACCAGAAACTAGCACTCAACGTCAGAGTGGACCTGGGTGTAATAGAAATGAAGGGGTACTACACACTTCTCAGTGCTAAAACTGCTGGCGAAAGCCTTACAATTATTTTCAAACGGTCGCCGAGCACACAGAGACAGAAAAGATAGCTAAAGAATTAAATAACGACCCTAAAAGTGTCACTGAAAGGTACCTGGATTTAAATTGGCAATTGAATTCGAGTTACTATAAATGTATTTTAATTAAGAAATTTGTTTAGTTTTAGATAATATTTAGGAAATGTACTACCGCCACCAAAAGAAAAACAAAAAATACAAAAAAACTGGATATTGACCACCAGATACAAATTAGTGTCATACCAAGAAAACCGCTATGCGGGCCATTTTTTTCCCTCTATGTCAGGGTATTCTAAACCCCACCGATACGGCGAGGGCTGGTTTTATTAATTTTATTCCTTAATAAAACTAGAGAGCTAGATGATAATTGCGAGATAAGTAGTGTTTCATCTTCGGGGCAATACCTAGAGATCTTTTACAGGAGATTATGACTTTTCAGCTGAACCTCTTCCCCATGGCACTAAGATAGGAAAGCAGTAGGTTTCACTGTCGCTTTTGTGAAACAAACTTCAGGAAAGTGGACAGTGTTTTATCTTGTCTCCCACATACGCATGTGGGGCCTTATATTAAACTGATCCTTGTGTTGTATTTGCTCTGGTGAAAAATCAAGTAAATTTTAGGCGGGTAGGGTGGGGTTGTTGTGAGAAGACGCCCTGAATGTTTCGGTGGGGGATGGAGTAAAGGTTGCGTCGGTGGCAACAATTTTAAACGCTGCAAGATATTTACGTGGGAGTTAATGGAAATTAATGATTCTGTTCCTGAAATGAAGAATCCCCACCCCAGGGGACAAAGAGAACGGGGGTGAGGGGCGGTGGAAGAAATGTAAATAATCTTTAAATTTCTATTAAACATTTTATGATGAATAGACATAAATTAGGATGGGACGGTTGTGCGTCAGGCAACGGTAAATCTAGGGCCTTGCCAAATGAAATAGGGTTAAAGGCATGAAAAACAAAACCCTGACTCGTGGATTTAAATAACTCAATTGTAAATTTATTTTAAAATTATCCATCTATCTATCGAATGCAGTCACGACCACACAGAGACTCATATAAATACACACACGAACACACACACACACACACACGTGCATGCATATCTTCCCCCCTCTCTCTCTCTCTCTCTCTCTCTCTCTCTTATATATATATATATATATATATAATATATATATATATATAAAATTTATCTTTTAAATTAAGGTTAGCATAATATATTAAAAATAAATTAAGGTTAGCATATATTAAAAATAAATGAATCAAGTGTTTCCGTGGTAAGATTCAACCAAAATTGAGAACTCAAACGAATGCATGAAGATCATGCGTATATCCATATAGATATCAGTGTATGTACATATTTTACATATATGGAGTATATTATGAATAAATATATGCTAACCTTAATTCATAAGAAATAATCGTACTTGAACAGGCAAAGATAGCCGAAATAAATGTATTTCTGATAAATTTAGCTTTTAACACACACACACACACACACACACACACACACACACACATACACATATATATATATATATATATATATATATATATATATAAACGTGATGCTTTTTGAGACGCATCTCGGATTGATAAAAGTGCCAAAACAATGACGACATAATTTGATTGAGATCTTAAAAAGTTATTCGATGCCTTTTGGGGATCAACAGTCAAACTATTCAAAATGATTGGCCAGATTGGGTCATTGCTATATTAGCATAGACAAGGAACACCTGAAGAAGGCTGGAGAATACACCAGCTGGCTATCTATATTCACACATACAAGCACACACACACACATACACACATGTGATGTTACAATATCGTTACAGATAAAATACTATAAGAACATACCTAACTTTAAAAAGATTTAAAGCATTGTAAAAATCGGTTGTGTGGACCATTTGTGACTTCGTGTGTATCTCCGTTATATAATGTGTATTCATGTGTTTTAGTGGATATTCTTTGCGCGTCCATACATTGACTGGTCTGCTTTTCTGTTTATTCTTCAACAATTACTTTAAAAATGATTGTTATCATTTGTATCATTGCGATTTCAATTACATTTCACGTGTTCACACTAAACATTGTCAGAGATGCTGATAGGTACGCGTCCAGCGTTCTAGACGCACAAAAATCTAAAAGGACGCAGTGAAAACGTATCCAAGAGTCCCAGTGTTTTTTTTCTTCGCTCACCATTTCAAGCTAACTGTAAATACATTTCAATAGTTTCTTAGAAACGAATTACACAGGATAGGTTATAACGACTAGACGACTAAAATGGTTTCCCCAGATCAAAAATAAAACCCCTACAATTTATTTAGAAACTTTTGTTGGGACCTATACATTTTCCTGGGACTCACTCAAAGCAAATATATGCGTCACAGGACGCACTAAATAACAAAGCTGTCATCATCTATAGATCAAGTGACAACAAATCCATTTGAAGTTCCCTATCACCGCTGTTTCCCGATCATTCAGAACATACATCTCAACAAATTTATAGTCTTTCAACACATTTCTAAATGTATCAGCAATCATATAAGAGTAAAGTTGCCGGAGTGGCCTATTGTTGGTATCAGCTGGACATCGAGGGAGTATATCCCTTTTCGCTAGCACTAGACCAAGGATATTGATTTTGCTAAGGTGTAGCTCCCCACTTTACCGCACAGACCAGATTACCCAGTCTGTGCTACTCATACGCTGAGTTGGTTGGGACAATTATTGAAGCATGAACCTTGCGATTCCTCGCTTGGTACTCTGCCGACTGAGCTAAACCAACCCCATAACTGAGCTAAAGGTCTGGATCATTTATGGGGCCGGTTTAGCTATCATATACCCACCTTTATATTCAGAGAATTTATAGAAATTTTTGGCTTTCTGCTGTTCCGAATGGTCACCCATTTAATTACTGAAAATCTATTGTTGCTTAACTTCAGTTATCGAGCAGGAATTGGTTATTCAAATCTTCATATTCCAATTTTTGAGGTCAAATTAAGGAATAATGCTCTATGACCTATTTGAGCAAAATCAATAAACGATCGCAGATTAACGACCTGGAGGTTACAATTAGGACTTGGAGTTTCACGTGGTGTCCTCAATGATCCCCCGTCTGATTATTGTAGCAATGTATGAAACTCTGAGTACCTCAGAAATATAATTTTAAAATGTTAGGTTTTAAGCGTACACTAAAACAGAGCATTTGTATACACTTTTCTGATTTTTAAAAAAGATTCTTCTTCTTCTTCTTCTTCTTCTTCTTCTTCTTCTTCTTCTTCTTCTTCTTCTTCTTCTATCTATCTATCTATCTATCTATCTATTTATGATCATAATAATGATATTATTATTTTTGCATACCTGAGAAGTTATTACGATTCATTCTCTTAATATTGATTATTATTATTATTATTATTATTATTATTATTATTATTATTAACATTTTAAGTAGTATTAGTATTAGTAGTATTAGTAGTAGTAAGTAGTAGTAGAATCCCAAATCCGTTACTTTCAAATGACGTTTAATCTCTATGAACGTTATTCATATGTCGGTTTCAATTTGAAATTGTTTCTTTGATCTTGTGTTTTTTTTTGTTTGTTTTTTTCTTTCTTTTGCTTTACTTTCACTCTATTTCTTCGGTGTCCTAATTTCATTTTGAAATCATCTTTTTTTTCTCTTTCTATGGAATTTCTAAAATGCCTAATTCACTGAGTTCACACACTAGAAACTAGGACACAGTTTACTGAAAAGCGACATGATATTTTTCCGCCGTTTAACAATCATATTGTAAATATGAATTCTAAAAAGTAAGCCCATTTTTTTTTAAAGAAATAACAACGTGATCTCATTTCCTGAAGCAATTTCTATCAGATATAGAATATCAAACTAATAATTTCAAATGATTGATAATGTTTTTGTGGGCGTTTTTTTTTTTCCACTGAAGATACCCTAAAACTGTTTTTGTGGTGGTATGATTCATTTTGAAACATAAAACATAAGTGAAAAATATCCATACGTATATATATATATATATATATATATATATATATATATATATATATATATATATACACTATCGGACAGGAGAAACATTTATCCCTATATATATTATATATATATATATATATATATATGTGTGTCATGTATTTCGGAAGTAATGAGGCAATTATATATATATAAAAGAGAGAGAGAGAGACGGGGACAGAGACGGAGACAAAGAGAGAGACAGAAAGAGAGGAGGAGGAGATGAGACTGAGAGGCAGATAGACAGAGACAATAATAGTATAATTTGCTATATGTATGAATAAAGGGTGCTCAATAAGAGCAAAGGGGAGAAATAGTCGCCATTCTCCATTGACTCTCCTAAAGCACATGTATTAATACGCAAATATATACGTATATATATATATATTATATATATATATATATATATATATATTATATATATATGTTTTGTGTGAGAGAGAGAGGGGGAGAGAAAGTGTGTGCGTGTGTGTGAGTGTTAAGCTGTTATATCCATCTAAATATATTAGTGTGTTTGTACACGAATATAAATGTTGCATAGACGGAATTTGATCATTAAATTCCTAGCGTGACACAGGACATTCGCTGAATTTTGATATGAAAACTTTCATTGTATAATATTCAATGTGCGATAGAATTCCATCCCTGAATTAGGTGCATTGGCACGAAAGTAGATTATGATGAAAATGCATACATTTGTTGAATAAAATAAATGCTTATTTCATCGTTATACTGCTGAAGAACATTCACAAAATTTAGCCTAGTCTGGCACAAGGTATTTGTTGAGCTTCCTGTAACTCATTAAATCTAGTGAATTTTAAGATTAGCTTCTTAAACCTTCCACCATTCATACTGTTTAGAATACTGTTTTTATTTGTATTACTGAACGCACAATGTAGCTTAACCAAAGGTTAGTCTGGTATAAGGTAACAAATCAAGAGTACCACGAGAGGATCAAATTAACGACAGTAGTATCTCTTTGCTTAACAAGCTTGCCAACTACGACTCCACCGCCACGCACCAATACTTTCATTTTATTAGAAATAGAATTTTAATGGTATCCAAATCTCCGGGGGTTATTTAATGCCAAATCTATCTTTAAAAAGATCTTCCCTTTTAATGGTATCCAAATCTTCGGGGGTTATTTGATGCCAAATCTATCCTTAAAAAAATCTTCCCTTTTAATGGTATCCAAATCTTCGGGGTTATTTAATGCCAAATCTATCCTTAAAAAGATCTTCCCTTTTAATGGTATCCAAATCTTCGGGGGTTATTTAATGCCAAATCTATCCTTAAAAAGATCTTCCCTTTTAATGGTATCCAAATCTTCGGGGGTTATTTAATGCCAAATCTATCCTTAAAAAAATCTTCCCTTTTAATGGTATCCAAATCTTCGGGGGTTATTTGATGCCAAATCTATCCTTAAAAAGATCTTCCCTTTTAATGGTATCCAAATCTTCGGGGGTTATTTGATGCCAAATCTATCCTTAAAAAGATCTTCCCTTTTAATGGTATCCAAATCTTCGGGGGTTATTTAATGCCAAATCTATCCTTAAAAAGATCTTCCCTTTTAATGGTATCCAAATCTTCGGGGGTTATTTGATGCTAAATCTATCCTTAAAAATGATCAGTAGTGGAACTATTTAACACATAGCTGAGGGATTAGAGGGTTTATAACTTTTCCAAGTGCATTATTCTGAAAATGAACGTAATAGACTAATTGGAGTTTGAACTTGCTTACTACGATGTCGTAGTCCAGCACGTTAGCCACTACGCCACAAAGACTCCTTTGTAAGGACAAGTCACGCAAAAACCTCATCTAGGCTAAAGTAAGCCCGCCCTTTTTTCTGACACCACTGGTTCAAATATTCAATATCCCTGTCCATTATAGTTCAGATATGCCGTCCTGCACTCCCATTAGTGTCCTAATTTATTCCTCTGTCTTTTCCAGTGGCTCTGACTTGAGCCCAGATCCACTTTAGATTCAAATCCGTGTCCCCGTTCGATTCTACTAGGCTTTAGTTGTATTACAATTAAAGTTGAAATTCTGAATTAAAGTAACTTCTATTTTTCAAATTTCAATTGTTGATGCTTAAAGTTCGATTCTTAAACCAATGCTTGTAAGATTGATTCAATCCTTTCCTATCTTACGGTAAATTTATTTCAAAGATAATATACAATTTGTCAAGCTCACATGTACGCAAGTGCAATGCATGTAAAGACATCACTACACACTATTTAAAAATCCATATGCCTCATAAATCCATTTCTTTTTGCACAATGCATATTTATCATCGCGAGAAATGGAATATATATTAATCTATCAATCTACCTCTCTCTCTCTTTCTCTCCTTCCCCTCTCTCTCTCTCTCCCTCTCCTCTCTCTCTCTCTCTCTCTCTCTCTCTCTCTCTATATATATATATATATATATATTATATATTATATATATGTATATATATTAGAGGGGTATAGACTGAGGAAAAATAGATAATTAATAAAAGTGTCACTCTGATGCTAAAAGAAAATCTATAAATAATTATGCTGCCTGTATTTTCAAACCGATATACATTCACAAAATGCCCACCTATGTATTCCTTTTCCCATTGACTTTACCATTATTTCTCTCATTCCCTTAGCTAAGCATTCGTTTCATTTTCTGCTCTATCAAATTAAATGTCTACGTTGTTATCAACCAATAAGCTAGAGCAACAATCACTTTCCAATATTACTATAATCAAGTGAGTTGTCTCAATGTATTGGTGGATTTTCTTGATTGTTTTGAAAATAAATATTTCCTCCTAATTCTTTCTCTGTGAGAATGACATCATTGTTGGTTTAAACCAATAACGATTTCCAGAGGAGAAACAGGTGACTGCTTCGCTTTGCATTCCAAATTGACATAATTACGAATAGATTATTAGTAAAAAAAGTAACGAAAAGAAAATGTGAAGAGAACGAGAAAGACAAGAAGACAGCGAAATTTTAAGAAATTGTCTGAAACAAATCATATTTCCAGTGTAGATTTCTTCTTTAAATGGAAGTTTTGAAAATGAAAGTGAAAGTGAAAGTGAAAGTAGAAAAATAATTTAAACAAAATATTCATAATAAGATTAGAACGATTTCATGAGAAGACATCAGAATAAAGAACAGAAATAAAGAAAGGAAGAATAACAGAACTAACTATATCCAATAGAAATAGAATTGTATCATAGCGTTATAAAAATACACCCGAAAGATAGTTATGCTAAGGAATCACATAGAGATACAATAAGAAATAAGTTATATGCAATGTTAGAGAAAAATATTATATAAACTAGGTAAACTTGAATATTAAAATAATATAAGATATAAAGAGATGTCCAGATAGTTGAACAAACTGAGTTTGATGAACATGCATTATATTCTTTACGTACTCATGTTTAAGTCGATCTGGGTTATAGGTCGATACTTGATTTAAAATCAATAAATCAGTTAATGGAACTAATTTTGAATTCAATATTTGAGCTAAATGCTAACCATGATTTTTGAATAAAAATCTTGCAAATTTATAGATCTAAAATATATTTTAGGTCATCTAAATTCGATAAATTGTATATAGATTTAAAGAATTAAGAATTTGTTTTTCATCGTTTTCTTGTTTGCTGTTATATTCTGAAAAACGACATGTCAACTAGTAAAGAATTTTAACGGGTTGTATCAACCTCAAAGCGGTGCAACGTGACAGTAAACTTCTAGGAAATAACGTGTAATCGTACACGTTTCTTATTTCTATTTATTTATTTATTGTTCGTACTCATGAATGTGGTTTGGGGTATTTTGGAGAGTGGGTCCAATCTCCCGGTCTGACAGTCTATGGGCTCGTATATTTATTTACAGCTTTTCGAGTGAGTTTTTTTTAATGACTGGCAATGATAATAAATGTTAGGGATTTTAGAAGGCTTTCTCACAAACACACACACACACACATACACTTACAGAGAGACAGAGAGAGACAGACAGACAGACAGAGAGACAGACAGAGACAGAGAGAGACAGACACACACACACACTCGCACTCACAAAAAATGACGTGAAGAATATAAAAAAATTAAACGGGGTAATGGAAACGAGAAATGTAATTCCAGTAAACATGGGGTATCGCCAGCGTTAGCATGCACATAATTCATTCAGGAATTGCAAAAGGTGGCTAGGGTGGGAGAGTGAAATCGGCGATGTGGGTGGGGTGAGTGGGTCGCTGCTAGTTTTGGTGGTAGTGGTGGTGGTGGGGTGTATTGGGGAGGGCGAAATGAAGAACAGGAATGGAAGGAGGGCGAAGGTCACGTGGTGCTGAATCATCTTCATCGACTGACAATAGGATTTTTTTTTCGGTTTGACAGGCATGCACGCATTTGAATCCAGTGTTGGTTTGAATGCGAGTGCAGGCCTTGTTACCCGGCCTTATTTTCTGTGCGTAATGCACCGTACGACTTTTGCTCTACTCGTCACTAGCCCCGTATGGGATGCCGATCTAACATCCCAGAAACTCTTACATAGTCTTCACA
>CM042142.1:71227702-71230202 GCA_023376005.1 Doryteuthis pealeii
TTGAAATAATCTAAAGAAAACCAGTGTTTGTTGAAAAAAATAATCTATCAATATATCTATCTATCTACCTGTCTAAATACATGAACATACGCGCGCATACACGTACATACATACATGCGTACAACATACATACATGCATACTAGAAATAAAAGGGGTTAAAAGTGAAATTCAAACGTTTATCATTTAATACAGAATATCAAGTAATAATTTTAGTAATAAATGTCAAGGCCTTCTCGGATATACCAGATTCAATGAATTAAAAACTAAGACAATTTCCGTTTCACTTTCACTACAAACATTTTATACAGTAATCATTACAAGGAATGCATCTGAATATCATGGTTGAACATCATCGTCTGTCTGTCTATCTATCTATCTATCTATCTATCTATCTATCTCAGTTCTAGTTTGTTCCAATCTATGTATCACTAAATACATCTATCAATCTATCCTAGTCTATCTATCTATCTATCTATCTATCTATCTATCTGTACCTATCTCTGTCAACACTAGTCTATCTATCATCTATCTATCTATCTATCTGTGTTCTAGTTTGTTCCAGTCTATCAAAGTTTCTATAATATATCTATCAATATATCCAAATATGTCTATCTATCTATCTGTCTATCTATCTATTTGTCTGTCTCTGTCTATGTCAGTCTATCTATATATAATCTATCTATTACCAATCTATCTATGCCCCCGATGTATGTATATCTATCTATGTGGTTGTCTACAATCTGTCAATTTTTGTTAATTAATTTAACATTTTTTCTCTGTATATTCATTGCATTTATGTTCATTTTCTCTTTCTAGTCTCTCTTTTCTGTCTGTTTTTTTTTTCATTCGTTCTGTATTCTGTTTGCTTCTTTCTTTCTTTCCTTCTTTCTTTCTTTCTTTAAACATGTATATATATATATATATATATATATATATATATATATATATATATATATATATATATATATATACGTATACGTGTGTGTCTGTGTGCGTGCGTGCGTGCGTGTGCGTGTGCATCTGAGTGCGTGTTTTGTGCGTCCTCATTATTCAAACATCTAACCTCCTTCACCCAAATATCTCTCTTCGCATATTGCTCTCTCTCTCTCCACACTAACAACAACCTAATGCCTCTTGCATCTTAATATAACAACCACAACGAAAACCAACTTCCCCAACTCATGACCACTGATCTCCGCCGCAACACAGTCAACCAGAATCCCACTGTTCCTCGAAGCTCCATCTTCCTTCGACTTTCTTTCCTCCCACGACAAAATCATCAGCATCTCTTCTACTACCAGCAAGAACACGAAGAACGCAAAGCAATGGCACCATACTCCATCCAACCAGCTATCGATCCTTCACAAACGCCTCCCCGACACTCTTACAGCAAGGATCGCCATCGTCGGAGGCGGCACTAGCTGTTCGCCATCTTAAGAATGACGGCCATTTTGTGAATTTAGATTGTGTGTCACGGATAAGATACAGCCTTATGGGGACAAAGAGAAAGAATAGGAGCTGAATGAAAAAAAAAAAACAATATAGATATATAAAATATATATTGTTTTTAAAAGGAAAGTTTTCACTGGCATTGGATTTATTCAACTTAACCCGAAATGAAAATATAAAAAAAAAGAAAAGAGAAAAAAGAAAATAGTAATATATGCCAACAAGACGGTGTTGCAACAGTGATATATTTAGAGATTTCAACTCCCGCATAATTATATGCGCACATATATATATATATATATATATATATATATATATATATATATATATATATATATATATGATTGGCATAGGTTTTGTACTTTGCAAAAAATATACAAATATATATACATATATGTGTGTGTGTGCGTATGGACGTGTGTATGTGTGTGTAAGTGTGTGTATGTGTATGTGTATCATAATCCATATCACCTCAGTTTCCTTGTTTTATATTAAAATAGGTTATTTTATTTTGACTCTCTATCCGCAAATATATATATATATATATATATATATATATATATATATATATATATATATATGCGAGAGAGAGAGAGAGAGAGAGAGAGAGAGAGAGAGAGAGAGAGGCAGATGGATAGATAGATATGTGGGCATTTTGAAACAAACTCATCAGTTTAAACAGTTCACCAATAAAAGCAGTTTTCAAAATCTGTTGGAAAATTTAACTATGACGATTTTCTATAAATAACCTTTTGATATTATTATAAACACTGGAAATTCTGTGGCCAGGAAAGGATATCAAATGTTAAGAAAATATTGCAAACTAAAAAAAAAAAAAGAAATAAGTGCTCTTGCACTAATGGTAATGGATTGTAAGGCGATCAAAATCGATGGATTTATCTCCCAATCTCTCTTGAGGAATTTTGGAATTTAAAAAAATCACATCTTAGCTGGGCACATCGACTGGATAATTTTCTTGAAGTAGTCGGAATTCTTGAAGGCAATTATTTCAGATTTTCCAAACTTTTGCATTAAGAAGGTAAGAAACGA
>CM042142.1:71235202-71260202 GCA_023376005.1 Doryteuthis pealeii
CCTTTCCCACCCATTTGTGTCTAGACTAGTACTCTCTTTGAGAAAGCTTCCATCCAACACTTGCTATTCTGTTACGTCTTATCTATTTCGCTTTGATATACGTAAGTAAAAAAGTAAAATTTGCGAAATGGCCTATTAAAAGCCGGACAGCGAAGGAGACTATACCCTTTCTGACAGCGCTTAATCAGGGATATTGCTTTGGCTAAGGTGGAGCGCAACACGTACCACCAGTTCCCCACTTTACTGCACATATCAAATTACCCAATGTGTGCTACTCATAGGTTGTGTTATCTTGAACTGGTATCGAACCAGGAACCTTGTGATTCCTAGTCGCGTGTTCTACCAGCTAATCCGGTCCCTATTATCATTCTACAGAGTTAAAAAAAGTAAATGTTTTGCATTGGAAAAGGTCAGAAATTAATTTTAATCTATGTGGAATATCATTACACTACGCTCGCAGAGACTAGGATAAAGTTTATGTATTGACCATATGTACATGTATGTGTATATCTATCTATCTATCTATCTATCTATCTATCTATATATATATATATATATATATATATATATGTGTGTGTGTGTGTGTGTGTGTGTGTGTGTGTGTGTGTGTGTGTGTGTGTGTGTGTGTCTGTAATTTCTTCAAAAAGCGTAAATCTACACACAGTATTTTAAAGAACTAAAGTGAAAATGAAAGTGAAAGTAGAAAAATGGTAAATATCTCTTATACATTAATCTACTCGAATTTTTCGCTTTCGGTGTGGAACTCCTTTTATACATTTATTTAATATAACATTTAAACAACAGCACGTTTTTTTTTTGTCTTTTTCATCCGGTATTTTTTTTTTTATTACTTTTCTTTTTACTTTTCTTTTTACTTGTTCACTTTCAAATTTCTTCTCTTTTCTTCCTTTTTATGTTTTTTATATCTTTTTTAAATGTCCTCATTTCCCTTTTCCCTGTTTATCCCATCATTAATTTTAAATCTTAGAACTAACAAACATCATCTTTGACATTTCTTTTTTCTTTTCTATTCCCTCTTTTTTCTTTTTTCTCTCTTTTTCTTTTTCTTTTTTTTTGTTCTTTTTTGAGCCGGTAGGTCGGCGCAAGCTAAAGGTTTTAAAAACAGAGAATGAACACAGTGACTATGATGATTACACTACTTGGTCTACTATCGTGAGTTGACAGGTGATTAGTGGTGTTGGCAAGTGGCATGATGGGGATCGTAACAAGAGGCCGGCCATTGTAACTTCGGACGCGGTGGGACGTGTCGGGTTGATTTCGCTTGGGCAAGATTTCATTCAGTAAGCGAAGGAGTGCCTTCCGCTTAGTGTTCAATAAATTGATTGTGTGGTTGTGTTCATTACTGTTACGTCACGATATAAAACGAATATATGTTAGCGATTACTCACATGGCAAACAGACCCTTTACAATTCCTTCCAAAGAGAATATAAATATATAATTTAGCAATATTAAGCGCTGTGTGAGTTAGTATTTGTTACTATCAGGACCTATGGATATACGACAGTATAACAATCTAATTATTACATTTGATATGTAAAATTATTAGTTCAATATGTCAAAAAAGTATTATAATCTGGATTTAACTATCTATCACTATTTTTTCTTTCTTTTCCAACTTTTCATCTTTTCATTTTGTTTAATTGAAACAGATTATAATTATCGCCTCCGTGCGCTCACCCACTCTATATATATTTCACCCACTCTCTTTCTTTCTTTCTTTCTTTCTTTCTTATTATATTTCTTCTGAGTAGCATGTACTTTTTCTTCCCTTTCTTTCTTTATAATAAAAACTGAATAGTCCACTATTTAGCTGAGGTGAGGATACCTAAGAAATAAGAATTCGGTGGATATGTATTATATTATATTATATTACATTTATCAACCCCATCGCAGCGGGATGCGACAAAAGAACAATTTATTAAGCAAACTTTAACAGGTGTGAATTCAGAAATTTCCTTCTTCTAGACTGATTACCGAGCCAAGGTTACAGAGCCCAGTTTACCCTAATAATTAGACATAGCTAGAGGGAGAGTAGTTGGATGCGTACATTTCCCAGAGTAATTAGCGCTATTTAAAATGCAAACAGCCTCGTCCAGGATTTGAAACCGGATCGACCAGTGCATTTGCTATGACTCTAGCCATTACACATACGCACACACACTTGTATATATACTATGTATATTCTGTTATATATACATGAACACACACACACACACACACACACACACATATATATATATATATATATATATATAGAGAGAGAGAGAGAGTCCACGCCCTTCTTTGTTGGTGTATCTGATCAGTTTAATTTTTTATGTATATATTATATCTATATATATGTGTGTGTGTGTAATATATATATATATATATATATATATATATATATATATATATATATATATATGTGTGTGTGTGTGTGTGTGTGTGTGTGTGTGTGTATTATATGTAAGTCTTACATAGACCTTTATAAAACAAAGACGTTGTCTTTCGAAATATGAGGAAAATAAATGGAACTTAATCCATAATATCCAACTCAGTTTTTCATTTATGTTTCTCAGTTCTTTCATGATTCGATTAACAACCAGAAATTATTTTCCCATAAATATAAATATATATATAAATATATGAAAATTAGACTCATCATATATATATATATATATATATATATATATATATATATATATATATATATACATTATATAGAGATATAATATATAAACAAAAAATATACACATACATATACTTTCTTTCCTTTATTCATTTTTTCAGCATACTGTCGGATTCACTTCCAGTTTCATTTTACATACACACCTTTTACATACATACATACATACATATATATATATATATATATATATATATATATATATATATATATATATATATATATATATATTGACTAACCACAAAATTGATGAATATTATAAAAACAGTCATGAATATTATAAAAAGAAAAGAGGAATGAATCATAAAATCGTGCATGCGAATTAGTAACAAGCAGATAGGCAGACGCAAGAATCCAGGTCGTGCCTGGATATGAAACAACAATATAAAAAAAATAAAAAAAAAGAAGAATAGTCAAAATGGAACATTGATCGTTTGCTGAGAAAACAGCCGCCCTACATTCGAGCAGCGTAGTTAGCAATATTGTAACAACTAAAACGTAAACTGCATTGCATTATAAGCCTGCATCGAATGGGTCTCTCTTTACCAGCAGCCGTTTGCTATAATAGACAACCAAAAAAAAAAAAAGGCAACTTTGATTGCTATATTGCTTTGGAACTCAGCTAAGAATTGACGAACGAGAAGGCGAATTTATTAAATAGATACAGGAGCAGAAAAGAGATTGTTATCGATTTTTGTGCTCACTTAACTACAGTTCATAGCATCAGGCATCGAGCAAACAGAGAAAAATGGGCTCACTTGCCTAACCACTAAACCACAACCAGTTTGTATTATATAGAATTATTGACTAGATTTATGCTAACATGGCACAAGACAGCAAACGAGAGAACTCATTACAGTAGTAAATATTTGCATACCTCCCACCATGCTTCTCTTTTAACATATATATTGCGTTATAATAATAATAATAATAATAATTATTATTATTATTATAATTATTATTATTATTATTATTATTATTATTATTTACTCCTTTTGAGTTTTCACATCAGTGTTAGCTGATGGTCTTTCACTGGAGTCTGAGTGACAGCAAGTCTCCTCAGGTCTCCAGGACTCTTCTGAGTATTCTGGCAGATTGCAGCAGTGCAGTGTTCTGAATCGTTTCAATCCTTCCTCTGATTTCCAAACTTTCCAAACCCTTTTCCAATCCTTTTGGGACTGTTCCAAGTGCACCAATTACAATTGGTATCACTTTCACTATTATTATTATTATTATTATTATTATTATTATTATTATTATTTTACTCCTGTGAGTTTTTCACACCAGCATTAGCTGATGGAATTTCACTCGAGTCTGAGTGACAACAAGTCTCCTTAGGTCTCCAGGACTCTCATGAATATTCTAGATGATTTGAACAATGCTGTTGTCTGGGTGATCTCTATTCTTCCTCTGATTCCTGTTCCTCTAGTCTATTTTCTATGTTTTGGGGGACCGTTACAAATTATTATTATTATCATTATTATCATTAATTATTAGTTCACAAGAGTTTTCCATATCCCCTTTAGCCGTTTGTTTGCTGGAGACTGAGGGACATGAAGTCTCCTCAGGTCTCCAGGACTTTTCTGAGTATTCTTGCCGATTTTAACAATGCTGTATTTTGGAGGGTCTTGATTCTACTTTTAATTTCCACTTCACCCAGACTTTTTTGAAACACTTGGGAACCGATCCAAGGTCACCAATTACAATTGGCATGACCTTTATTATTATTATTATTATTATTATTATTATTATTATTATTATTATTATCTTTACTCTATAAACTTCAAAACTGAAGCCTTAGTGACAGCAAGTCTCCTCCGGTCTCCATTACTCCTCTGAGTATTCTATCTAATCTTAACAGTGCTTTCTATCTTTCATTTTTTTCTGCTGTTTTCGCTTTCGTTCTGTTTTTAAATCTCTCTCTCTCTCTCTCTCTCTCTCTCTCTCTCTCTCTCTCTCTCTCTCTCTCTCTCTCTCATTTACCCATTTTCTCTTAATTAATTTCTCGTCTAGTTCTAGATACGGACACATTATTCACAATCGCATAGAAATCTAATGACCCCTATGTACCCATCTTTGCGTATGCCAACACCGATTCATGCTAGTTAATTTCAATACATACCAAAAACTATTCAAAAATTGCATCACCATCTCCTCCTCCTCCTCCTCCTCATTTTCTACTGATTATTCCCTCCGACCATCCATTACCACCAAACCAATGAATGGTATCCACCATTGCTTGGTCTGTTCGGTCATGCGCATTAGACACGACCCAACGAATAAAGGACACACTGCGTAACTAAGTATAATAAGCAATCTGCTGTTTGGCGCAAATATCATAATGGCGGCTTCTTCTTTAATATTGAATAACATTCCATATAGATTGTAATTCATACAGATATTGATAATATTGATGAAGTTAATAACTCATTTATAAACTATTTTTGTTTCATATTTTAGATTTGGCCTCAGTCTTGTTTGCTTTTTTATTGGATAGATAAATAAGAGAACACTGATACGTAAAAGGGCCGGTTTAGCTCAGTCGGTAGAGCATTTGGCTAGGAACCACAAGCCTTCTGGTTCGATACCGGCCTTCGTCAACTCAGCTTATGAGTAGCACAGGGATCTATGTGGTAAAGTGAGGAGCTGAGGGTAGGTGTGGCACTCCACCTCAGACGTTAAAATAATCTCTTTGGTCTAGCATTGGCTCCCTTGCTGTCTGGCTGATACTGATATTAGGCCGCCCCGATGACTTTATATATATATATATATATATATATATATATATATAAACAAATTTTTTTGTGATGAAACAAAGAAAATACAGTGCTCAATCACAAATTGTGAGAGCTAATATTTATTTAATTTGTTGAGTTTTTAAAGATCAATGTTTATTATAAACAGCTACCCAGGTTTCTTGCTAGGTCGCAATCATCGCAATTTTTTGAAAAAATTAAATTTTTAATAAATCCGAAGCGCACTAGAGTCCGCGAAAGCAACCGACGTTATTTGCGGTCCAGTATGTGACATTAAGAAAAGATCTTCAATAAACACCATGGGATCTAAGTTAACAACCTGATGATTGCGACCTAGCAAGAAACCTGGGTAGCTGTTTATAATAAACATTGATCTTTGAAAACTCAATAAATTAATATATATAATATATATATATATATATATATATATATATATATATATAGAGAGAGAGAGAGAGAGAGAGAGAGAGAGAGAGAGATGAAGCTTAGATTACAAAGGAAAAATACTTAGATATTAATACAGTGCGTAAATTTATAGATTAATCTAAGTAAAACGACATTTTGTTTTCTACCTTTTTTGTAGGTTTTCACTTTCTCTCTATGTTGCAATAGCAATAGTAATTACTGGCTTTTATAATTAGTCTCTCTATGGTCTTTTTAGTTTAGATTTTGAGGTCTCGATTTATTGCATTTACACACTCCTCAATGTTGGAGTGTCCTCTTCCTCATTTATTTGCTAAAATAAAGCAAATCCCTGCCAATTCATAACGCTTGTTTTTTATATCATGTGTCAATACTAATCATTTGACTAGGAATTCTTGCGACATTTCAATATTTATCATTGAATACGAATTTTACATATATTGTAGCCATCTTGCATTGGGTCAATACGGACGTTTACGACGCCAACGTTTTAGTGAACATTTTGCGAGTGTTTAGCACTATAATGATCAGGCATTGTCCTCCCCTGTTTCATATCTTGGTTGACCTCTGCGTACTCGATCGAAGTTTTTAGTGGATACTATATTCATCTGGAAAACATCAACAAGAAATCAAGTCTCTTACCCCACCTTAGATATCATTATTATAGTTCTCAGTTTTTCACACGAGCATTAGCTGATGGTATTTCCCTGGAGTCTGAGTGACAACAAGTCTCTTAAGGTCTCCGGATTTTTCTGAGTATTCTGGCAGATTGCAACAGTGCATTAGTCTGGATGGTATCAATCCTTCCTCTGATTTCCTGATTTTCCAGTCTTTTTTCCAAGCTCTTTGGGACTGTTCCAAGTGCACCAACTATAACTGGTATCACTTTGACTTATTCAATAGCTTTTTCAGTTCTCTGAAATATGAAAGTTATTTATTATTATTATTATTATTATTATTATTATTATTATTATTACTTTGTGGTTCAAAGTCAAATTCATATTGATAGGTTGGTTTTAACGGCATCTCAGCCCGTCTAAGGTTATTTCACGCTTACAAGTCAGTCAATAGAATTTATATTGGCAGTCTTTCTGTAGTTGTTTCTCAAGAGGTTTTATTTTTCACAGATTCCTATTACACATAAATAATGTCTAAACATATCTACTTGACTTCTATATGGGTGCCTAACAGGTGCTAACATTCCGATTCAGTGAACCTGAGAGTAATGGTAATGCAGTGCTACTCCACAATTTTTCAGATCTTTAGAACTAGAGCCTTACAATGTAATGCAGTTTAGTGTCACATTCAGGATGAATGCGTTTTTTTTTTTTTTTTTTTTTGGGGGGTATTATTTTTTCGCGTAGCTCCTTACTTCTCTAAATGGGATATATTCAGAGTATTCTAAGCCTCACCGACAGGGCAGTGAACTTTAAAATCCGAATGTTAGTTTAGATCCTGCTTGATCCAGACAAGAGAAGATATGTATCAAAAACGACTTAGCTCAGTCGGTAGAGTATCATCTTGTAACATCCGCCGGTTAATATTGAGACCGTCCAAATTGTCTAAGATGAAATGCAAAGATGTAAATACTGATTATCTCATGTTGCTTATCAGTTGAAGTCTTATTCCCTATGAGTGTCGTTACCTCACCTAATTAATGGGCTATTCTTATTATAAAGTAAGAAAGGAAAGAAAAAGGACTTGTTACACAGAAAGAAATACACAAAGAAAGAAAGAAATAAAGAAAGAAAGAAGGGGAAAGATAGAGAGAGGGGACGAGCGCTCGATAGCGATGACGCTAGCCTGTTTTAATTGAACATAATGAAAATAAGGAAAGAAATAAAAAAAGATTGAGAGATTTAAATTAACATTATTATACTTCTTACATATTTAAGTATTTAGCAATAGCTCTTAAGTAAACATATCAAATATTGCAATAATTGAATTATCATACTGTGGTATATCTGCAGGTCCTGTTAGTTACTTTTATTACACATATTTTAGCCATGTATAATATCTTATAGACGCCGTCTTGTTAACAATGACAATAGCAGCAAATTGAAAAATACAAAAAAGTTTCAACAGATCTCTTGTATACAGTCACTGGTGATTTCAACTCAAACTATTAAGCTAATCAGTTGGACGCTACTGTCGCACAACCAGCCACCATCTACTTTCCAATCATTCTTCAACAAGTACATAAGCGGCTTAAAACACCGTCTGGTCAAAAACCTTGACGGCCTCAGCTGTCGACTACAACGTAGACAAAGACGAAAACAAAAAAAAAAACACTCAACCTTTACGTTTGTGGTTAAGAATTAATTGCCACCTATGGTAGCAGCGTCTTCGTTGCTTTAGCGGCTTTTTTTTTTCTTCTTTTGTATTTTTTTTTATAAGCACCAATGGATTTTAGACTTTACGGCCATTTTGAAAATGCCTGTTCTAAATGTCACGAGTCGGTTTCGCTCAACAGCGCGCTTCTCTTTTAAAAGAACAATATCAATAAAAATACATGGCTGATTTTGAGCCATCGATTTTTTTTAAAATTTTTGTATTTTTTTTTTTCTTTTTTCTTCTCTGTTTAGACTGTAATATTGAATGTTTTTTATCGGATCTATTAGATAGCTTCTTTTTTCTTTCCTGCTATGTAACTCTGTCAAGTGGATCAATTACTTACAATAACGTTGATCACTTAAAAGAAACGGACCATATGACCTTTAGGCACCCCTTTTTGATCTCGATTAAGAAAGGACATGTTTTTAATTTACACCGTCAATATCCGGTTGTTTTAACAGATTTTAGGTTTTTTTTTAATTATAAAACTAATTCCTAACCCGAACCCTAACCCTAAGCCTAATCTCTAACCCTAAAAAAACAACCGGATATTGACGGTGTAAATGAAAAACATGTCCTTTCTTAATCGAGATCGAGAAGGGGTGCCTAAAGGTAATATGGTAAAAAAAAAACAATAAGTGTATTCACCCTGCATAGGTTCTTTATAGCAACTTAATTGAGACAGACCTTCATGATAAAGAAGTTAACCATATACTTTTCTTTTTTACGTCTCTGTCAATCTTTACTTTTTTCCCAAAAACAAAGTTTTATTATTGTTACTTCTTTACGCACATATACTCTTCTTCTTCTTCTTCTTCTTCTTCTTCTTCTTCTTCTTCTTCTTCTTCTTCTTCTTACTTTCTCTCTCCCCCTCTCTCCCTATCTATCTATCTATCTCTTTTTCAGCCTCTGTAATATTTATGTTTCTATTTCCCTTTTTCCTCATCAATGTTTCCTCTATCTTTCAATTATCCCTTCTCTCTTAATTTATCATTTCCTCTCCACTTTCTTTTTCATCGCTCTCTTCTCTTGTTTATATCTCTCCCCCTCTCTCTCTCTCTCCCCCTTTCTCTCTTTTACACACACACACACTCTCTTTTTCTCTCATTCTCTAATATATATATACAAGATGCTGATAGGTACGAGTCCCTGACGCACACAAATTTAAAAGGACACCGTAAAATCATATCCATGTATCCCAGTGTTTTTCTTTTTTCTTCCCTCAAGCTAACTAGGAATACATTTCAATAGTTTCTTAGAAGGGAATTACTCAGGATAGGTTACAAGGTAGGGTTAGACGGTTTTAGTTGTTTCCTCTGATTATAAATAAAAGCACTACAATCTATTAAGAAACTGCAGTTGGGACCCATAAATTAAAAAGTTATTACCATCACTGTATATATAAATAAATAAACTGAACGTTTATTTTATATTGAAGTGACTGATTGATTCATGACTACTGCAATGACTTTATTTATTTTATATTTATTTCCACATGTTAGATTCTTATTGTAATTACTTTCTAATCTACAATGTATCAGATTATCTGTAAAAAAACAAACAACAACGACTGTGACGCCATTTTGTAATCTAATAAATGCATGTCATTACCATTTGAAACGGGATTTTGGCTATAAATTTATACAATTGCCAGAAGAAATCACTGAAGTATTTCGTTCAGGTCAGCTGAGATTCGAACCCAAAGCGTTCGGGTTCAGATATAATCAGAATGCATGAAAATTCGTCAACCACAACCAATAAAAGAAATCAAAGAGGAGGGGGAGGGGAAATAATCAAATAAACAGAATTCGTGTTTTGACGTCATACACTGGCGCCTAAAAATAATCTCTTTAATAAGGCTTCGCTTCCTTTGGGTTTTTTTTTTGGGGGGGGGGATCTGATCGACATAAGCCATGATTTAATTCTTTATTTCTACTGTTTGTTAATGATGATAGAATAATGACCTGATATTTGGGACAAAAAAAAACAAGTGAAATTAAGATAAAAGAAATACTAATATTTGATTTGTATGATATTAGCTGTGTGAGGTCTCATCCCAAATTAACCGAAAAATCTACTGGCTGTCTTTAGTGTCTTAGTTTTAGAAATGTGAAAATTCTTTACTTTGAAAGATTCGTATTAGGAAATATCAAATGCACGGGGTTATATTGCTACAACAACAACAACAACAACAACAATAATAATAATAATAATATATATATATATATATATATATATATATATATATATATATATATATATATATATCCTTTCATGTGTTTAATTTTGTCGTTGTCATATAGCCAAAATAGAAATAAAATTATTTGATTTGAAAAGGATAAGATGTTCATCTCAAGCCTAAGAAATTATTGTCACAATTTGAAGCGAAACTATGTTAAAGTTAATAAATACCTAAGTTGACGGTATGCGTGGCGCTCCAGCTCTGCACAAACAATCTGCATGTTCTTGCGCTTGCAAAAAAGGGGAAAGACTCCCTAGCTATCCGGTAGATGCTGACAATAGGCCACTCCAACAACCTAACGAAATGTCATGTCTACAAGGATTTATGTTATATAATGTTATCTAAAAAAAACAAATTTACTCCCTAAAATATACAGGCATGTAAGAAACACCTGTCGTGTTATAATGAATAACGGACTAAGGTATCAGAATATGACTATTGAGTTAGATTCTCACTGAGTGTCCCATACTTCTGATGTTGTTCAAACAGCGCTAAGCTTTGTAAATTACGACAGATACTTTTTTTTTCTTGTTTTTCTTTCTACTCATTGGTAAGTTCGATTCTACAAGTAGAAAAGTACTCGCTGAATGACGCCATACTCCTTTTAATAAGGAGTCTACCTTGCGAAACAGTTATCATCGTAGGACGTGGAATCAGCGACCCACGTTGAAATCCTGACATGGGGGAGGGGTTGAGAAAATGCATACATGGTTTTCTGTTGATTTGTACCTTAAGAATACTAAGACCACCACATTCTGTATTCTGTTAAACTTAATATTGTTTTCTGCTTTAAATAAGGCATCGCCTCACTAAGCATATTGTGAAACCATAGAGGGAGTGTCATCTCATTAATTATGCAAATTAATTAAAACTAGCTGTCTGTGAAATCTGTGATATCATGGCGAGAATTTAAGCGTAAATAATACGTCTCTAATTCCATTCGTTCTGATTCAATTATTGGCAATAAAAAAATAATATCGCATTTATTTTAGCAACGATGGATTTAACACAAACCTAATACTTTTCATTTTCCTAATTTTTTTCCTTCAAGCAACAAATACTTCCTGGTGGTCAGATATTTTTATGATTAACTTATAATTTTCCTCTTTTACCTAAATCGGGTATTATCAGTTTCCGGTACTAAATTTAAATGTTATGCGTTTAAAAAAAGATTATTAGTGGTCAGGAATTAATGCAAGTTGAACTGGCCGAATAGGGATAGTATAAGTAGAAGAGATTATGTTGAAAACTCATCAGTACTGTTCATTCTGTCAATGGGGCTTAGAATATGCTGATCGTTGCTTTGTATGATTTCGAACCAATATAGCATTACTTGAACTTTAATGAAACGCTTTAAAAAAAAAGACAAGAAATACACAATAGTTTTGCGTACTGTTTGAAAATAAATCTGGAAGAAGCACCGCACAAAAAACTGCTGTACGGCCACTATCTCCTATCACACAATTCTAAGATGAACAAAACACGTAAAAGCAAGAACGAAACCATAGGTGACGTTCTCCAGTGGAAACTTACACATGGACGCTACCAGTGTTGGTTGACCAGCAGAAAAATTACATTGATCAGCTCTGTACGGATACTGTATGCCGCGCTGAGGACTTACCAGGAGAGATGATAGATAGTGATAGCTGAGAAAAGATGGCCGTAAAATCCAAGAAATAAACAAAGAGACAAAAACAATAAATAGTTATAATGCTTTAACCGCCAATATTTGATCAATAGGTTATTCCCTTAGTACGACCTTGTGCCAGGATAGCCTATCAAAAGATTATCCAAATGCTTGCGTGCAGTTGGAAAAAAAACGCACAAAACCAGAATCGATCAATTTAAGAGGGTGGCCTCGTTTGTAGGTCTGTTTGATAATTGATGATGGCGTCAACACGCATGCGTATGAATATCTACTAATATGCTTTTCATTTTATCCTTCGCCATTTTTTTTTTTCATTTTATTTAATCATATGAGAATCATATTGCTCGGAAGTGGCCGCCATCATAAAAATCATTTATAGCGTTCGTGGCAAAAACAAGGAAACGAAATAGAATGCGATCTAACTGATTCTTCCTCTTATCTGATTAGTCGTTTTCTTTTTTTATTATCATTATTCATAGCTTAATCAACGTTTTGAGCTGCGATAGCAGGTGAGGAGGCTTTAAATAAAATATTATGTAGCCGTGTAATTATGATAGATATATGGATAGATATAGATAGACTAAAGACATACAGGCAGACAGTCTAATTGATAGATAGATAGATAGATAGATATGAATAGTCTTAGATGGATAGATGGATAGATATATGAATGTAGATAGACTGAGACATACAGGCAGACAGTCTAATTGATAGATAGATAGATAGATAGATAGATATCTCAATCTATTCATATCTATTTATCTCAGTCTATTCATATATATATATATGCACGTATATATGTATGTATGTATGTATGTATCTATCAATCTGTCTGACTGTCTGCCTCAGGTTATTCATATATCTATCCATCTATCCATCTAAGACTATTCATATTATTCTATCTATCTATCTATCTATCTATCAATTAAACTGAGGCAGACAGACAGACAGATTGATAGATATATGCATGCATACATACATACATACATACATACATACATATATACGTGCATATATATATGAATAGACAGATAAATAGATATGAATAGATTTAGATAGATAGATAGATATGAATAGAGTGGGATTGATAGATGCATAGATAGACAGATTGATAGATATGACTAAACTTAGACATACAGACAAAGAGATAGATAGATAGATAGATAGATAGATATATATTATATGATAGATAGAGAGAGAGAGAGAGAGAGAAGTAGATAAAATCCTACATGCTTATAAAAACAGATAGATAGATAGAGAGAGAGAGAGAGATATATATAGATAGAGAGAGAGAGAGAGAGAAGTAGATAAAATCCTACATGCTTATAAAAACAGATAGATAGATAGAGAGAGAGAGAGATATATATATAGATAGAGAGAGAGAGAGAGAGAGAGAGAGAAGTAGATAAAATCCTACATGCTTATAAAAACAGATAGATAAACAAGCAAAGAGAAAATGAGAAAACAGCTGATAGAAAACAGTACAGTGTTTACAAACCATCGTGATATTTTTAGATTATTAATGACTGTTTTGGTACAGATTCCTTGTTGAAAAGGGCAAAAATATTCCTTCAATTCTTCAAGAACTATTTCTATTAAATAATGACAAAATCATTTTTATTTTTATGAAAAAAAAGAGATAATCCAATTTATAGATAAAAAATATTGCAAACCTGAAAAATACAGAAAAGCAAAGACCAAATCATCTGTATAGTCTGAAAAGAAAAACAAAAAACAAAAAAAAACAAACACCGAAACGATTGACAAAAATGAAAACATCGAAAGAGCTAATATGACAAAAGTGCTCAGTACCCTAAGTAGAGCAAAAGTAAATACCTATAAAGTCAAATAATATCTACCTAGATTTTGCCTAAAAGATCTTCAGGATATTTCTGATATCAAAATTATCCTTAAGATGTTTTAGGTGAAAGAAAGGTAGATAGTATCTTTTTAGCTTATATATATATATATATATATATATATATATATATATATATATATATATATATATCATTTGTCTTATAGTGTGAACAATTGAATTACTTTTTAGCTCCTCTGAGAACACCGTATGCGTGGACTTTCATCATACTTAACTAAATTTTTAATAGATGTTCATTGTTTACCTTCTGCTTGAAATCGTTGTTAATTTCCTACGAGTACTGGAGACGGGTAGTTAAATGAAAGATTTTAGATATTTATTCGCACTGTGTGCCCTAAACTTATAGTGTTCTAATGTAGTAATTTAAGTTTTGCAAATTTTGTTTGTGACTTTGTTTTCTTACTTGACACCATCTATTCTTGATTGAAATTAAGAAAAATATTTACGTTTCACTTCGTGCTTATGCCCCTAGGAATAACATGAATTTATATCTCTCCCTTCTCAGTAGGGTAGTTTTGATGTATTAGTTTTGTTACGGCAACTAGTCTAGGAGAAAGAAAACTTTGAATTCAAACCAGATGTACCCGGATAAAAAAATCGCTCTTGTATCATGTCCCTAGCTGTGAATTAGGTGATTAGATAAAGGGATTATTTGTTGTGGTGAAGGTTTGTGTACAAATAATCATACCTATTAGATGAGCTACTCACAAAGAAATGGTGCAATGTGGCATAAATTCTTACGAACAAGTTTTGAATTCATAGTTGTTTTTTCTTTGTCAAGATCACTTGTGCTTCCAAGTCTAAAAAGCCTGTTCTTACCTATTATTTACCTATAAAAGGGTTATGAGTAAGGAAGTTGGGTTCAAGTCTTTTACAAGCGTCTTTGCCTGAAGGGAGACAAACTGTTTTCGAGGATTTGATTGCTGTTTACAGAGTCCATTTCTTATGGCCAAATCAGTTACATTACAAGTTATATATAACTGTGACTGAAAATAAATTCGTTCATTTTTTTATATCAAATGATTTCCTTCATTACATTATTCTATAAACAAAAAAATAAAATATCAAATTTAAATTAACGAAGATTTGCTTTAAATTAACAAAACCTAATATATATATATATATATATATATGTATATATTAATATGTATGTGTGTGTGTGTGTTTGTATTGGGGAGAGAAAACATTTTCGATTACTGTTGTAAGACTCTGTTTATGTGTTATGGTATACTATACAATTAAAAGGCGCTTTTTACAATTGTTTTACAGCAGCATATTAGCAGCTTATCCCAAGACGACATTTTGTCTTAAGGATAAGCGGCTAATACACTGCTTTGGAACCAATGGTAACAAACGCCTTTTAATTGTATTGTACACAATAATAATAATAATAATAATAATAATAATACACACACAAATATATATATATATATATATATATATATATATGTATATATGTATATTGGAACCTGACACCTTGTAAGTGTTCATCGTTAATGCCTTTAGGGTGAATCGATAAGAAGGATCTTTGCTGGGAAGTCGGTGTCAAAATTGGAGATTGGCCACAAGAAGATGGGAGCCAAGGAAAGAAGTGCGTGGTAGAATATCGATTATCAATGAGTCAGCAAACCCAGTTCGAATTTCGGCAGATAATGCTTGGCGTCATTTAGGCATGGGGAAAAAGTATTGCTCAGCATCCCTATGCTCTGTCCCATCACTAGATATCCTTTAAAGGAAATGTCCCTAATATGCCCCTCTTCTTCACAGAGAAGAGGAGGAGGCAAACAACTCTCCTATTACCGTGACGATATATTTGTCTCAACGTATCTTTATTCTCGGATGATTTTCCCTGCTATATATATATATATAAGGGCCAGTTTAGCTCAGTTGGTAGAGCACCGGCCTAGGAATCGAAAGGTCCCTGGTTCGATACAGGTCCCGCCAAATCATCGATTGAGTAGCACATATTGCATAATCAGATCTTTGACGTAATTGGGGAACTGACAGTAGGTGTGGCGCTCCACCCCAGCAATAACAATCTCCATTGTCTAGAGCTAGCTATAACGGGATAGACCCTATCGCTATCCGGCTGATTCCGAGAATAGGACACTCCGCTAAATTTATTTACCTTATATATGAAGTGGTCAAACGATGTGTTTGAAATGGTGAAGGCCGACAATTTTTAGGGAGATTATGTGCTTAATTAAAGTCATACCTAATTTGTTAATTAATTAATTATAATTAAATGAATTAGGCGTGCATATCGGTTTAAAAGTAAAGCTAAACAAATCGAGAAAAAGTCGATCTCTGTATGTACATTTCAGCCCATTAGGCCTCATCGGCAGAGCTATAGACAGGGCAGTGTTTTGTGCGCGATTCGAACCCTACACACACACACACACACACACACACACATATATATATATATATATATATATATATATATATATATATATATATATATTTTGTATGTGTATGTGTGCGCGTGTGAATTGACGAATAGATTTTTAAATGTTTTTTTCTTAAATAAAGAAAGTGCGCGATAGATATCAGTTGAAGATGATACAACCTAAAATAAATTGTTTCATGTATAAGAAAAAAAGGCGTGTTCCAAATGACGATTGTGATTATCAAATACATGAAGCTTAGATGAGGAAGGGAGATAACCATTGAGAGACTCAGGCTTTCATCAGAAATATGTAACTCCTGATGATTAAAGGGAATTTTAGCACAGTCAGTAGAGCATCCGTCTCGGGACCACAATGTTCCGGGTTCGATACCGACCTTCACGAATCCACTGCATGACTAACACAGTTTGGATCTGTACGGTAACGTGAGCAGCTGATGATAGGTGTTGCGCGTTACCTCATATAAAAAAAACAATCTCCTTGATATAGCACAAGGTTAAAGGGCATCGACTCCCTCGCAGTCTGGTTGATACCGATAATAGAGCACTCCGCCTACTTTACTTACTAGACTACCAAGCAGACACATTACAGGTGGTTTTAATTCAGATTGATTGACTAATTTCAACAGCATGTCAACCCGTGAAGGGTTATTTTATGCCTCGAAGTAAAGGATTCGCTATCATATATAGCTTTGTGTATTTTTTCTAAAGAGATTTTGTCCCAGAATTCTATCGAATAGAAATAATTTTTAAACAGATCTATTAATAAATTAGACATTTAATATATATATATATATATATATATATATATATAATACTCGTATTCACGACCATTATCATCTTGTAACACCCCTGACTAAAATTGACACCCTCCAAATCATCCAAGAGGAAATGCAAAAAATGTAAATCCTGATTATCAGGTGTTGCGTTGATGAATCCATTACCAACGACTCTAACCATTACACCACGCACCTCAATGCGTATCGAAATGTATCTTCACGATTATTTAAACACTTCCCACTAAGTTACAATACCATGTTTTAAAGAGACATATATAATTCAAAACCCTTTCAAATATTACCTCAATATATTCCATACATAGATATGACGCTAACATGTATTACCAGTTTGGTTCAGGGTAGACATATGTGTAAAAAAAAGTAAACTCGTCGGGGATGGTGGGCTAAAGTCGATATCAGCCAGACATCGATGGAATATATCCCCTTTGCACTAGCGCTAGACCAAGGAGATTGTTTTGGCGTCTGAGGTGGAGCGCCACACCTGCCATTTTGAAATAAGTCACATGTTCAATTGAAAGTAACTTAGCACTGAAAGAACTGTAAGCATAGTTTTTTGTTTTGTTTTTTTTTTTGTTTTGTGGCTTCATCCTTTTCTAAGCTCCCCAGCATTCAATATGCAAACCTAAATCCCCCCTACCGTGCTACAAGCCGGTTTTATTAGTTACACGACCAGTCAGGTTCCGGACTGTCTGCTGGCTTAATTACACGTCCGACCCAGTCCAAGTGAAAATACTCGTTCAGTTCAAGCAGACATGTGCGTGCTGATCCTTGGTCAGTCATGCAATCACTTTTTCGTTTTGCCTCATATTGTTGGCGTTGTTTATATCTGTTTTATGTTTTTTTTCTTTTCTTGGAGGGGGGTATTTCGTTTGTTTATGTTGTTAGGTGGACGTAGGAGTTTGGTGGTGGTGGAGAACAAGGGGTATTAGAGAGAGGGAAAAGAGGGAGATAGAACAGGCTGAGTGAACGGTACAATATTGGTGGCCATTCAGAGTGACCAATCTACTGCCCTTTCAATTGCCAGTGCCAACCAACCGCCAACCTACGAGGTTTAAATAGCTCGCTTTATACACAGACTAGCTCAGAGGGAGAAACGGTAACGTTTCTTGCTCTACACAAGCGTACTCAATTCGGAGTAAAGAGTGCTCAGTATCACGGATAGATAGTGTAGCGAGGATATGAAGTCAACAACGCTTAGAAATTGATAGTTTCTCGCCTATGCGATTTTCTAACCAAAACTTGGTTTGAAAATCGTATAGGCGAGAAATTGTCAGTTACCAAAAGCGCTGTTGATTTCATGTCTTCTCTACCCTAGCAATGATCTTTACTTATAACGAACTATATTACATATAATATATATATATATATATATATATATATATATATATTCCGTCTATGATTAACGTACGCACATGGTCACATATGCACATATATAGTTTGTGTGTATGTGTGCATAATTTTTACGTAGATTTTCTTCTTTATTTATCTCTCGATCTCTCAGTATAAATACGCAACTCTTCTCTATAATAAATCAAGCACTTTTTGACGGCCTTTACACACAAAGCGATGTGTGTATTAAAACAGTTAAAATCCCCTTCCCATTCTGTAAGTGAAGACAGCCAAATGGTTAAGGTGCCGGACTGACACCCAACCAATCGGATTTCAATTCCGGCAGTAGGTAGCTTAGAAAATGTCTAGCCACACTCAAGAGACTTGATAAGTTGAAACACGGGTCTGTGGATGACACTATATATATATATATATATATTATATATACATATATATATGTAACAGTTTCTCATCTATGTTATTCTTGCCAATTAATACATTTAATTTGTATAATTTGGATTATTCAGACTAAAATAATCCAAATTATCAATCCTCATCTAAAAAAATTCAGAGAAATAGTTTTTATTTCTGTTGAGATAGTGCTGCAATCACAAAAAGATGTTTTCAATATTTTGAATCAAAGAAAGACTTTATATTCACTCAGTATATTTATTTACCTGCCAAAGATATTTAAGAATCTACTTATTTGAACTTATTGACAATGTACTTAGTTCAATTGATAATCTTTAAGCCAAGCGACTAAATGATTTATATATTTTATGCTGAGAAACATGAGAATTTTCAAGACTAAAATATGTTTTAAGAACAAAATAATTGAAAAATGATGATTGAATTTAACTGGAATTTTTTTATTCTTAGATTTAAGAAATAAGAATTCAAGATTAAGACTTTTTTAAATAAAAGAAGATTCCAAAAAATGATTGTAATAAGTCATTCAGGTCATGTGACATTACAGAAGGACAGATAACTTTCATCCTGTAAAACTGGTGGGATACAGTGATTATGTTTATTTTGCTTCAAGGGATCACAAAAGAAAAAATCAATGACCTGCTTAGAAGTATCACCTAGATAAGATTATAACTATATTGTTTATACACGAAATTATGTCAACGTTTCTTCCTACCGACTAGCAGCTTAATTCTAAAACCCCTTCTTGTGTAACATGTATTTTTTTCAGGCGTTGTTGTGATTATCGATTTTGATTAATTCATCTACTTTCACTTTCACATTCACTTTCACTCCCCTTTTATTATCCCATTGTTTTCACTTTAATTTATATCTACATTTTTCTAGAAGTAATTTCCTTATTCTTCTTTTTTTATCTTACCTTGCGTTCATTACTTAATCTTTTGTAATTTATGTATTTCTTAGTTATATTTCATCATGTCGAATCTTTCCTTCCGTTTAGTCTGATCATATTGTGTGGTCTTTCAATAATAACAAAGTTTAGTGCTAACAATGCCTTGTCTACAAAATATATTTTATCCAAGAGTCATTAATTATAAAGGATGAATGGAGGCACTATCTATCTATCTATATTCATCTATTATCTACCTCTACCTCTCTCTCTCTCTCTCACTCTCTCTCTCTCTCTCTCTCTCTCTCTCTCTCTCTATATATATATATTATATATATATATATAATATATATGTGTGTGTGTGTGTGTGTGTGTGTGTGTGTGTGTGTGTACACTTTTAAAAAGAAAGAAAAGCTTAGCAAACCGACATTTGGGTATTATAAATTTATTTCGACCGGCAACTCAATAAATTAGTTTTGTCAGACTGTATATAATCAATTCAATAATTATCTTACATTGAGCTCTTTTAAGGATTTGAAATAATCTTTGAGTAAATCTATAGGTGTGTATCAGCATGGCTGTGCATTGTGGATATACTGAGGATATAGATGATTCTAAATAGAAGTATCCCAACTTACCAGTCGATTGGATACTTTTACCTTTATATATATATATATATATATATATATATATATAATATATTTGTGTGTGTATGTGTGTTAGTGTGTGTGTGTCGCACACCTTCGTGTGTGCATGCTTGTATGTATAATAATCCACAGAATTGAATGAAAATTATGGGGCAATAATTCCCAAGTTTCAATTGCAAAATGATTTTGTAATGTAATGAATTCGTTATTCAGTGCTTGTCTAACATATAAGATATTGTACCAGTCTAAACAATGCAAGATCAATACAGATATATCCAATTGTATTCTGATTTTTAAATCAGAAATACATACATACATACATATACGCGTGTGTCTGTGTGTGTGTATTAGGTTTTGGTAAAACTATATGTGTATTGATGATTATGTTAAAAATAGCTAAATATGATTTTGTTTTTTTTATAATAAATATTTACTTCTTATTCTGATGTTCTTGACTCTCCTATATTATCTTTGTCTATTGGTTATTTTGAAAGGTATATAATCACTTATTATTCTTGTAGATATTTCAAATAGGGATTAATAAAAAAAAGATCTACGTCTTTTAAGTCAGTTTCTCAAAACAATACAAGACCCGAGTCATCACTAAATTCTATACGACTGGGAATGCTGGATATTATGTTCGCCCATTTGGTGGTTTTAAATTCAGACTGTACTATCAAGACTAGAAAGCCCACTTTTTTCAGTTTATACTGGAAGAGAGAAGAAATAGATCAATGTCTTTTTCAGGGACATTAATGCAAAATAAACGAAAATAAGAATTACACAATCAGATGAGACCGTCCAAATCATCCAAGATTAAATAATCTCTTAATAAGGCATATCATATTATGCAAATGTTAAGAAAATATATCGTCCATAAATAAGTACACCTCTACTGATTTTTTATAACAGTTTTTTCTAAACCAAATACATCAGAATTATATGTATCATGGAAATTTATATAAACACACATTGTTAATAAGTCATATCATATAATTATATCATTCGTATTATATGCATTTATATTTATATATAAAAAAGGGCGTCGGGGTAGACTAAAGTCGGTATCAGCCAAACAGCGAGGGAATCTATCACCTTTTCAATAGCGCTACACCAAGGAGATTGCTTTTGCATCTGAGGTGGAGTGCCACACCTACCATCAGCTCCTTACTTTACTGCACATATCCCTGGGCTACGCATACACTGAGTTGGCGAGGGCCGGTATCGAACCCGGAACCGTGTGGTTCCTAGGTGGACACTCTACCGACCGCAACAAATATAAAACCAGCTAAATCTTATTTACTGATATAGCAGTTCAAAATTCTATATTTTAGGCATATTGTTAAAATGTAGTTGATTTTAAGGGCATGCTAGACTGTCCAAGGTTATTTCCTGCCTAGAGGTAGGGGAACCGTGTTCATTGTCGTTTATATTTACATTATGTGTAGTTATTTCTTCCTGGTCTAGCGCTTGTGAAAAGGGTATAGAGTCCCTAGTTGTTAGGACTGATACCGATGATAGGCCACTCCACTGAATTTACTTTTACTGATACACACAAACACACACACACATATATATATATATATATATATATATATATATATATATATATATATATATATATATATATATATAGTCGTTTGATAACCATGTGATCCTTTCTTGATAATTATTTGCAAATGTTTGTTTTTTAATTGGATGGTAGACACAATTCGTTGTCGGTAGCTAGAAGGTTTTGTTATGATGAAGAATACTTGATTTAGCTAACAGGTTGTATAGTCAGGTAACATCCGGGGAGACTCGTAGTTAAGGTAAAGTGACAGGTAGGCGAGTCGATTCTAGGATTGGAGTATGGATGACATAAATAAAAAGGCTATCAGTCAAGCGACTCCCATTGAGTTAATTGTATTTTTTTCCTTTTTGTTTACGTTCCTTTTTGTTATCCACTGAGCTTTTATCGACTCCCTACTTCAACGCTTCACTGTCTATGTGTCACCTTCTTTCCCCGTTCGTTTTCATTTTGTTCATTTTCTTCTGTTTTTCCCTTCTTTCTTTTTTTTTTCTTTTTTTTCTGACTGATTGCATCCCCGTCACTCGTAGCCTGAAAACATTCGTTCCTTTTTTTCCTTAACATTTACTCATGTTTTTCATTCACTTATAAAAAGACTCAGTATGTTTCTTAGCTGCACTCCCTTTTAGTCTACTCGTTTATTTTGTTTTACGGCATATCAACCACGCTGGGTCATTTAATGACTAGTTTTGAAAGATACGTAGCGATAGTTTGGAAGAATTTTTTTATCTCAATTTTCTTTGTAAACTAAGTTTCTATTTTCACCCATAGATGAGACCCTAAGAGGTACTACCATTCCGGGTCAGAGTGGACCTGTGAGCAATGGTGATGAAGGGGCGTTCCATATTCCCAGACATCTAGAAATGGAACCTCAACATCAGTTAAAGTTTTACGTCATACCCAGGACAGTAAAGCCCTCACCCACCACCTTCTAGTGTGTGTGTGTGTGTGTGTGTGTGTGTTTCGGCTAAAGATACAACAATTGTGCGGCCAACAATACCTTCATCAGATGGTGCTTCTGGAGTCAAACATGGTTTCTGTAAGAACGCATCATTATCACTAATCCAGAACGCCCATGCATTATTCTATAATACCACCAGACTTTGCTGGTCTTCCGTGGGAATGCTAAATAAAAATACAGCCTCATTATAGAATCCTTTATTGTATTCAATGATTTGAATCAAGTGATAAGACATGATGACACGTTTTTACACAGTACATGGTCGACATTAGAATTTCCATGTGTGTGTGTGTGTGTGTGTGTGTATGTGTGAGAGAGAGAGAGAGAGAGAGAGAGAGAAAGAGAGTCACACATTTCGATTGATTCTGTTCAAATTTTTGATCTGTCGTTGCCGGTCGAATTTCTGGGCATATCAGATTTAAGAAAAATACGGATGCTATTCTTTGAAGCCTTTGTTTGAATAAATTTAAATGCCGGTTTTTTTTCTTATCGCAAGCGTTTACAAATAGGATTAGTATAGTATGGTATAGCATAGTATAATATATATATATATGTGTGTGTGTGTATGTGTGTATGTGTGGGTGGGTGTGTGTGTGTACACAGAATCTTACGTTTTTATGTGTTACATTTAATTGTTACACTGAATACATTGCAAAAATATATGTTTTCAAATCGTAAATAAAAGAAAAGAAGTATTTTAAAATAAAGAAATGACTGCAAGTTGGACACCTCTGGGGAAGTTCAAACCTATCAAGCCTTTCTAATAAGTTGAGTTCTTACAAACTATTCCAGTAAGCTCAGTCAGTAGTGCACCCGCCTAGGAATCGCAAGGTTCCTGGTTCAATACCGGTCCCCGCTTATTCAGCTCATGAATGCTGCAGATTTGGTAATGTGATCTCTGCAGTAAAGTGAGGAGCTAATGGTAGGTGTGGGCGCTCCCCTCCCCAGCCAAATAAATGTTCCTGGTCTAGCGCTAGCTAAAAGGGGATAGACTAACTCGCTGTTCGGTTGATACCGACAATTGGCCACCCCGCCAAATTTATTTTTTTATTACATTAAGCAGACCAGATAGAAAATATGTCTTTATTACATGAATAAAGCGAAACAGAAAACGAAATGGTAAACATCAAATATAAGAAAATAATATATCAATCCGAAAATGTCAAATCATAACAGAATTAGTTTCATTCGAAAATTGTCTGTCGACTGTAGTGTTTTTGCCTTCTGGCGATGTCTGTTGCATATCCAGAAGGTTACCCGACTGCAACGAACACTTTGTAAAGGTTTTTGGAAAAAAATGTTACCATAGATAACTGTTGTGTTTGTTCTCAGAACGTGATATGTCAGTGACGAGACATATTAAAAGAACAGAGCGAATAAACATTGATGATTCCTTTCTCGAAGTCATTCATCTGGCACCAATCCATATATATATATATATATATATATATTATATATATATAGAGAGAGAGAGAAGAGAGAGAGAGAATTTGATATATAATTGAATAATATATATATATATATATATATATATATATATATATATATATATATATATATATATATATGGGTGGGTCGGTGTAAAATATAGCTGAATAGGACACGTAACCAGGAAGAAGGATAATAGATGACCAAAAGTTAAGTTGAATGGTGCCCAATGAATAACAAATGCATTAAGATTTTAGACACAAGATGAATACATGAGTTAGAAAAGGCCTTTGTATAACAGTGGTGATGGGATTGTTAATGAGGATAGTTTAATATTTTCTCAGAAATTTCACTCGTCACAATGTGTCACCTACGTATTGTAGAGACTTCTACAAACCATATTCTGATAACAGGCTATAAAGATAATAAAAATTATGGTTCACTTTTATTCTTAAAAGGTCAAGCAACATCATGATTTTTCATGGGACAATCGCACTTTTATGCGATATTGTCAAAGAATTACGAAGCCATGCAAGAACTTTACAGCTACCTGTTACGATTTAACAGAAGA
>CM042142.1:71267702-71352702 GCA_023376005.1 Doryteuthis pealeii
TAGAAATGAAGAATGAATGGAACGTTACTCCTTTTTAGAATACAAGCTGTGTCAGAAAGTACCGAGTTTAAGGTGTATATACCAAGATAGAAATGAAGAATGAATTGAACCTTTTTTTTTTCAGAATACAAGGTGTGTCTAAAAGTACCAAAAATCTCGATACCTTTTTGACACAACTTGCATGGTGTGTGTGCGTGTATTGAGCGTGCATTTTCTTCTAAAATTCTAGACAGTACATAAAAGCAATTTTAAATATCGAATAGTCTAATAAAATGTAAGAAGATCTGAGTATCTATCCTAATCTGACTGATGTCTCAGTAACCAGCACTTTATTGTAATCATTTTTAAATATAAGAGTTTGTTTTAGGGATTTGGTTACAATCTTGAAAAAGCTTACAAAATATTATATATTTATGCTGTTTGCTGTCAAAATCGTCTTTGTAAATATGAGAGAAATAGGATAAACCATTAGGCAATAGTTGATAGTTAAAGTCACGATATTTTCCTCAAACAGAGAAGAGATTTTTTTATCTAAATGCAACCGGTATTATCACTCACAATACTAAAAAGCAACGCAGCAAGTGGCGATTACTTTAGATTGTTACATAGTGGAATTTTACTAAAAGGAGTTAGTTGTAAATAGTACTAATTCTATACTTATCTTTTTACTGTTCAACAATTCTCTTGGCTGGATCGGATTTGTTGGGCTCGATGGCATTCTGGCTACTCATCGATTTTGGAAATTACTTGAGAAACTTTTGATATATCTTTTATTATGCTGTTGATTGTTTTAATATCAAACACAAGACGTTCTTGCTTTTCCGAGCTCATTTATTTATCCCAAGTAAAAATGCCTTGGAAAAGAGACACTCATCTTTAGTCTGTTCTCTTCAAGCACTCATCCCAGACTGCCAACTCATTTCTCTCTCTTTCTCTCACATTCGTTCTCCTATTGGCATCCATCGACCAATCAGTGATCAACAGGTAGCCTTTCATACGTCATCCCACAATTCTAGTAATTTTCTACTCCTATCTATAATTTTTGTTTTTTCCATCTCATTATTTTACAAGATTTATACGTAGCTATTGTTATTTAAAATGAATGTTCACTTGCAAACGATATTTTTTTAAATGAATATTAGAATGAATTTAATAAAATATTATTAGAATATTAGAATGATAGAATAATAGAATATTAGAATAATAGAATATTATTAATGAATTTAATAAAAATCGAATTCGGTAATTTTTTTATTATTAGTTTAAATGAAATTGATTTTACTAAAATTTACTTCGTGCACTCACTCGTGGTTCGTTTGCACTTGTTATATTGGATAAAAAAAGACATAGAAAAAATTCTAAGATATCAAACATGTTACGCATAAGGCCAATTAAGAAAATATATATCAATTGAGATGACACAAAAAAAATTACATCAAAGCAGTTCTCTGATAAAAATAATATATACATCTTGTGTTATATACCCACTTACTTAATCAAGTATACAAATGGCGCGAGAGAGCTCTTAAGAGGGTCTATTTCGCAGACTAGCCATCTTTCTCTTGGGGGGGGGTGATTCCTTCCTCTAATTCATTCGGACTTCCTTTATTCTGGGCCCCGGTTGTCTGTGCTCATCCTCTTTGTTTTTAAATGATGACGCCAGACTTTGTTTATTTCTCAAAGATGTCTTTATCAAAAACGAAGCCCAAAATTGTTCAACCGCGCGGTGAGAAGATGGCTTACTTTGGAACAGGCGACCATCACGTCTCTCCCCTTCGACAAACAGCCAAATTCGAACTATTATAATTCAATTCCTTTCACACATTTTGCCTTTAGCCAATGTGAAATCAGCAGCTAGGTCAGTGGGAGGGGAACTGTTTGTCAATCACTTCTATAACGGTTAATGGTAACATTCCATTTACTGTGTTGTCATTTAAATTTTACTACACTACAGTACATAATTCGGAGCTACCCACGAATTATGTAACACTTGTATAAGTTGGTGGAGTGGCCTATTGTTGGTATCAGCCGGACAGAGATAGAGTCTATCCCCTTTTCGCTAACGCTAGACCAGGTAGATTATTTTGCCGAGCGTGACACCTACCGGCACGTTACCGCTTAGATCAGATTATCCAATCGGCTCTACTCAGACACTGAGTTGGCAGGTACCAATATCGAACTCAGAACCTTCCGATTCCAAGGCGGATGCTCTACCGACTGAGCTAAATTTAATTCACTTGTTTGTAAACAACGTACGTATCTATCGTTCGTGCACATCACTGTTTTTGTGAAACCCTGCACTTAGTACGGTAAAGAGTGACGTCTGAGATATGCTGGAACGGGGGCGAGTATAATGCAGGGGTGGCGGGTGAGAAGGAAGATGAGATCAGCGAAGAAGAGGAGAAGGAAGAGGATGGGGAAATAACAAGTGAGGAACGAGGGAGGAGGGAGGGATAAATCAAGAGTGAATGGATTCAAGCTGTCAATACGCATGAAAATAGAAATATTAAAAATTGCTGTTTTGATATAACTAAATGTTGATTATAATATTGTTTTATAAAATTATTTTTGCTATATATGTGTTATTCATCTAGTAACCATGTAACCAGTGGAATTTCCATGGATATAGCTAGTTGGTGAAGTGTGTTTATTATTATTATTATTATTATTTTACTCCTTGTGAGTGTTTCAAACCAGCGTAAGCTGATGGTATTTCACTGGAGACTGAGTGACAGTAAGTCTCATCACGTCTTCAGGATTCTTCTGAGTATTCTAGCCGATTTCAACAATGCTGTTGTCTGAATGGTGTCAATTCTTCCTCTGATTTCCAATTCTCTAGTCTTTTTTCTAAGCATTCAGGGAGTGTTCCAAGCGCACCATTACAATTGGTATCCCTTTCACGCTCATATTTCAAAGCCTTTTCAATTTTATACAGGTAATTATCTATCTTTTCGATTTCTTTCATCTTCACCCTATGATCAGCTGGATCTGCAAAATCTACCAGTTGACAAGTTCTCTTTTTTTATTCTTTTTTTTTTTTTTTTTTGTTAATCAATACTAGGTCTGGTCTTCTGGCTGGGATAAGGCGATCCGCCTTTATCACAAATTCCCAGAAAATTTAATCTTTATTCTATTTGTATTTTTCTTTCTTTCTTTCTTTCTTTCTTTCTTTCTTTCTCCTTTTTAAAAAAAGTCTATTTTCCCTCTTTTCTTTTTATTCGTCTTTTTCTTTCTCTCTTTCGATTTTAATCCATTTTCATTATTCACTCACCATTTTCCTTTATCCGTTGAACGAACATGAACACGAACACGTTGCCTCATTCGACCGAATGGATAAAGTGGCCACTTTGCATGTGCATGTGGCTGCATAAATATCTAACCGACGGATACAGTTTGATACTTATATATTTAGACATTGTTTATACAGCTTCATCGGATAAAATAAATCTGAAATTTTATAGCCGAAACATGCAATACGAATAAAGAATTAATTTCAACAACTTTATTTTTATTATTAAGAATATTTCGTTAGACAAAAATTTGAGTTTAATTATAGAAATTATTCATTATAAGTCTGTATTAACGGTGAGTGCTGAAATTACTTGGTTAAAAGATTTCCTTCAAGCTTTAATGAATAAATAGAACATAATAGTAAGTACCTGATGTCTGCAGTTTCCTTAAGAGAAATGAGTAAAAACAAATCTACAATCTGATATTGTATTGTTTGAGATAAGAGTCTGTATTTAACAAAACCCTCCACCACGAACCAGATGCAGCACAAGGACAGTTTCTAAGCGGGATACAGCTGGTTTGAATTCAGCATTTTCCTTCTCCTAGATTGGTTGCCTTACCCGAGCTAAAGAGCCAAGTCTGTGCAACTATTTTACCCATAGCTATGAGTGGCGAGAACAGATGGATCCATGCCTTTCTCAAGAGAATTAGCGTGAATTGAAATGAAAACATCCTCGTTCAGGTTTTGAACTCGAACGGCCAATTCCATTTCCGACCAAGATAACCGTTAGGCTAAGCGCGCGTGAAAGTTCATTAGAAAAGTAATAGTTTTTGAATGACAAAACATAACGTTGGCTAGAAAAAATCTTAAATATCCATCACTCACTCGTTCTAGGTTCTCTGGCAAGATTCTGAGAATTTCCAGATTATCGCTTTTGTCCCATGATTCTCTCTTTCTCATTCACGTCTGCGATCTGCCAGAATCCTTTATCTATCTTCTCACCTAGATTGTAAGTATTAATTGACAACCCTCTATGTTAGTCGAACACAAGAACCATGAAAATGTGGAACCACTCACAAACCGAAGCTTATGTGTTTAAAACTTGCGGGAATCCTCTTGGCATACCTATTTTGAGATGCCTCGGGGAATGGGCAATAAACCCAGCCCTGTCATCTATGCACATATAAAGGGCAGCTGTGTGTATATGTATGTCCGGAGGAAACTTCGAAAATAAAGCAATTAACGACAAAGCAAATATATATATACACATTAAATATCACCAGGTCTTGGTTTTTGAGCAAAATAATAAAGATTTGAGTTATATCCGTGAAGATAATTAAAAAGGAAATTTAAATGATAACAGCATGGAACTTTTTTTTTAAATTTAATATTTTATGTAGTAGACATTAACATTTATTTTCAGAGTAGCTGGATCAATGCAAGGTCTATTTTTTACATAGGGATTTAAATGGGGCATCCCACGAGGATTCAACTCCGATGAACAGTTGATGGTAGGTGTGGAACTCTACCTCAGACACCAAAACAATCTCCCTAATCTAGTGCTAGTGAAAAGGAGATAGACTCACTCTCTGTGTAGCTGATACCGATTTTAGGCCACCCCGACGATTTATTTGTTTATAGGACATGTACTCAGTGGCTTTTCACGCAAGTTGTACCTAGTGGCCTTTACTGCAGATTTGTATACTATCATTCTGCTTGTATGAATATATGTATGTATGTATGTCGCCCACTGTAAACAGAACTGGGTTCTATAACCTGTGTTCAACCGACACCACGGAAGTATTTACCGCCAGAGTGTCGCGACGATCTCACAATATTTCATCTTTCTTTCTTTCTTTCTTTCTTTCTTTTTCTTTTTTCTTTTTTTCAATCTGTTTATAAATTGTCTATGTACATTTATAGGCATATTGTGTCAGTAATTGGAAAAATATACGAGACTATAGTGATTATAAATCAAATATCAACAACCATGCAATTTCCACGTGTCCAGCTAATTATTAGTATCATCTTTTTGTTTACACACAAGTATAAATTAGTGGTTTTCACTGAATTCTGAGTGAGAGAAAGTCGTTCCTCTCTCCAGGACCTTTCTTAGTATTCCAACCTAACTCAGCAGTGAGTTGCACTGGATAGACAAAATCCTTCCAAGTAGCTTCAGTTCTCTTTGTCTCCAAGATCTTTGGTATAATTCTAACAGCTCTTACAAAGATCAGTATCACTATCAGCCTCGGTTTCCTTAACTTTTTCAGCTCTTTAACAAACACTTAAAATTTATGGAGTTTCCCATCGCTTCTTCTATTAATCTATACTTTGATGGAACATTGAAGTTATCTAAAACAAAGTTTGGGATCCTAGATGGGATTTTCCGATCTGTTTTTATCTCAGAATCCCAGAAGATTTGTCTATCTTATTTTGTTATTATATACTTTTTGCGAGATTTTCTCGTAACTGGTGGTTTTAAATGAAGCTTGAGTGGCAGCAAGTCTCTTCATGTCTCCATAACTCGTCTAAGTATCATTGTCCATTTTAGTAGTGTTGTAGTCTTGATGGTTTCATTTCTTCCTCTAAAGTCTAGGTAATCATGTCTCTTTTCTAGTTCTTGTGGACCGTTCCGAGTGTTCCAACAACGATTGGTATCACTACCACCTTTATGTTTCACTACTATTTCATCATTCAGGCAAGGTGTAGGTATTTATTCAGTTTTTTGTCTATCTCCACTTCCGCTCTGTGGTCTGTAGACACAGCAAAATCTCAGAGAATTCTATGTATTTCATTTTCAAAAATAGCTTCTGGTTTGTGCGTATGTTACTAATGAGTACAATGAAACTGTAGTCTCTTGCACAATTCACAGTGGATAAACTTCACCACTCAGTCGTGACGAGTCTCGCATTCCTATACAAGTTTGATGCATTCACTTATTATGTGATTAGTAGCTTAATATGAAGGTTTTTCATACCCACATAAGCTGGTGGTTCACTGGAGGCTGAGTGACAGCAAGTCTTCTCAGATCTCCAGGACTTTTCCGAGTAATGTAGCTGATCTTACCTGTGCTGTTGTTTGGATGGACTCGATTCTTCTTCGGATTTCCAATTCCGCCAGACTCTTTTCCAAACCCTTGGGAACCGTTCAACGGGCCCCAATTACAATTGGTACGAACTTTACCTTCATGTTCCAAATATTTTTTAGCTCTCTGGATATTATATTATTATAATTATTATTATTATTATTATTATTTTATTATTATTATTGTAGTTGTTGTTTGTTGTTATCCCAATTGATTAATTAGAAAAAGTAGCAAGGCAATATATCTGATAGATTAAAGCGTATCTTTAACAGCAACACCTCTCAATCGAACATTACTTTCACTTTCACAATGCTCATCAGTTTACCGTTACCCAAAGTTCAACGATTGACCAAAAGGACTGACTCTATCATCCATTGCAGAATTGGTTATTAATAGAAAAAAAATTCAATGACAAGGAAAACACCAGCGTTGCCATTAGAAATGATATCGACGATGTCATTGAATCGGGTTTGAAGTAGACGGACATTAGACAGCGTCGAATGTAGGAATAAATCTGTAGGTTGTATTGATGGATACTTTAATCGAACTAAAGCACTGTTAAATTCAGTTAGAATATTTAGAAGAGTCCTGGATGTCTGAAGGCACCTCCTCTCTCTCTCTCTCTCTCTCTCTCTCTCTCTCTCTCTCTCTCTCTCTCTCTCTCTCTCTCTCTCTCTCTCTCTCTCTCTAAGAAGTCGCCGATGTGGCCTATTGTCGGTATCAACTAGACAGCAAGGGAGTCTATCCCCCTTTCACTAGCGTTAGAACAAAGAGATTGTTTTGGTGTCTGAGGTGGAGCGTCACACCTATAAACAGTTCATTTTTTTACCGCACAGATCCCTGTGCTACTCATACGCTGAGTTGGCGAGGGTCGATATAGAAACAGGAACCGTGTGGTTCTTAGTCAGACTCTACCGACTGAGCAAAATGAAAATAATAATAATGATAATAATTATAACGATACATTTTTTTTTCGTCTCATTATTATTAGAAAATATATTTAAATGTTTTTAAAAAGTACAAATGGTAACCCCCCCCGCCAAAAAGAATGATACCACACACACCACATAAACAAATATAATAAGGTAATTCACATCTATATGGCCACGTGACTGGTCCGCTCACTCAACACTGTCGATTTTACACTCAAAATATACAAATAAAAACGGGTGTAGCGTTAGTTTCGTATTTGCCTGGGAGAATTGTCTGCCCGGTTTAGTTTGCTGGTGCCCGCAAGGGGAATTAGTATTTAAGCGGCTGGTTCAAAAGGCTTCTCTCTCTTTTCCTGTTCCAGTAACCACGAGAATCATGGGCTAGACACGGTCTATCCCTTCTCGTTGGGGCTTTTGGTCCCACTTACATTACTGTAAGTTCTTCACAGCATGGACTATCCCTAGTCTCATGTCTGTACTTTTGTATATTTTGTACCATTCATGAATGTGTGTTTATCTGTCTACATGTAACTTTGTTTTACCCATGTATTTTGTATCTCGTCATATCCATGTGCTGTAATATATGAAATGTTTTGTCTGTTAACCTTCGTCGGAGTCATGTATCCAGTACCAATAACTTTAAACTATTCTTACAACTCGGGCTTAGAATAATCATCATGACCAGTGCAAAGTATAAATAATACATCAAGTGTATAAACAAGTCCTTTTCTTCTTCTTCTTTTTTTCTATTTCTTTTCTTTATTTCTTTTTTTTTCTCTTTCGTTTTGTGTGGGTGGTGTCGTTAGCGGTGGTGTTGTGCAATCGTTGACGTTACGTTATCGACGCGTAAGTCGTTCTACAACTTACTACAATATCGATACTTAACAATGAGAACTGATCCTTAATGCAATTCAACTTCCGTTCATTCAATCGTTTTGGTTTATGGAAACCACTGCCGATAGATAAATAAAATATTAAAAAAACAGGGCACATAAGTCACCCTGTTGCATTGAAATATGTTGCAAATATAGTATATATATACTTACTGATATTGACTAAAGCCAGGACATGGCATGGAAGAAAATAAATGGAGGAGATTATGTTACGTCAATATTTCAGCTGGAGAGAGAGGTAGAGACAAACAGACAGACAGGCAGGCAGACAGTGTCTGGTTGCCAGGAAGACCAGCGTTCAAAATTCTGGTTGTTACAAAAGAGCTTAATCACTGCCATTGGTAGATTGGTTGGTTGCATTTAACGGCATGCCAACCCTTTGTTGGGTTATTTTATCCCGAAGACATTTTGTTTTATCCATTCTTATTGGGTATTCAATTTTTCTCAAATTCTCTTTTTAAACCCATTATTTGATCTATTTAATTCATAGATGGTACTACCACTCTGGGTTTGGTGGACCTGGGAGTAATGGCGCTAAAGGGCTACTCCACATTCCCCAGATCTTCAAATTTAGATTTTCACCAGTAGATGCGGTTTAACGTCGTATGCAGGACCCCACTGCAATTGGTGTAGAAAAAAATACATAACGAATGGAGTCACGTGACAAATACTTTTTTTTTCAATTTTCTCTTATTTGATTTCCGATTTGAAACATTTTCTTGAATGAAAAAGAAAGAAAATATTTCTTATGGTAGAGAAGAAATGTTTACTTTCCCTACTTAAAATTTGTTCTAAGCATTAATTGGCACAGAGGGCGTTAGGCATGGAAAACCAGGATAAAGGAATTATCGCTGTCTGTAATTCATGCCTATATGAGTGATAGAATATAACTAGTTTACGAACGAGTGAGCGAGAGAGAGAGAGAGGGGGACATATATATACACACAGATACACAATACACGTACACCAACATGAATATCATTATCATTATCGAGTCAAGCTAGTAGGATGGATCCCCATGACAATCACTCACCAACCGTCCCTATAATTTATTTACCGCGGGAGATCCTTTGCGCAGCATCCAGTTAGCCCACAGAACTGGTCAATGTAGGTCTTTGGTGGGCGGTCCGCACTGGCATTGCCCTGTGCTGTCTTCCACAAGAGAACATCGCTCATGAGTTCCTCCTTGATTCATATATATATATATATATATATATATATATATATATATATACACCACACACACACACGTATATATATATATATATATATATCGAGAGAGAGAGAGAGAGAGAGAGAAGAAAGAAAGAGAGAGAGAGAGAGAGACTGGCTGGAATAAAGGAAAACCAATCAATATCTAATAGATATTGTGAGTATGTATGTATTTATCTCATTACCTATCAATGCACCTCTCTCTCTCTCTCTCTCTCTCTCTCTCTCTCTCTCTCTATATTATATATATATATATATATATATATATATATATATATATATATATGAATTTTCAAAGTGTCGAATGTAAGATTGTGCTGATTAAAAACTCACAATTTTTTCATGTGTAAAATAGAATAAGATATCATGACCCAGAGTTTCACGTTGCCGATTCCCAGATGCGCTAATATTTAACACTTTCAATATGCCGATAATATATTAGTGTCATATTTTACATCATCCAATTGAATTTTAACTCACACATCATATTAAGACCCACCACACACAATATTATGACTGGCATTCATTTAAATGATTTTTTAAGGATAAAAATTCAACCAAAATGTATTGTATTCCATCCGTAGCTTCTATGATTCTTTTAATTCATATATCACAATAGTCTGTTAATATTAAGAAGTTAAGATATCTAGATCCATCGGTGAATATCTAGAAGTTAATGGTTTCTAGATGCATCAGGGAATGTTTAGAAATTAATGGTATCTAGATACATCTTGAAATATCTAAAAGTTAACGGTATCTAGATATATCTGGAAATATCTAGAAATTAATGGCATCTAGATCTATCTGGGAATATCTAGAAGTTAATAGTATTTACATCCATCGGTGAATACCTATAAGTTAATGATATTTAAACCTCTCTGTGAATATCTAGAAATTACGTGTATCTAGATCTATCTGGGAATATCTATAAATTACGTGTATCTAGATTCATCTGAGAATATCTAGAAATTACGTGTATCTAGCTTCATCTGGGAATATCTAGAAATTACGTGTATCTAGCTTCATCTGGGAATATCTAGAAATTATGTGTATCTAGATTATCTGGGAATATATAGAAATTACGGGTATCTAGATTCATCTGGGAATATCTAGAAATTACGGTATTAGGGAATATCTAGAAATTACGTGTATCTAGATTCATCTGGGAATATCTAGAAATTACGTGTATCTAGATTCATCTGGGAATATCTAGAAATTACGTGTATCTAGATTCATCTGAAATATCTGGAAATTACGTGTATCTAGATTCATCTAAATTAAGGTTATTTGACTAATACAGAAACAACGGTGGCTTAATCAGCAGATTGCTGCCAACGATAAAAGCTACAATTTTTGGTGCAGCTAATGGTGATAAGGATGAAGAGAAATAATAAGAATAATGCTAATGATAATCATGATGGCAGCTTCCTATGCAGCAGCTCTCTTCTGTCGGTAACGATTTTACAATGACTGAAAATCCCCTAATGATGATTTAGTGCCGTGGCACTAATGATCAAGTAAAAAAAAAAAAGAAAAGAGAAAAATGATAATAAATAAATAAAGTCCGCTAATTATATCCCCATCGTCTTTGTTCGTGGCCAGCAACCCAGTTGACCTTCTGACCTCTCTAACGATTGTTGGGAGCTGGCCAGAGAGGGAGAGGGAGAGAGAGGGAGAGGGGAGAGAGAGAGAGAAAGAGCGACAGAGAGCGACAGGGAGCGAGAGAGAGAGAGTGGGGGGAAGTCAGACAAGTGCTGATGAATTAGCTGGCATGGCAAACTAGGTGTTGGAAATTAAAAAGAAGAGAAAAGAAGAAAGAGGTGTACACACAATCTAACACAGACATCGAGAGACAGAGAGACAGAGAGACAGAGAGAGACAGAGACAGAGAGAGACAGAGAAAGAGAGAGAGAGAGACAGAGAGAGAGAGAGAGAGAGAGAAGCCTGACCGGGAACAGCTGGTGAATGCCTTGATTAGTTGAGGGCTAATATCTCTCGACTATTCGTGGTTCTTCCGTCTGCTTGCCTGCCAGCCTTGCCTGTCCGTATGTCTGTTCTGATTGTGTGTCTGCTTGCTTGTTGTGTGTCTGACTAGTTTGTGTTCTCTGTTAATCTGTCCGTTCGAACGTCCCTGTCCGTCCGTTCGACCGCCTGTCTGTCCGCCTGCCTGCCTGTCTGTCAGTTAGGCTTCAACGCTTCACTTCACTGAGACACTGGCAAGCACACTTCACTAAACAAATGCAAATTCACAGAAGAAGTCTCAGACGAAAATACGCTCATTCAATTTGATTAAAATAATGCTAACACCTCGGGGGTATCCCAGATTTTAGAAATAACACACACTGTATTTTTCAATATATATATATATATATATATATATATATATATATATATATATACGGAGTGATGGTTACTGTCATAGGAGATGGACAACACGGTAAGACACGTTCAAATTCTGAACGAAGATATTTGTATTTTAAAGAGCGCTAATACTCTTGGAAAAGGTATGAATCCAACTGCTAGGGGGAAAATAGTAGGGCAAATTGATTTCTTTAACATAGATACAGCATTTGGTCTAGGAAAAGAGAAATCTGAATTCAAACCTGTTAAATATTATTTAATAACTGACCTTTTACATATCTTTCTTATACAGTGGAGTTGGGAATATATATATATATATATATATATATATATATATATATATATATTGTTTCAACGTCTAGTAGTAGTAGTTTGGTTTGGATTGGTTTGGTGGATTTTACGGCATATCAACCCTTTGGTTATTTTATGCCAAAGACGTTTTTTCTATTCTTGCTTGATGGGTATTTAATTTTTATTCAAACTGAATTTTTAATACACGTTTTCCTATTAGACTCATGGATGGGACCCTGACAGGCACTACCACGCCGAGTCAGATTAAACCTGGGAGTAATTTATTTTATAAATGACAACCACGGAATTTTTCGACTAGAGTATGAATTAGATTCCATTTTTTTAATGTTTACTAGTTTTAGTTTGGTCCGATTTGATTTGTTGGATTTTACGGCATGTCAAACCTTTTGGGTTATTTTATGCTGAAGAAGTTTTGTTCTGTTTATGCTTGTTGGATATTCAAAAATCTTTTTAATTCAAACTCTAACACATACTAATATATATATATAATATATTATATATATATATATATATATATATATATATATATATATATATATATATATATAGGGTGCTGCAAAAGATAAACTCGAAGCTGAAATGGCGGGCATTTGATACATTATCTCTCTTTAACATCCTATTTCTGTCTATCTATTTATCTATCTAGTGTCTAAGAAAAGTATTCAGATTTTGTGTAGTTTTTTACAAACCTTGTATTCTGAAAAAAAAGTTCCATGCATTCTTTATTTCTATCTTGGTAAATACAGCTTTAAACTTGGTACTTTTTTGACACATGTATTCTGAAAAACGTTAATGAATGGAACATTATTTTTTTCAGAATACAAGGTGTGTCAAAAAATACAAAAAATCTCGTTACTTTTTTGACACACCTTGTATATATATATATATATGTGTGTGTGTGTGTGTGTGTGGAGTGTGTGTGTGTGTGTGTGTGTGTGTGTGTGTGTGTGTGAGAGAGAGATAGAGGGTGAATGAGTTTGAGAAGAAATGAGAAGTTCCAAGTATTATTAATCGATCTCCTATATAGACGCCTTTGTACGTTCAGATTACAAATTTGCCACAAACCCCCAATTCTTTCAGCAAAGAATTATGACTTGATTTGGCAAATGAAGATTTATTATTTTATTTCATCCATTTACCTTATTATCTTATCTGGGTTTTTTTTCTTTCTATTTTTCCCTCTGATCATTCCTTTATTTTTTCTATTTCCCCTTTCCTCATTTCACGTCACGTCTTTTTCTCCTTCCGAAATATCACACAAAAATCACGTTTGCTCACCATGCAATTATTGGACGCCACGTGTGGTCATCGGACTTGCTTTTACCTTAGCTGAACAGGAACGCGCCTTTTCTGAAAGGACTCAGCTGTCAATTGGCCAAGTCGCTTGAGCTACCAGTTGGTTGGCTCTGTTGGTCTCTTGCTTCACAATCTATGCATAATTAGATCTTAACAACAGGACTAGATTCGGCCGTCTTAGTGCGAGTCTATTCAATTGTTTCCTTGTTGCAGTTTACAGTTTTATGACGCTAGTGATAATCTATGTATAAAAAATCGAGAAAGGCAATGAAGCCTAAAAATTACTCATACCAATTTCAAAGGGTGTCTTAGATGAACGTACCAACCATTTAAAAAGTTTCAATGTTCTCTCCTACTCCAAAACACCTTCCCAGAAATGGTCATACAGATACCTACTTCCTCCAATTAATCAGCTACTCACGTCAAGCCCTAGCACCTATATGATTGTCTCAACCCTATTGCTCTTATAACAAGTCGGTTTAGCTCAGTCGGTATAGCGTTCGGCTAGGAATCACAAAGTTTCTGGTTCGATACCGGCCCTCGTCAACTCAGCATACGAGTAGCACAGGTACCTGTGCGGTAAAGTGAGGAGCTGATGGTATGTGTGTCACTCCACTACAGACACTAAAATAATCTCCTATGTCTAGCGTTAGTGAAAAGGGGATAGACTCCCTCGCTATGTGACTGATACCAATATTAGGCCGCCCCGACGACTTTACTTACTAGAGGGAAGTGACCGAGGGTCTTAATCTCCTGGGTATGACGTTAAACTATCAGATGGTGAAGTTTCAATTTTGGATTTCGGGAATGGAGTACCGCTTCATCACCATTACTCCCAGGTCTACTCTGACCCAGAGTGGTAGTACCTGGGTTGAATGGAAAAAATGAGTTTACAACATGTGTTTAAAAATTTGAGTTTTAACAAATTTGAATACCCATCAAGAATAAAACAAAACTTCTGCGGTATCAAATAACCCAGCAAGCTCGTGAAAAAAGGACAGACTCTCTCGCTGTTCGACTGATACCGACGATAGGCCACCCTGTAGACTTTACTTCCCTTACTACATTATATATAACATCATGTATCATGTATTTGGTAACATCTGTATCTTCACCCTGTTGACAGTTCTTAGAATATGTTGACTGTCTTCTGTAGAGGGTATGACTTCTTCCCCCCAAAAGGGGGGTTGTTCTGCTATGGTTCTAAACTACATCTGATGGCGAGTATCTAGTTCTGGAGATCTGTGTAACATGGAATCGCCACTTCTATGAAATTACTCCCAGATCCACCATGACCCGTTAGGGTCTCATCTATAGCTCAAATATATATGTTTAAACATTATTTGTATTCCATAGGAATATTTGATGTCATATAACTATAAATCATGTGTATTAAGAATATATACTTAAAGCGATAATTCTTTGCTGAGGATTATCATTAGTTATTTGAAACCATATGGCAGTTTCTACACAAACAAATACTATTAAATAGATATATGTACTTGAAACCATAAACTTATTATATGAATACTTGCAACCATACCACTGTCTGTAAATTGTTTGTATTAGATTTAATACTTGATATCATATAACTCTGTGCAATAAAGTTTTAAGAAACATCTACACAAATTATAAATACAAACATACAATGAGGGCGATTCCCTAACACCTTGGCATAAATAACCCAATATGGTTTGACGCCCCGTTAAAATCAATCAATCGAATCAATCTGAAAATTGCATAGAATCTGATCATTATGAAGTGATTGAAGTGATGTATATCTCGTTTCGATCTATATATGTGCTTAGTAACAATTTTAGTGAGGAATATGGCACAAAATAGTCGATTACGTAGTAAAAATAGCGAGAAATATTCATACAAAATTTCATATATACCCACTCACAGACACGTCTGTATGTGTATGCGTCTGTATTTTTGCGTAAAATAAAATTGATCCATTACTGTAATCAAAAATAAAATTGGATAAATCTATATAAGGGGTAGACAATTTTTTTGCCTGCTGATTATTCCTATTTATATTCACAAAATTGTTTTATATTTTGATAATAGATAATACCTAATAATATCTGTTTTGATAATATAATGTTCTAATATAGATTATAAAATCCACTCTGGAGACTATTTATGTTAACTTCACACCAATATGGCATAAATCGAATTTTTCTCACATTCTTTTCTGTAGCCAGATAACTTTCTAAAATGGCTCATCACTGGTGTGTCACACGTGGAGAGTGAGCACTTGAATAGACGCCCAATTCCATGGTTAACATATGTGCTCTATCATTTGAAGGAAGAAACTTACCAGGCACAAATATTTTGTTTATGTCACTTTTATACTTCCATATTCTTAAGCAGTTGTATTTTTGTGATTTTCCCTCCATTCCCTTTGTAATCAATCTAATAAATAACTTGCTTTTTCTCTCATTTCAGATTGTTTTGAAAACGCGGTTACCTTTGCTTCCGAAACCAAAGACACTCATGGACGGGTATGATAATTTAAAGCAAAATTATTTCTTTCTTAATCTCGTATAATATAGTTTCTACTTTGTAAATTGTCACTTAGAAAATGTAACTCAGTACCACGGCAGGGACAAATATGAAGTCAATCCGTTTTTCATTCGGAATGACTTCGTATTTGGAGGGTTTTTTTCTCATAACGTTTCGACCGCTATACTTTACGGGTTTTCTTCAGTGTCTCTTTTATTTTGGACTATCAAATCCTATTATGATCGAATATGTTATGTATCCCATATCCACATCATCATTTGCCTGCAACTGAGAAAACTGAAAATTGTCATTTTCTTGCGACATTGTGTCACATCATACCCGGGTTGGGCAAATACTTGATATGTCAAATCACCCAATCAGTAAACTAAGTATAGAAATCAATTAAACATGAGAGCTACTAATCTAAAAAAAATAGAATAAAATAAGGAATAAAAAATAAGAAACCGTTTATTTGAGGTTCTAAAAGTATGCCGTCTTCCAAAAGGATGACAGAAGAATTGATCTGAAGAAGAATCGTTTTAAGGGTAATATGGTTGGGAAGTGAAACAAGATGCTCTCTTAGAACAAAAATATAACAGATACCTGAAGAAGTTCTACAGGGCATTGCCATCGAAATATTCTAATAAAAAAACGAGATGATAAATTATCTTGAATTTAATAAATACAATCGAATTATATGCAAACACCAAAGACTTGTAATAAAAGCGTAAAAATCACAGCTTAAAGTAGTCAATCGTCTATTGTTTATAAGATTAATGTAAGTATATAGGCGTAGCATTTTTTCTTTAACGCACATCCACCCCAAATGATAGACCCTCGGGTGCTAAAAATACTCGACACGAAAATATTGTTGTACTCATCAACCGATTCTATCCCGATATTAAGATATTGGTCCGAAAACGTGACACGAGATGTCCGTCTTTTTACTACTGTATGCGTTAAAGCTTAAAGTTATGAAGTGAAGTCTCATCACTTGAATTAAAAGGGCGATTCACATCTCATTGTTGTACTGACGATCGTTTTTAGCTAAAATTTTCCTCCCTACCTGTCAGATTTCTTCTTGAAATAATCGGTTTAATGGCATCAATATCCAAACAACCTATTTATGACGAAATAAATAAATAAATAAGCTATCGGATTCTTTAATCAGTGCACGTCTAAATAGATGCACAGTACTACAAAACAAACATCCCATAAAGCAGGTGTCAGATTTCTAGATGCATAAGCGAATAACAAAAGGAAGTAGAGTGTTAGAAAAAGTTAAAAAAAACGCGGATCACACACACACACACACACACACACACACACACACACACACACACATATATATATATATATACATATAATATATAGTGCATAAAACTTGTCCACGGTTTTTTCTCCGACTTCCCTATTTCAATGTAATAGACTCTTCCGATGATGTAATATTATTGGACAAAATAGAATCTTGTGTTAAATCTCAACCCAAATGAAATGACATTACTTAATCAGGAAATATAAATACACACACATTTACACTCACGCATGACACCTTCCATATATATATATATATATATATATATATATATATATATATATATAAATCCCAGAAAAAAATTAAACATCCTATTTTACATTTTTATCAAAGCAATATACTTGCTAATAAAACAATCTATATTCTAATTTGCAACTGAATGATAATTTTCTGATGTCCGCATTCGCGATAATCCTAATTTTATAATCATGCAAACTATTTACGTTACAAAGATTACTAATTAATTAATACTAATTAATTAATACTAATTAATTGATACTAATTAGAATCCTTAACTCCTTAAGTAACAGTATTCATCATAGACCGTTACTCCACAGAAATGTGTGAGCGCGTGTGTGTCTATGTTTGTGTGTATGTGTGTCCCTATGTGTGTGTGTCTCTGTGTGTGTTGTCTGTGTGTGTGTACTGGTTTTTCTATTCTTTATTAGCATTGCGATCATAATTATTTCTATTGCAACCATTGATATGCAACATATACATGCCTTCCTGATAGTTATAAAGCAACATCATCGTCATCATCATCAACATCATTATCAACTACTTTTTTATCTGTAAACTAGGATTAGATTATATTAGATCTTTCTAAAATCATCAACATTTTTTTGTGCTTGTTATCAACTTTGGCACAGTCTTCATTATTAAATATTACGCATACGCTTTCGGTATTACTAGGCCGTTATATATAAGGAGCGGCGACGTGGTAACCGACCCAGCCTGCTTTGTTCAGCCTCGCCTGATCGATAATACTATGGACATCCTGTTTTCTAAAATAATAATAATAATAATAATAATAATAATAATAATAATAATAATATACAACTTAATAAAAACGAAAAAAAGACTGCAGTAAATAGCCTGGCGTGTGGTTTCTTTTTCTGTTATTGTTTTTTTTTTCTTTTTGTGTGGGTTTGTGTTTTTTATTTTATTTTACCTTTCATTGCTTTTATTTTGTTGATCGTTCTTTACTGAGCGATAACACAGGTTTGGTCATAAGTATTACTTGAGCAGCTGTGTAGTTGATAGAGATGTAAAAGTAATGAATTAATGATAAGGATATTAGTCAGCGGGGGAAGTAAAATTGTATTTGTGAGCATTAATAGTAATTAATATAAAGGGTTGATACACAAAAGTTGCGGAAATGCATGCACGCTACAAGGATAACGGTAGAGCATACGTTGTTTATACTGATTTAGATTTAGATATAACGGCATTTTAACAGAGCAGTTTCTAGATAGATAAATATATAGATAGATGAGAACGGAATTCCTTACATAGATAGATAGATAGATAGATAGATAGATATGATGAGAGTTGGACAAATAACAAGTATCAAGTTATGTGCGGTATTCATTAGGAAGTAAAACATTGCTAAGCTGGTTGCAACGTTTTATCATTGAAATTAGCCCAAAGTTGTAAGATAAGAGTTAATATAAAGAAACGAAATTCTTCACGAGGAACGAAGGGAGATAACCGAAATATTTAAAAAATAGGATCAAAATATTTTATCACACAAAAGTGTACTCTTAGTGGCACATTAGAACTTACATCTAAACAACAGAATACACACACACATACACACACACATACACACACGCACATCATATATATGTGTACGTGTTAGTGTGTTTATATATGTATGTACGTATATCTACATATATATATATATGTGTGTGTGTGTGTGTGTGTGTGTAGGAACAAAGGCAATTTTTATTAAAAAAAAACGAATTAACTTGTCAGTATTATTTCGTTTGGTTAGTTTTAAATGAAGAATCACGACCAATGCAGAAATGTAATATATATATATATATAATATATATATATATATATATATATAATATATATAATATAATGAATGGAAAAATGGAAATGAATTGACGGTGATATTTATTAGGGTGACGCTATTGCGTTTCGGTTTGTTTGTCAAACCTTCATCGAAGCATTCGTGTATTTATAAAATAAATTATTAGTATACGGACATTTGCAAGCCTTTCCTTTGTCTGAATAGTGTCGACTATTATTAATAGAAATTCCATTACCATACGTATTTATCTTTGTTCAATATTAAGTAACTCAACATTCTGCCAATGTAGTTCCTAAAAATACACTAGGGAATGTTTATGAAAATGATCAAAATCAAGCAGAGGATCAGAATTGAAGGCATCCAGTGAACATTGTACTTATTAACCAAGCAATCAATTTTAAGACGGTGATGCCCTTCCTATGGTGATGACCCTTACCAGTTCGTATATGATTGCTTATTTCACTAACGTGAACACAGCTTCCATCAAACTCCCACCTCTATCATCTCTCTACTACCTTTGCCTTACCCTCCTCTCCTTAACCTAAAATCTTTGACAGTCGCCCAACCACTAAGACCACTAAGACCCAATTTAGATCCCGTTTAGAATTACCAGACTCCTTTTATCACCCTTCCGGTGGCACAACATCCATATTGGCCATTACAGGCCTCATCTGAATTTCCGTTTATCGACAGGTGTCTACGGAAGCCTCTTCTGGCTAAAACCAGTTTTCTGTGGGTTTTTTCTCTTTTTTTTTTTGCTTTTTACTTTGTGAGTATATCACCATACGATGGATGTAAATGATTGACACGCACTGGTGTAGGAAGCTCATCAGGTTATTACACACATTTATTTTTCTCACCTTCTCTTCTCTGGTCACTTTGTTTCCATCCTCAAGGCAATCGTTCTTTGGATTCATTTACTGGCACACCACCAAGCCAGTTGGACACAAGGACAATTAACGTGAGAGGATCACGCAGAAATTGAATCTCATGCGTGGCCTGTAAAAAATAAATTCCGAGAATCACTTCGGCATTCCTATTTTCAGTCGCCTCAGGTACTGAACAATAAATGTAACCCTGTCTCTTTGAATCAAGGAGGTGTTGCCTAGGGGGACCAAACTTATATCAATCTCTAGCCAGACCAATGATCGAAGCCACTGGAAACAGGGCAAATGGTTATTTGGATTAACATTAAACTGTAGTATTTCTCCGTCCATAACACTGATCTATAGACTGAAAACTTATACATTGAGTTAAAGTAGAAATATCTTTGAATAGTTAACTGTATATCCAGCAGAGGGGTATGAACCCGGCCAAAAAGATAGGTTTCCTTGGTATAACACCAAATTGATTCTGATGATGAGGCTCAAGTTATGATGATCCGAGGTATTTTGGGGTACCTCTTCATTGTCATTATCCCAGATATACTCTGAACTGGATTTATTATACTTGTTAAGATTCCATCTACAAGCCAAAGAGATCCACGCACATGTTTTAAATTTAAAAAAAACAAACAAAAAACAAATACACAAAAAATGCAGATCCCACCCACCCCTTTTTCGACTAAGTATTCAATCATTAGATTTTTAAAATGTGGGCATTACGAACTTTTTCCAGGCAGTAATACATTGCCCCCCCCCCAAAAAAAAAAAATTATTTAGTCTAATAATATAGCCAATTATCACTCAAATGATCTCAGATTTTAACAGTGTGTATAAAAACTAAGTCCAAGGTATAAGGAATGTACATATGAATGTACAATGAATCCGAATCACTAACCTCATGGCATAAAATATGTCTGCACGAGTTGACAACTCGTTAAAATCAACCAATCTAAAGAGAGAATAATTGAAAAGATTAAGCAAATTTCTTGGGATGGGTGGGGGGTGTTCAAATCTGAAATGAGGCCAGTGGATTAGTTTAATAAAAGTGGGTTATTGAATAATCTTAAAAGAATATGCTACGGTCACCTGATGATAGGTAACACTGATCTTAATGAGTGTTGATTATTTGATTTTTCTCATTTCCCAACAGTATGTGGTTAAAAATAATAGAATCCTTATTGTTTTCAAGATTTTTTTTTTTTGAGGGGAGGTCTTTCAATTTTCTTTATTTTTTATGTCATCACCCTGAAAGCGTTAATCAGTTGCTCAAAATAGTTATCATTAGTAAACCAAGTACTTTCGGTTCTTTTCTGAACCATTATCAAGGCTGTATATAATTTATCTAAACTACCATTATCAAGACATTATTATTTGACTAAACTATATATAGAGAGAGAGATAGAGAGGTAGATATAGATAGATATAGAAATAGATATAGATAGATAGATTGAGAGAGGGGGAGAGAGAAGAAGGAGGCTGCAGCCATATATTTCGAGTCACCTAAAAATGATCACACGCAAATAATATGCACAATTGAAGTTGCCCACAGCATTCTAAAAAAATCGAAAATACATATAAACGATCATTATAATCAACAAAGGAGACACACGTCCATAAATAAGCAACAGGGTTTTCATATATATATATATATATTATATATTATATATATATATATATATATATGAAAAGCAATTTTCTGTGCTCTGAAATATATCCCCACCTTTTTTTCTATTCCGTCGGTGTTGTGATTGTTTCGACTGACGTATTTACTTCCCCCCAAACCTCTCCTCCTCTCTCTCTCTCTTCTCTCTCTCTCTCTCTCTCTCTCTCTCTCTCTCTCTCTCCTCCTCTGCTTTATTTCCTTTCACCTTTGTTTGCTTCCGATCTGGTTTGCTTTTCTATATGAAACGAAAAAAAGATTTTTTCTAAATTTTCCGCTCCATTGCTTTCTTTAACCAGCTCCGGTTTTATACCGTTTATTTTAATGGTGTGAATCGGAAATTGTACACACACACACACACACACACACACATATACATATATATATTATAATTATATATATATATTATATATATATAGAGAGAGAGAGAGAGAGAGAGAGAGAATGAGAGAGGGGAAAGCAGTATTGTTTATTTTTTATATTTCTTATATTATTATGTAGAGACATAAAATATACATGTGACATACATAGCTAGATAGATAGATAGATAGATAGATAGCCAAATGTTTGATATGGATTATATCAATATTTGATATGTATCTTTTAGTTGTAAATAGACGACCAGACTGTTTAATAATAGATAGATAGATACGTAGATAGATACTTCTGTTTAGAGGCGTGCTTCAGGTAATGGTTATCATCGGAAGAAATGGAATTAGTGACTAGAGTTCAAATCTTGGACGAATCTCTTTGTCTTTCTCATCGCGCTAAAACCATTGGGAAAGACACGAACCCATCTGTTCTCCCCAAACTAAATAGTAGGATAAAACAGTTATTTAGCCTTTTTTGGGGCCAACAATCTAAGAGAAGGAAAATTCAAGCCATTTTTACTCCTCTTAAAAATTGAACTTGTGTCACATCCTGCTAATGACGGAGGATCTCAGTGAATACATGAGGATCGCTGCTTCTGATAAGAAAATAGCTACCTTTCCATTTAAGCATTCTCTGTTATTCGGTTATGGTTCTCTGGTGGAATTCACCCTGGGTCGTTTGAGACGGCTCCCTCCAATAAATTCAAAAGGTGAATTTATGGAAGGCGGTAACAAGGAAATAGGAAAGTCACAAGCGGTCCCCACACTCCGCATGCATATCCCGGTCAGGGGAAAGAGAGGTCCTTGATTGCTTCAGATTTTCCTAAGACGCAGTGACAAGTACGTCAGTGATTACTGACGATGATGGAGACACCCTTTGAATTTTCGTCTAAGCCCCTGTGACGGGATCTGTGCTTGCGGATAGCTCAACTGGCCAGTCACTGTTATGCAGATACTTTCACATGGGATTTAAACAGTTGATTCTTAGTAGAAGTAAGAGGTAGATTGTCATGTGCCTAGGCAAACAAAATGATGACTTGAACGATTTGCGTTATTCTCCTACATATCTTGAGATTAGTGAATTAGTTTACAGCTCGATCTTGTCTGGAATTGTGGGATCTTGTGCAGCACACTATAGAAACACTTTACAACAAATCTTAGGGTGACGTTGTACCAATCTCAGGGAGATTTCAAAGAGAGTTTTCAATTTTAACTAATGTTTTATTTTGTGGTCCTCTGTACCTCTGTACTTAATTTCTTTTCTTTGATACAGTCGACGTTCAAGAACAATGTAAATTAAAATTATAGAAAAATCTATTAATAATGGAGATTCGCTTCCGGTTTTTGTCTGTAACAAAAATTACGTCACTGCTTACGTCACATTACCCCAAATCGTCATAACATAGAATAAATACACTCAAAATTTGAACATGCAATATTAGACAGTCCTCATTTTTTAACAAGTTTTAATAATATACATGACTGGTATTATATATCTATATATAGTTGTTTTATTTTAATACATATTTAAAGTTTACATTCAAATTGTTTTTTTTTTAATCCTTTAATGATTTAATGATTTACTTACTTAGGGTACAACTCGCTGATATTGAATTTTTTACTCCCACCACTCAGGAAATATATTTCAAAAATCTATTTTTACATCGCCCGGAGGGTGTTTTTTAAATTTTGTACTAGTAACAATAACAATAAAATAGAATAAATGTATAACAAAATTAGGTATAAAGAAATGAAATCCTGATTACAATTACGCTCACCAAACTTTTACTTCCTCTAGAGCAGGTATTGATGGTGATATATTAATGGTTCTAGCATCTTAGAACTTATGCTATGCGTCTTAATACGGATGATTTATACTCATATTATCAGTAGCATCAAATCAAGGTGGATAACTTCTCGGTTGATACAAATTTATCTATGTGCAAACTTAAGTCCGTGGGGCAGATTTGAGTTAAAAACTGGTGTTCTTTGAATGGTGTACCTCTCTGCAAAATAGTTTAGTCAGTTGTTTATTCATACATACGTGATGGCTGCCAATCGAATTTCAGTATAGCTCCACTATTTTGTATCAATCAATGATATCAAGCAATACTTGACCCTCAACTTAACCCAGACTTCATCATCGAATATTAATGAAGTAGCCGGATTTATATCAGAACGTCAATCTCTTAGATGATTCTTTCCCAAAAGTTAAACGTTTGTGATTTTCAGTTTATATCATAGTGCCCTTCTCCAAGATGCGAGATCTATCAAATCTTAGTATACCACGGCATGAATGTGTTAGAGAGGTCCACCTGCTTGACATGTTTTATGCTGGATGCTAAGTGAACCTTACCATCAGGGAAATCTGATGAAGGAACTGGTTTAGTTACTGTTCACTCGACCATGCGACAGNCGCGACCAGTCGTTGTTCACTATTCGTGAAAACCTATTTAACATTATTCTGAAGAGGTAAACTCTTCAGTCGATAATGGCGCGCCAATCTACATACAATAATTCAGTAATAGTAGAAAGTATATTAAACATCGCTTAATTACAAGCCAGTGCCATCACTATAAGTACACTGTATAAAAAACTATATATATATATATATATATATATATATATATATATAATGTAATACTCGTGTTCTTTGATTGTAGATCGTTATATCTTACAAATACCCTCTGGGTAAAAACGAGTCCATTTGGTCTTAAATGAAATACAAATAGTAATTTCTGCTTTGTATTTTCCATCTTCGTGTTTATACGTGATTTCACGTCATCTAAATTTGGACATTCTGTTTTCATCATAATATGAAATAAGGGAAAAAAAGGGACATACTACAAAAAAGATAGAAAAGAGGAGGAAATATTGAGAGAGGGGGGTGAATGCACGGAAACGATAACGCTAATCGTTTCAATCGAAATATAAAAAGATGAAAGAAGAAGGGAACGAAGATAAAGAGCGAGCGAGAGGAGAGAGAAAGAGAAAGAGAGTGAGAGAGATGAGTGACTCCTCTGGATACAAAGTGCTCAATACAATGTAGAGCAAAATTTATTTAAAGGTTACTTTATCCATTTTATATATATATATATATATATATATATATATATTTAAATTCCATCCATGGAATTTTCATGGATCCAGTGATTAATTAATATTCCATTAAAAAAAAGAAAAAAAAAGAAAAAAAGAAAAGAGAATGCAGAGAAGCTATTTAAGCAAGAAATGAATAAGATTAAACACCAGTGAAAAGATATATCAATAAAAGAAGTAAAGAAAGGAAATAAAGAACAACAACACATGTGCCTTCTGACCTACCTCACTCAGTACCCCATAAACCTTACTTCCACTACAGAAAATGTTCAGATAGAACCCAATCATTCTCTCTCTCTCTCTCTCTCTCTCTCTCTCTCTCTCTCTCTCTCTCTCTCTATATATTAATATATATATATATATATATGAGTAAAGAAATAACAAAAGACTTAGAGATTTAGCATTATAGTCTATTCAATGCTAAATATCTCAGTCTTTTGTTATTTCTTTACTTATATATTTGCTCTGTGACTCTAACATTAAGAGCACACATTGATCTCTCAAACTGCGACATGGTTTTGTTTAAATAAAACTCTTGTGTCATAAGGAAGATTTCTTCTATGGACTTTTGGATTATATATATATATATATATATATATACATTGAGAGAGAGAGAGAGAGAGAGAGAGACCGACAGACAGATAGACAGACAGACAGAGTGTTACTCATAAATACGTATTGTTCAACCAATTTGAATTCCTTTTTTATATACCAAAAATACCATGATTTTACTAGTTCTTAGTCGAACATTATACAAGCAAAATAGTTATTTCATAATTATTTATTACTAGCCTTTACTGTAGTGAATCCAAAAATAGGATTATGTAACAACCAAGCCCCCACCCAACAGCATACTCCATACGTAAATTTCAATATAGTATATTTTACAGCATGTCTCTGCTGTAGAGCTTGGCTATAAATAACATCTTACAATATCCGTTTTGATAGCGTAATAATATCCTATAAATAAAAAAAGCAAAATCGTATTATCTTAGATTAAAATATAATAAAATTTGAAATATTTCTATTGGTACTCTAAGTATGACCGATAACACACACACGCACATCCATCCCCCATATATATATATATATATATATATATATATATATATAATATATATATATATATATAAAGTCTGTACGATGTTCTACACACCGAGCGATCCTTTGCCGGAATTACACTTGTCGAGTTCATTTTTTTTTAAAAAAGTAACCGAATTTTATGCGATACATGCATTGTAATTGTCTTCAAGCAATAATAAATAATATATACTTTATCAACAATGCTTCTAAAAAACAAACATCCAAAAATCTTAAATATATATATATATATATATATATATATATATATATATATATATATATGAAGACAGTGGAGTGGCCTATTGTCGGCATCAGTCGGAGAGTGAGGGAGTCTATCCCGTTTTCTCTAGAGATAAACCAGTAAGATTGTTTTTGCATCTGAGGTCCACATCTACCATCAGCTCCCTACTTTATCGCACAGGTCCAAGCTGTGCTACTCATGCGCTGATTTGCTGAGGGCCGGTATTGAATCCCGGAGATTCATAAAATTCCAGTCAGTAGAGCAACCGCCTATATATATATATATATATATATTATATATATATATATATATATATATATAATCCAAAGTCCAGAGAAGAAATCTTCCTTACGACACAAGAGTTTTATTTAAAAAAACCTGTCGCAGTTTGAGAGCTCAATGTGTGCTCTTAATGTTAGAGTCACAGAACAAATATATAAGTAAAGAAATAACAACAGACTTAGAGATTTAGCATTATAGTCTATTTCAGGGAGCTTAGACAAAGTGTCTAACTCTCCCGACTCATTCGCATCTGATGAGGCGGGAGAGTTAGACACTTTGTCTAAGCTCCCTGAAATAGACTATAAAGCTAAATCTCTAAGTCTGTTGTTATTTCTTTACGTATATATATATATAATATATATATATATATATATTATATATATATATATATATATTCTTTTTATTTTTAAACTCTGGCACTGTAAAAGAATCCCCAGTACGGCGTAATTTGTAGTTACAAAATACAAATTTATGCCCGGTGAAAAGAATACATATAAGAAAGACCAAAACATATAAAACACCTGAAAATAATCAGACGACACTAACATAATGGCCAAAAGAAAAAATATCCCGAAATAATTGCTTAAGTTAAATATGCTAAAGTGCCTAAGTAGAGCAAATAATAATAGTTGAGCCTAATGAGTCAGAGATTATCTAACTATGTTCCCTCCTAACGGATCATCAGGACACAGTTCTAAAATTAATTAGGTAACACTTAAGCAACAGCAGTACTATAAGAAAAATGACTTTGGCATTAAATAACCCGAGAAGTGTTAATATGCCACAAAACAACCAAATATGAAATTTCTGAATAAATTCATCATTGTTAAGTTATTTTGTTTATTCATGACTAAAATCATTTAAACCAAATTTGAAATCTTGCTATAGTTCTACTTTCCTCTTTTTCCAGAAATACTTATTTTTAAAAATGCAAACGGTTTAAATATAATTAAATATTTATCTTTTTATTATGAGATCAAGGAAAAGAGTCAAGGAAATATTACTTTTCATTTAGGTTGTCTCCAGCCGAAGTAGTGTTATTGTTCTCTGTAGCTGCTAACCAGATGCTAGTTGCCTCCCTTTAAATAGAGACTTACTCCCAGCTCATTTGTGCTGAGAAGAAAATGCTGAACTCAAACGAGGAAGAAATAATCGTGCCTAACTGTTCACACGAATAAAGATTCGTATTTATTTTTTCATTCTCGTATTTATGTGACTATTCCATGGCTTGTGAATTCCAGATGTACAATATATATATTGTATAACAATTTTACTTGCTAATTAAACATTTACAAGAACATAGTGAAAGAGATTTAAACTTTAAATTGAATGAAGCAATTTATATATTTTCAGACAGGTTTAAGGATTATTTTTCGTTATTGTATCCATATCAATGCATTATTAGACATTGTTATGATAAATAACAAGAACAATAAAAAATATTAACCCAAACAACATGAATCTAATTCTTATTAATTTCAAAATTTGTGAAAATATTTTTATCGATTATTTTTATTTTTAGACAATTAAATATATTAATATTTAAATATGTGAATATATTAATATCAAAACTAGCAGGACCTACAGAATGATAATTTAATTATTACAACGTTATGTTCAAAAAGAATAATAGTCTTGATTTAACTCTCTGACTTTTTTCTTCTTTCTTTTCGTCTTTTCATTATGTTCGATTGAAACAGATTAGCGTTATCGCTTTCACGTGCTCACCCTCTCTCTATCTTTCCTCTCACCTCTTTTTTCTTTCTTATGTTTTTTTTTCTGTGTAGCATGTTTGTTTTTATTTATTTTCTTTCTTTATAATAACAGCGGAATGGTCCATAATTTAGCTGAGGTGGTGACATTCATAAGAAATAAGAATTCGGCAGATAAGCGGCACTAGATAATCAGCCTTTACATTTTTGGACGATTTGGATGGTCTGAAAAAGAGGGTGCTGCAAGATGATAACTGTCAAAAGATTAAGAAATTCGAGTATATAATACATACATACATACATACATACATACATACATATATATATATGGGAGAATAAGTGCTTAATTGGAGTCGTACCTAAATTTGAAAATTAATTAATTAATAATGAATTAGGCGGGAATACCTATTAAATGTATGGCTAAACAAATCGAAAAAGCCATTCTAAAACAACCGTTTTACAATATAATATATATATATATATATATATATATATATATATATATATATATATATATATAATATATATATATTGTTATCGAAAATTTTGAAATCAATTTGCCTTATATTTATTTAATTATTTTTTGTATTTTGTAAAATCATGTTTTTATGTGTGCCTTTTAAATAAATATATATTAGAACAAATTTTTTAGAATTATTTAATGAAAACTAATTTGGCTAAAAAGATATTACTAAAAAGAATTAAAGAATTTGGTTTAAAATATTTAGTTAAAAATATGATTAAAAAAGTTTGTTTAAAAACTCAGTTAAAATCTTAGTTAAAAAAGAAGAATTTGGTTAAAAAATGTCATTGAAAGAAAATTATTCCAAGAGATTGGTTAAAAAATTAATAAAAAAAAATGTTAGTTAAAATATGATACATATAAATTAAAAAGAATTTGGTTGGTAAGTTGGTTGGTATGTTGGTTGGATTTTACCGTTGTTAGGTTACTTTATACCGAAGAATTTTTGTTTTATTCATGATGAGTATTAATTAAAAAAAACAAAACAATTTTTTATACACATCTCTTAACACAGTTTTCTTTCTTTTTAACCCATAGCTGACAAACGTGACCTCCGGGCAGGATGGACCAGAGAGTAATGCCGATGAAGGGGTACTCCACACTCCGTAGAGCTCAAGAATTGGAACTTCACTACTAGATAGAGTTTAACGTCATACCCTGAAATCTGAGACCCTCAGCCACCGATTCCTAGCACATTTATGATAAAGAGGGTTGGGGTTGCCATAAAGGCAATCATATAGGTGCTAGGGTTTGACGTGACCAGCCCCTTGATCGGAGGTGGCCTAAGGGCTAAGATGGAGTGTTGCATGTCATGGACTGTTCCACCTCCAGGATTCCATCCTTAATCATCAAAAGTCACGTTCCACGGCCAAGGTGTGGCCCATTGGAGGGATTTAACCTTTCTGAAAAGGTGCTGTTGGTATATTTTTCTGTCCCAGACGACAAGTCGAAAAAAACTTTGGTTAAAAAATGATTTAAATCAAATAATTTGATTAATGAAAACTTGGTTGAGGAAATTTAATTTGAACCCCCCCCCCAAAAAAAAAAAAAAAGAAAAACACATAAATTTAAATAAATCCTATATTATATATATATTATTTAAAAATGTAAGGGTTCCGTGTATGCTTTAGGTGTTTCTTTTGTATCAATCCCTTCGGATCATTTAATTGCACCATTCCTCATGCTTCAATAAACCCAGTCCTTTTATATATATATATATATAATATATATATATATATATATATTATATATATATATATATATATAGTAGGCTAGAAAAAATACATGTTAAAATCATTATTCATCCCCCCAAATATTTTCAAATGGAAACATTTATAGCGCTCTGTTATCATTAATAGCGTTCTGTTTCAACAAGTAGTGACGACCTTTTTGTATTCGAAAAACGTCTTATCAATAGATGAACATATCTTAAAAACCTTTATGCGAATTATGTTGTTTTTTTTGTGTTTTTTTTATTAAAAAAAATCGAATACATCAAGTGACGTCACTATATAATTTAAATGGAACGCTATTAACAACAATAGAACGCTGTGATTTTTTTTCATGGTTTCGCTCTATTTTTTCTTTTGAAAATTTTTTCAGTGGCAGCTTTTTAAAATGTACTATTAATCGCCCTGAGGATGGTTTTTACAAAAAGAAAACTAACAAAAAGAAAAACAAACAAACAAACAAACAAACAAACAAAAGAAACAAACGAATTGTTGTAATATTTTCATGTATAAAAATACATTCTATGAATATTCTTTTTTCAGATTTTTTTAATTATTTCATATTTTTACATTTAAATATCGCTGGATTTATTTCCATTTATCTCTAATATATATATATATATATATATATATATATATATATATATATATATATATATATTATAAAAAGAAGAAGGTCCGCAAAATGTATGTAAGATAAAAAGAATAAAACATTTTTTTCTGAGAACATAATACATTTTGCGGACCTTCTTCTTTTTATAAAATATTAAATTTTCTCCCGTTGGAACCAGAACAACATTATATATATATATTATATATATATATATAATATATATATATATATATATATATATATATATTTTACGCGTACCGTAACGGATATCGTGGTAAATAATTAGTTTGTGAGATCACCTTTGAATTCTTCTTTTAGGCACGAAGTAAGTCTTTTACTTTATTGCAAAGATCAGATTACCCAAGCCGTGCTATTCATATATCAAATCCAGAACCTTGCGATTCCGAGGTTGATGCTCTGCCGACTGAGCTAAACTGATCCCATTCGGGCATAGATATCAATAATGTAAAGAAATATTTTTGATGAAAGTTATTCCAACATTCTCGAATGGTAATTAATAGATTTTCTTTGGTGTATAGATCTTTCTCATGGACCATTTTAAAAATATTCCACCATAAATTTTCAAGTGGATTTAGATCCGGATTGTTTGCTGTCTCTGTTGTTGATTTCATATTCTCCCCCCCCCAAAAAAAAAAAATAATGGTCGGGACAAGATGCATTATCCTTTTGAAAAAATAATTCATCATCACCAATCCAAATTTCTATCGACAAAATGAGAAAATCATGCAAGGTTTCAATGTACGCATGTGTTGAAGTAAGGATTCCCATCTCTCTTGGTTCTTTAAATGACATAGAATATAATGAATGACTTGCAAAGTCAAATTTCTTTAGACAGTCATCTTTATATGTTTCCTTTGAACGGCACCAGACTAAAGTTTTAATCTAATAATAACAATCAACTTTTAATGCTTGAAACCTTTTTAGGGCATTATCGCAAAAATGCGTCCTGGACTCCTGCCCTAAAAGTGGTGCCTGCTAAAAAACCAATCCGTGCTACTTATAAACTACCTAGTTGTTTGAAGGCGTTTTCCCCGAAAATTTAATGTGATATGAAAGCGATATTTTATTTAAAAATTCGTGACAGTTGTTTTGAATTGAAATAAAATGAAAATACCCAAAAAATATTTTAAAGCGGGGAAGGTAAAAAGTTGTTTGTGAACATGCGCCCAATAGTACGAGGTAAGAAAATAATAGTAAATTATAGTCATATCTTATTATAATGGAGATTGTGTGTTTTTCTGTCTGTAACCGAAACTATATTACTACTCAAGTCACAATTCCCTTAATTATTTACGTCAAATTCTCCATGATTTCATTCTTTTAAACCTTCAGTTATTAATAAAAATTGTTTTACATTATTAATACTGTTGACCATATCTACGTACTAATAACATGCAATTGTATTTATATATACAACAAAATAGCGGTTTACAATTTGAACGAGAAGGCTAATTTGCATATTGATATTTAAAATTTTATTTTAATAAATATGTGCTTGGTATTATTGATTTCTAATTGTTTGGTTTTATCTTAAGAAATATAAACAAAAATCTCGAGGATAAATCTTAAAAGAAATTTATTTACAAGAAGAAATAACTGTAATATTATCCTTTACTTCCTATTTTAACTAAATAGTTAAATTAGGAAAATTTACCAATGAAAGAGGGGAGTAATGGAAGATGATGGAAGAGTTAGTTTCAAAGTTGTTCTATTTTTCAATCATACCCCCTCTGTTCCAAATCTTTTTATCTGCATTCTTATTCAGTTTCATTAGACTTTCTAATTTAATATGATATTTCATTATATCAAAACGTAAATACTTGCACCCGGAGGGTGCATATATTTGCTCGTTTATGTAATTACTAAAAGTGTCGTCAGGGATTTAAGAAGTTAGCAATAAATGTATAACGACAATACGATTTCAAATTCATTAATTCAAATAGAAAATACCTTTAGACAGTTTCCTTACATTAGAATATTTATCGGTAGATAATATTCTTTGTGAGTCATAAATGAACAAGTTTGTTTTATTTACCATACGTGACCAACCAGCATACAACAACCCACGAGATAAAAAGGTTTATCTCATGAGCTGTTCAGAAGAAGTAATACTTGCCAGATTGCGTATTGGGAACACCCACATCACTCATCCTCACCTTTTAAAAAGGGAAGGATGCCCCAGTGTGCCCAATATGCAAAGTACAACTTACAATCAAACATATCCTCCTAAATTGTAACAGCCTCAAACACACCTGCACCAAATACTATCAAACAAGAAACCTTAGGGACCTCTTTAGAAATACAAACCCTGAAGACATTTTAAATTCTCTAAAAAAGCAACCTTTTCAGCAAGATATATATATTTACCAATCCCTCCGCACGAGCAGGATGCGACACAAGGTCAATTTCTTAAGCGGAGTTTAACAGGATTGAATCCAGAGTTTTCTTTCTCCTAGACTGGTTACCTAGCCAAGGTTAAAAAGTCCAGTCTGCCCTGCTATTTACCCATAGCTGGAGGGAGAATTGGATTCATACCTTTCCCAAGGGTACTAGCGCTATGTGAAATGCCAACAGCTCCGTCCAGGAATTGAACTCGCGTGGACGAGTCCATTTCCTACGACTTTAACCATTAGACCATGCACCTCCATATTTTCAACAAGATATAACAAAACATAACCGAATACCTCCATAAAAACACTACTTTAAAGAGTGAAATCTAAAATAACCTTTTATGGCATTAAATGACCCACAGAGATTGGTATGCCGTTAAACAAAACGCAAACAAAATAAACAAACAGGTTTCTTCTTACTGTAATTTATTTCAGCCGTTATAACTCCATAAATGAGCCAGATAGCCATCAGAAAAAAAAAAACTTTTTTGGTGGCTATCTGATGAATCTGGGCTCATTTATAAAGTTAGCGGCTGAAATAAGTTTATAATAGCCAAATAATGGTTTGTTGAGTTTTTCTTTTTCATTGAAAGTGTATGTAGGGCCGGTTTGGCTCAGTTGGTACAGCGTTCGACTAAGAACCACAAGTTTCTAGGTTAGATACCGGCCCTCACCAACTCAATGTAAGATTGTGCGATAAAGTAAGGGGTGCTGGTAAGTGCTGCTCTCCACTCCAGACGCCAAAACAATCTCCTTGGTCTAGCGCTACTGAAAAGGGGACAGACTCCCTCGTTGTCTAGATGATACTTTATTTACTGACGACTTTATATAAAGATGTAAACAAGGTGACCTACCGAGGAATATAATATTGAGTTCACAAATTTGACCGTGGGTAAATAATAGACAGAACAAATGGGGTGATAATAGAAAATAAGAGTGCTCAATACATTAGTAGAGCAGATTTAGTAAAAGTTATAAGCGGGGAACCTACTTAAGTTTCACCCAAGGGTCATTAATTAACATTAGTTAACTGCACCGAATTAAATAATTTATATTTTAATTATATATTTTAATTAATGTAATTTTATTTATTTTAATTAATTCGTTGAAGGTGGCCCTAATGATCCTTGGGTGGAACTTAAGTAGGTTTTCTGCCTATAACTTTTAATATATATATATATATATATATATATATATATATATATATTAGTTTAGCACAAAATCATTTCCTTGGATTTCATCACAGACGTAGAATACGTTCTTTGAATTTTGTGCCTACGCGCCTTTTTGTCTCTACGTGTATTGTTTGTGAACTGTTAACTGTTCTTTGAGCCACTTCTTCACTACAGATTTCACTCTCTCGGCACTGGAATATTGTTTGCTCTCAAACCTTCTTTCATAGGGCCGAAGAGATAATAGTCTGAGACAAACATTATTCCAGTGAAATCTGTAATGAAGAAGTGGCTCAAAAAACAGTCAACAGAATTTTACGAGACAGGGATGCATGCTCTCATACGAAGGTGGAACATTACTATTGAGAGAAACGGTGTCTACGTGGAGAAGTAGGGATGTGATCCAGAGAAGACCATCTTTATGTTGATGTATGGTACACGTTCCTGTGTTGGTAATTATACCTGTCCTAAACAAAATGGTATTATTTTGACACACCCTCGTGACTCAGCCCCTCGGGAACAGCTGAATGTGGCACAAGGTCAATTTATAACGCGAAGTCTAACAGGTTTGAATTTAGAGTTTTCCTTCCCCTAGACCGGTTGCCTAACCAAGGTTAAAGAGCCGAGTCTGCCCTACTATTTATCCATAGCTGGAGCGAGAGTATGATTCATATCTTTCCCAAGGGTATTAGCGCTAAGTGAAAATGCAATTTCCAAGTCCAGGATTTGAACTCGGGGCGACGAGTCTGTTTCCCATGACTTTAACCATTACACCACGCGCCTTGGAATTTCCTGGGAATTTTCCATTCATCTTCTTGTCGTAGATGAAATGAAAGTAAACTAAACATATCGATTTCTGATTTCTGCCGACCAAACTGGATAAAAGTCACTGGACTGTTTAGTCCAAGTGACTGTCTGCATTCACCTTGCCTCTGGGAATTTGCACTTTCCTGTAGATCAGCTTTTGATTTATTCTTATTTTTACATTTGCCTGGTTCTCAAATCAATCCATTCCAATGGAACATTTCCTGGTTAAATTATGCTTTCTGGGGTTTGTCTCTATAAAAATCGGATTTTTACAGTTCAGTGACATATTAACAGAAATAACACATTCATTTACTTCGGGTTACATTTTCTGCTCTAATTTCCTCCTAGAAATATAAATCATATCTGAATGTTTTGTATGTAGGTGAATATACCGGGTGATTGTAAATTGTAAACTCCCTTCTCTATTCTAAAAATCTTATGATTTATTTCTGAATCATTATTTTTACAAAAAATGAATATGAAAAGAACATGCATAAGATGGAGTTTATTTAGTTTAGTTCTATATTGGCAGCAATAGTCCCTCCAGCCTCTCTATCCGCTCAGGGACTGTATCAGCTGATCTTCCCAGTAACTAATGTGTAATGGTAGAAATAAATTCTTGTATTCAAGTTCTTCTAAAGTTTCTGAATTCGAAGAGCAGACTTGCTCCTTCAACCAACACAAAAGAAAAAAGTCACAGGGTGTTTAATCCGGTAGTCTAGCCGGTCACTAACGCGGACCACGTTTACCTTTGCATCACCCAGGAAAATGGTGATTCAGTCATTCACGAACAACAATAGCAAAATGTGGAGGAGCAACCCCCCCCCAAAAAAAACACAACATAATTGCCATATATTAAGAAAGATACATTAAAGTTGGTCGCCAACAACACAACGTATATATATAGCTCAGTCAGTAGAGCGTTCGGCTAGAAACCACAAGGTTCCTAGTTCGATACCGGTCCTCGTCAACTCAGCGTATGAGTAGCACAGGGATCTGTGCGGTAAAGTAAGGAGCTGATGGTAGGTGTGGCGCTCCACCTCAGATGCTAAAAAGACAATCTCCTTAGTCTAGCGCTATTGAAAAGGGGACAGACTCCCTCGCTGGCTGGCTGATACCGACTTTAGGCCGCCCCGTCGACTTTACTTACTTACTTATATATATATATATATATATATATATATATAGGTTAGCGTGGACATAAAATTAATGCATGGTTACTGACAGTTTCTTGCCAATGCGATTCTCAAAGCAATAATTAAAACCATAATTAAAATGAGTGTAATCTTTTATATTCGTTATTATTTAATTTCGTTAGTCTTTCTAATTTAGTATATTTAATTACATTGAAACTTAAATACCTGCAACCGGAGGTCGTGAGTGATGATTTTATTTCCTGTAGAATCAACATAATACTCAGCTTCACAGGAAGGTTGGTAATTCACTTGGCCAAGGTTCACAATGGAATAGCCCTACTTGCTATTTAAACCTCCTACCAAGTCTGAATTCTCAGCACAGATTCAAATTGCCACAGCTGAATAATGATCACCTTATACGAATTACAACATGGCGCTGCGGACAGGAAGGTATGACTTCACGCAGCCAACAGTGGAGAAAAAGATAACCCGATACTCTGGATGGGCGTGTTCCGATATTAGAGGATAACTCATCTTCATACCAGGTCATTATCCAAGGATACCTGGAGTCCTGTGTTGCCACCCACTATTCACTTGGCTATCTCGACAGCCCTGTGCCAGCTAGTGCATTTCCTCAGGAACTGTAATGTCATCACCCAGGAATCCGAAATCACCCAGCGTCGTTTCGCCACGTGGGCAAATGCCAACAAAAATACCCCGGGCATTGTCCAGGTGGCTCCTCTGTAATCCGTTTGGCCGAAAGGAACTAGTTTCCCCTCAAAGGCCATTACGTCCGCGCAACGGGGTGGGGGTGGGTGTTCAGAATCAACATCATACTCCTCTTCACAGGAAGGCCGTGACTAGCGTCTAGTCACCAGAGAAAAAAAGACAGACTGTAACCAAATACACGTTCTGTGAAAACTACCAGAACCCAGTCAAGTGTTGGTTATATATGGATAAAAATAATAACACTAAAAGCAATAGCTAATGAGAATTCTGGGAATGGATTTGTCCAAGGTACAAGGAGGAATCGCCCAACCTGCTATTTAAGCCTCCTACCAAGTCTGGATTATCAGCATAGATTCAACTTGCAACTCAGCTGAATACTGATCACCTTATATGAATTTCAACAGTTCCGAAGAATTCAACAGATTATTAATTTAAGCGCTCCGTGAAGACAGAACTTGGAATACCACTATAGCGGTCTAAAACGTGATGAGGTTATCTGCAAATTCACTGACAACCTCATTTCATTTTCAAAAAATGAATTAAGCCTGCTGTTATGAGTTTATTAACCATTACTGAAGTATCATGAAGTAGTATCTACCATCACTTGAATTCGTAATGGTGTAATGGATGCCCCATATTCAAAACCTTGTATAAGATCCTACAAGTGGTGAATGGGTTGGATAAATGTCTGCCTTGAATCCGCAACGATGTGGTCCTATGCAAGTCACGGTACTTGCAAGGATTATTTTGATTTTAACTAATATCCTTTTTCACAAAGGAAGTCTATTTCAAAACAACTTTGCAAGTTGTTCCTCAACGCCTGCACTCATTCTAACATATCAAATTGAATTTTGAATTATTCTTATCTATTCATATCAATAGATATTTTCCTGAGTTCAAAAGGTACCATACCACCAAAAATATGGGTTGTTTGTTGGCTGTTTTTATTGGCTGTCAACTCGTGCACGAGTAATTCCATTTCCTGTTCTTTTCTTTTTTATATAGTTGAGTGCCAGTAGCATTTGACGCTGTATCTTTCTGTATTCGCAGATGACTCACCAGGCCAGTTCCGGAGAGACATACACTTCGACATAAACTACATGTTTGAACTTCTCCACTTTAAATATTGCTGGACTGGAAATACCACTTTCTAAAAGCCTGCTTCAATTTTTAGGGTTTAATTCGGTTGGACCCAAATTCTTTCACAGACCGGTAGATGGTGGTTCTCCATCCAGGTTTATTACAAGCTAGCACCATCGAATCAACTGTCATAACGATGCGCTAACCAGTTTGAGCTATCTTGAAATTCAACATGGAGGTGTTTACTACCTTTATACGTCAACATGGATGTATATTTTAACATCGAGGTATCAACTAGTTTTATACTTCAACATGGAGGCATATATTCAAACCTGAATGTACCTACTACCTTTATGTTTTAACGTGGAATTATATATTCAACGTGGGGGTATCTATTACTTTATGCTTTGAGAACTCATTTTACCGAGTCCATTTTCAACGACGATAACCGTTGCGTCACGAGAGTCTCTTTGATCTTGTAAAAGAGGATTTATTTCTGACTGCTTTTTTTTAAAAAACAATCTTTTACTCAAGAATTACTTTTATTTAATTGGACTATATGACCTTAAGGCATCCCTTTTGCGATTTTGATTCGCGGGGACATTTTTTTTCCATTTACACTTTCAAAATCCGGTTAATTGTTTACAGACGATTTTTAGAGTTTTTCTTTAATTATAAAACTAACCCCTAACCCTAACCCTAACCCTAACCCCTAACCCTAATCCCTAACTAACAACCGGATTTTTGCGGTGTAAATGAGAAAAGTATCCCCACGAGTCGAGATCGCGGAAAGGGTGCCTTAAGGTCATATGGTCCATTTAATTTGTCTATAAGTAATCTCAGTTAAATTTGAAATGTTTTTTTATATTTATCGGAATATTTTAGATGAGGCTTCATGCGCATATTTTTATTTCTCGGACAGTTGTCCTCATCTTTATTGTGGTATGCATAAATACAATGTTTCGGTCTTCCAGTGTATCCGAGCATAGCAATGACTCAACTTGGGAAATTATTTTGAATAGTTTGGGTCTCGAAGAACTTTAGAAGATCTTATTCAAATAATGAATAATCAACAGTCAAACTATTCAAAATGATTTCCAAGGTTGGTTAATTGCTATGTTCGGATAGACAGAAAACACCTCAAGGTACGGGGATATAGCGGCCGAAACGTTTTGCTTTTATATTTGCTACTTTATGTATCGTAATTTCTTAATCAATTGCAACTGCAACAAATGGGTTGATTACTATATAAGCCATGGTTGATAAAATGTTACTTCCATTATTAGAGTGTTTATCGTTAAGCATATTGAAGCACTCAAAATACAAAAATTTCCACATAAATTTTATTGGGCCTTCCTCTATTCAGAGCTATCTTTTCAAACGGTTCCAGTTGTATGTCCCCGTAAAAAAAAGAAGAAAAGTTTTTAGAATAATTCAATTTGTTTATTTAACTGGGATACAAACATGGCTAATATTAAATGGTGTCTTGTGGCCCCATTGTTTGTCGAGTTCAGTTCTTATTATAAACAAGCTTTGTATTAAAAATAAAAAAAGGTCATCTTATGATGTCACAGGGATTATTTGATACAAAACTCTTGTTTCTCATTCTTCTAGACTTGCTCGATTCGTCATACGATGAGTGCTTTTGATATTCCTATTATACTTCTATAATATACTTACTTACCTCGTTCTTCGGAACCTGTTTGCCGCGGTTTCGGCCACTGGACCGGTAAGATATGTAATATCAGCGTGATCCCAGGGTGGGGGGGAGACATCCCCACAGGCAGCAACATGATCCTTGTATCCAGCTGACATGATGACGTGTCAGTAAATATTTACTTTGAGGTAAAAAACGTTCAGCTTTTTCAAACGTCAAATAGATATTCCAGTCAACTTATACATTATTTTCTGAAGAACATCACACAGACAGACAGACAGACACACACACACACACATACACACACACACACACACACACACACACAAGGCTTGCATCTTGCAGAACACACCATATTAAACTGAGCTTGTGTCACATTCTGGCCCCGTTGGTAATCTGATAAAAAGCAACCTGAGATATCTGCTTCAGTAAGTAAAATTTAGTAAACAACAGCAACAACAATAATGCTAAGAATTTCGGTAAACTGACAATACATTAGAGACATCAGATAGATTGTTTACTAAGCAGTATTTGAATATATTCTTTTACATATATCATCACCCTCACACTGATCCCATAACCTGGTTTGGTCGTAGGGGTGCTGCTGCTTGTGTTTGTGTGCCTTGGGCAGCAATAGCCTGGCGGGGCTCATCCTTTTCCTGGTCTGCAACTGGTTTGAATTCATAGTTTTGTTTTTCAGAAACATTAATGCTCAGAACATAAACACATTCAGCCCAAAATTGAACTCTGAATTAATTCACCCCCCAATTTTTTGTGTGCTTGTAACTATATTACACGGTAAGATATAAATAGAGACCCTACACCCTCACTCATGCTCTATTGCCGCTAAATATTTGCACTGTGACAAGTCATTTAGTGCATGTCGATTAAAATTCATTTTCTAGCTATTTAGAATTTCTCCCAAATGATCAATGTAATATTTAAAAAAATATTTTTTTCTTTTCATACACCCAATGCTATTGACAAAAGACATGGACAGACATTTGCACACTTTTTAATTATTCTTTTTTGTTGTTGTATAGACATCTGATATGTATAACTGTTTTCACATATAAAAATACTATTTATTATATGAGGGACACCCGTGGTTGTGTCTCCATACTAAAATCATCTTACTGTAACTTCTTCTAGAGTAGCTATCTTCCATGGCTTGGTTTGGTATTTCTCGTTACTTCTGGGTATCAATTCGTCGATTTCTCTTCTTGCTTCTTAGTTATTGTCTTCTTTTCTTTTGTAACTGGTGTCTTAATATTATTGTCGAGATGCCATAGGTTGTTATTGTGCTTTTGGTGACAAACGCAAGGCATATATATTTGTGAATCCCATATCTATTTCTTAGGACTTGGAACCAATAACCACGCGCGTGCAAGCGAGCCTGGCTAAGTACGCCTTTACACAATGACGACTCACTGCATACTGAGTATCTATTTTCACGTTCACCTCGCAAACAGAAAGCGGAGGTCAAAATAAGATTGCTAAATGCCAATCAAATCTAACGTCCAGCTTTGTATTTCCAATAATATTTTCCTGATTCAAATTCAAATCTCTTTTCTACAGTAACTGTTCAAAACTGATGGTATGTATGCCCACCAATTATGTAACAATTTAAATCTAATTTCTTTGTTTAACTCTGCAACTTTCAAGTTGCATTTTATTGAAATGTACCAATGCATTCATTTTTTTTTACAATTACGTTAATGAAATAATTAAATTTAAGTTATTATTATTAAATTGTTTTATATTGAAATGATTTTTTATTTTATTTTATTAAAAAAATCATACGTTTAATGGACAGTATAATACGTATAATATATTTTATTGGTTTTCTAAAATTAAATCCTAGATAGTAAACGGGAATTTTTTTCAGCTAATACTGATGTAAACTATCGGGAGATTTTTTGGTCTTAAGTATTAGAACAATGGATGTATTTAAATTGCAATCAGATTTAATGTAATGTGAATTTTAAATTATTGTTTATTATTAGAGGTGATTATGCAAACACAAAAAAACACTTTATATTAAAGTGTCCAGTCTGCCCTACTATTTATCCATAGCAGGAAGAAGAATAGTTTGATTCATACTTCTCCCGAAGGTATTAGCTCTATGTGAAATGCAAACATGTAGAAAATACAATGAAAAAATAAAAAGGACGATTATCTTTAAGTTGTAAGAATCTTTATTGAATCAAAATATATCAATACATTTAAATGTCAAGAATCATGCAAAAGTTTTATTATCAAAAATATCAAAAGGAATTTCCATGTAGAATTTCAAATACAGAAAAAGAGTAATAATACTCACAGGAATATAAAATTGTGTTGTTGTAAAATTGGTTGAAATTGTTGCTCAATGGACTTCCCCTACGCATTCACCGCGTGCCTTAATTGTAAGCTTTTCACTAAAGCCAACACAGTGAACACGTATAGGCAACCCCCTTATGCTGTTGTACATGTGCAGAAAAAAGTTAGATTCAAATGCATTCCGAGCTTCAGTAGCTCTTTATAGAAATTTCTGTTGTTTAGCGAAAAACAATTGAATATTTTATTTCTTGAATAATTTTAATATTTTGGACTGTTTTCCTCATCTTTATCGTGGTATGTGTAAACACAATGTGCAGGCCACTGTAACTTCGGGATCTGTTTAGGTGGGTTTTTCATTATCATAAAATAAGTCCTAAGACGATAACCTTGGATTCAAACGTGGTTTTGGAGCTGAAATACTAACGACTAATTCAAGGAAGTCTAATTCTAATAAAATGTTTGAATCTGACTTAGGGGATTGAAATGAGAATATCCCAAAATTTAATATTGTATATAACTACTTCCTGTTTAGATTATTCTATGACACCTAGCCATTAAAAATCTAAAGGAAATAAGTTTGCAAATTTGGATTAATTCATTGATTGAACAGATACTTAGTGTTTATAAAAATGAATAGGAATTTTATAAGAACTAACTTAAGATATAAATAAAATAAAATAAAATTTTATGTAAGTTAGTGGACACTTATTTAAAATGTTTTTTAAACGTTAAAATTGTGAAATTATATAGATTGAACATAGATTAGAAGAGAAAGTTCATTATAGTAAAGTATCTTTCTTTAAGATTCTCTCCATTCTATCAATGCATCGGGTCCGTACCGAATTAATATATTTGATATATCTTATATATATTTGAACATTGTGTCTATACATACCATAATAAATATAAGGGCAACAATCCGAAATATAAAGATTATTCATATCAAGCCTCACTTGATAAATACAGACATTTTCTTTCTTTTCTTATTCAAAATTCTTCTTGAACATGTACATACGCATTATTCTTCGATTCTTCTGTTGGTCTTTGATATCGTCTTTTTGTGGGCGGCACAGAAACACATGACAATATAGTTTTTACTATTTGACAACATCTTTCGTCATCAGATTTTTTCGTTACTTTATGATCATGAAATTAAAACAGTGGATCCATGAAATGATCTTCTCTGTGGTGAGATGTTTTCCTTGTCTGTTGGAAGATTTTCAAATTCTATTGTTGTTAAAAATGGCCTTTCCAATAAAGAATGACTTTTGGAACTGTGATGAGAATTTCATCGTTAATTACATGAATACAAAAAAATATCAAGTTGATTTCTGCTTGAATTAGGTGTTCATCCTTATTTAAAGAGAAAGAAAAATGATTATTATACCAACATTTAAGCAAATGTACACTTGTTGAGAGACATTCGTAAAATCAGGAAAATTGTAAAAGGAAAATCATAAACATTTTGTATATATGAATTGAAGAGTATTAAAGTGTGGTAGAATTTCACTCACGTCTAACTATCTATCTATCTAATAAAATGTATGATATGCAGGTGGGATAACTGATATTGGTCCGCAATTTGGAATCAAGATACCATGTTCAAATTCCGGATGAATTATATATATGTTATAAAGTATAGTACATTTAAGTTGTGATCGTTATCAATGATTTCAAACCAGCGTACGTGACTTAACAAGACAGGGGGCATAGCTAATACGCTGCTTTGAAACCAATGATACAATCACACTTAAATGTATTATACACTATAACTGATAATACAGCTCTTTCAACCATAATCAAACACCGTATTTTCAATTTTCCAATACTATATATTATATATATATATATATATATATAATTTGCTGTTTATCTCAGAATTAAACAAAGTGTGCGTGTTCGTGCTGTGTGATTTTGAGTATTGTGTATGTGTGTGTGTCTGTCTGTGTGTGTGTGTGTATGTGTGTGTGTGCGTACGTGACTTCTAGAATCAAAAGTAATACCTACTCTATTCATTCCCGAGTTTTTTTTTATATATCCGTAAGGATATAAATTCCAAATGAGTATGGACCAAATAAACTTAAAATTCCAGCTAAGCGAAAGTTTAAATCTTAACCACCACATTGACTGGGTTTAGCATTTACATTTTGACTTCAGAAGAGAAAAAATGACCTTCACTTTTTTCCTATTTACCATGAACTCAATTCACCAGTGAGAGAGAGAGAGAGAGAGAGAGAGAGAGAGAGAGAGAGAGAGAGAGAGAGAGAGAGACAGACAGACAGACAGACAGACAGACAGACAGAGAGAGAGAGGGGTACTAAAAAGAGTAAAAAGTAGCAATAATAATGGGAGAAAATGAGATAGAGGGAGAGAGAGAGAGAGAAGAGAGAGAGAGAGAGAGAGAGAGAGAGAGAGATAGCTAAAAAAAAAGAAGAAATAATAATAATCAGAGAGAGACAGAGATAGAGACAGGAGACAGAGAGACAGAGAGACAGAGGGGGATTGTCCAGGGGCTCAAAACGAAAAAACAAAATGGTGGAGGAAGGGGGAAGCAAAGATCGCAGCTACGATTTTTATACAGTTCGATTTTCAGCCTGACTAGTCTACTTATCCGGCAGACTAAATGCACAACAGGCCATTTTTCACTCTGCACCGCCTGACCGATTATTCTCTTTTATGACGCGTTAGTCTTTTTATATACGCTATCGCGTTCGGATGCCAGACACTATTTTTTTCGTTAGGCAGCATAAAGTAAACTCTAAAAATCGATATTTAAAACCGATAGTTTCTTCTTTTTCCTTTCTTTCTTTTTTTTCTTTTTTTTCCCTTTTTTTCTTTCTTTTCTAAAAGATATTTTGACATTTAATGTTCCGTATAGGAGATTTGAAATAAACATGGTAACTTTTTAAAATATTTTGATTGGATTGGATCTTTTTTCTTGGGATTTTATTTAAATTCGTCATGTTGAAATTAATGCAGATATATTATCAACTGTAAGAGTTTAATAATAACCTTATAGGTTATTTTCCTGGCGTCCGTTGGCTTACAGTTTATTTATAGTGAATAGCAGCACTTGTATATACACCACAGTATGATAATTTAATCATAAAACGTTTGATATGTTTAATTAAGAGCTTTGCTAAATATTCAATGTGTTAAAAGTATAATAATTTCGATTTAACACTCTCCCCTCCCGCTCTCTCTCTCCTCTCGCTCGCTCTTTATCTTCTTTCCCTCCTTCTTTTCATCTTTTTTTATGTTCGATTGAAACAGATTAACGTTATCGTTTCCGTGCACTCACCCCCTCTCTCAATATTTCCACCTCTTTCTTGCTTTTCTATCTATCTTTGTAGTATGTTCCTTTTTTCCTTTCTTTCATTTATAATGAAAACGGAATGGTCCAATATTTAGATGAGGTGACAATTTCATAAGAAATAAGTATTCGGCGGATAAGGAACAACAGATAATCAGGATTTACATTTTGTATTTCATTTTAGACCATTTGGGAAACTCGTTTTTACCAGAGGGTATTGAAGATGATAACGAACGTACAATCAAATAACACGAGTATTATATATATTATATATATATATATATATATATATATATATATATATTATATATATATATATATAGGTTGTTTTATACAGTGTACTTATAGTGATGGGACTGGCTTGGATTTATAGTGATGTTTTATATACTTTCTACTATTACTGGAATTATTGTATTAAGATTGGAGCGCCCATATCGACTGAGAGGTTACCTCTTCAGAATTAATGTTAATAGGGTTTTTCACGAATATGAACAACGACCTGTCGCATGGTCGAGTGAACAGTAACTAAACCAGTTCCTTCATCAGATTTCCTGATGGTAAGGTCACTTAGCATCCAGCATAATACATGTCAAAAGGCAGGTGGACTCTCTAACACATTCATGCCGTGGTGCATACTAAGATTTTGATAGATCTCGCATCTTGGAGAAGGGCACTATGATATAAACTGAACATCACAAACGTTTAACTTTTGGGAAAGAATCCATCTAAGAGATTGACGTTCTGATATAATCCGGCTACTTCATTAATATTCGATGATGAAGTCTGGGTTAAGTTGAGGTCAAGTATTGCTTGATATCATGGGATTGATACAAAATAGTGGCTATACTGAATTCGATGGCAGCCATCACGTATGTATGAATAAAACAACTGACTAAACTATTTTGCAGAGAGGTACACCATTCAAAGAACACCAGTTTTTAACTAAAATCTGCCCCACGGACTTAAGTTTGCACATAGATAATATTTGTATCACCCGAGAAGTTATCCACCTTGATTTTGATGCTACTGATAATTGAGTATAACTCATCCGTATTAAGACGCTAGCAAGTTTAAGATGCTAGAACCATTAAGATTTCACCATCAATACCTGCTCTAGAGGAAGTAAAAGTTGTGAGCGTAATTGTAATCAGGATTTAATTTCTTTATACCTAATTTTGTTATACATCTATTCTATTTTATTGTTATTGTTACTAGTACAAATAAAAAAACACCCTCTGGGAGATGTAAAAATAGATTTTTAAACATATTGGCCTGAGTGGTGGGAGTAAAAATTCAATGTCAGCAAGTTTACCTAAGTAAGTAAATCATCAATTCATTAAAGGATTAAAAAAAAAAACAATTTGAAATGTAAACTTTAAATAGTATTAAATAAGACAATTATATATATATATAATACAGTCATGTATTTATTAAAACTTGTTTAAAAACATGAGACTGTCTAATGTTGCATGTTCAAATTTTGAGTGTATTTATTCTATGTTATGACGATTTTTGGTATATTTTATTGTGACGTAAGCGCAGTGACGTAATTTTTGTTACAGACAAAAACTGGAAGCGAATATCCATTATTAATAAGATTTTTCTAATAATTTTTTAGTTACATTATTATTGAGCGTCGACTGTATCAAAGAAAAGAAAAATTAAGAACAGCGGTACAGAGGACCACAAAATAAAACATTAGTTAAAATTTGAAAAAACTCTCTTTGTTGTTTCCCCTGAGATTGGTTACAACGTCACCCTAAGATTTGTTGTAAAGGGTTTCTATAGTGTACTGCACAAGATCCCACAATTCTAGACAAGATCGAGCTGTAACTAATTCCCTAATCTTCAAGATATGTAGGGAGAATAACGCAAATCGTTCAAGTCATCATTTTGTTTGCCTAGGCACATGACAATCTACCTCTTACTTCTTACTAAGAATCAACTGTTTAAAATCCCATGAGAAAGTATCTGCATAACAGTACTGGCCAGTGAGTTATCTGCAACCAAAGATCCCGTAACAGGGGCTCAGACCGAAAATTTCAAAGGGTGTCTCCATCATCGTCAGTAATCACTGACGTACTTGTCACTGCGTCTTAGGAAAATCTGCAGCGAACAAGGGCCTCCTCCCCTGACCGGGATATGCATGCGAGGTTTGGGGACCGCTTGTGACTCTCCTATTTCCTTGTTACCGTTTCCATAAATTCCACCTTTTGAATTTTATTGGAGGGAGCCGTCTCAAACGACCCAGGGTGAATTCCACCAGAGAACCATAACCGAATAACAGAGAATGCTTAAATGGAAAGGTAGCTATTTCTTACCAGAAGCAGCGATCCTTCATGTATTCACTGAGATCCTCCGCCATTTTAGCAGGATGTGACACAAGTTCAATTTTTAAGAGGAGTTAAAAATGGCTTGAGTTTTCCTAATTCTTAGATTGTTGGCCCCAAAAAAGGCTAAATAACTGTTTTATCCTACTATTTAGTTTGGGGAGAACAGATGGGTTCGTGTCTTTCCAATGGTCTTAGCGCGATGAGAAAGACAAAGGAGTTTCGTCCAGGATTTGAACTCTAGTCACTAATTCCATTTCTTCCGACGATAACCATTACCTGAAGCACCCTCTAAACTTGAAGTATCTATCTATCTATCTATCTATCTATCTATTTATAACTGTCTGGTGTCTATTTACAACTAAAAAATAATATCACATATTGATATAATCCATATCAAACATTTTGCTGGCTGGCTGGCTATCTATCTATCTATCTATCTATGTCACATGTAATTTATGTCTCTACATAAATGATATAAGAAATATAAAAAATAAACAATTACTGCTTTCCCCCTCTCTCATTCTCTCTCTTCTCCTCTCTCTCTCTCTCTCTCTCTATATATATATATATATATATATATATATATATATATGTACATATAAATATAATGTAAATGTAATATATAATATATATATATATATATATATATATGTGTGTTTGTGTGTGTGTGTGTGTGTGTGTGTTGTATACAATTTCCGATTCACACCATTTAAATAAAACGGTATAAAACCAGAGCTGGTTAAAGAGGCAATGGAGCGCGAAAATTTAGAAAAAATCTTTTTTCGTTTCATATAGAAAAGCAAACCAGATCGGAAGCAAACAAAGTGAAAGGAAATAAAGCAGAGGAGAGAAGATAGGATAGATAGATAGAGAGAGAGAGAGAGAGAGAAGAGAGAGAGAGAGAGAGAAGAGAGAGAGGGGGAGGAAGTTACTACTTGCCCGGTCAGTCGAAACATTCCACAACACCGCATCGAAACGGAAATAGAAAAAAGGTGGGATATATATTTCAGAGCACAGAAAAATTGCTTTTCAATATATATATATTATATATATATATATATTATATACTATATTGAACCCCCTGTTGCTTATTTTATGGACGTGTGTCTCCTTTTTGTTGATTATAAGTTGATCGTTTACATGCGGGTGAGGTTCGATTTTTTTAAGATCGCTGTGGGCAACTTTCAATTGTGCATATTATTTGCGTGTGATTCATTTTAGTTTTCTTATTGATTAGGTGATTCGAAATACATATGCCTGCAGCCTCTCTCCTTCTATCTCCCTTTCTCTCTCTCCTCAATCTATTCTATATCTATTTCTATTAACTATCTATTATCTACCTCTCTATCTCTCTCATATATATAGTTTAGTCAATAATAATGTTCTTGATAATGATAGTTTAGATAAATTATATACAGCCTTGATAATGGCTCAGAAAAAGAACCGAAGTATTGGTTTTACTAATGATAACTATTTTTGAGCAACTGATTAACGCTTTCAGGGTGATTGACATAAAAAATGAAGAAAATTGAAAGACCTCCCCTCAAAAAAATAATCTTGAAAACCAATAAGGTTCTATTATTTTTAACCACATACTGGTTGGGAAATTGGGAAAAATCAAGTAATCAACATCATTTAAGATCAGTGTTACCTTCATTCAGGTGACCTTAGCATATCTTTTAAAGATTATTAATTAACCCACTTTTATAACTAATCCACTGGCTAAAATTTCAGATTGAAACACCCCCCACCCATCCCAAGAAATTCTTAAATCTTTCCAATTTATTCTCTCTTTAGATTGGTTGATTTTAAAACGGAGTGTCAACTCGTGGCAGGCCATATTTTTATGCCATAGGTAGTGATTCGGGTTCATTGACTTCCATATGTACATTCCTTATTACCTTGGACTTAGTTTTTGTACACACTGTTTAAATTCGGAGATCATTTGAGCGATAATTAGCTATTATTATTAGACTAAATTACATTTTTGGGGTGGGGGGGTGGACACAATGTTATTACTTTGCCATGTAAAAAGTTTTGTAATGCCCACTTTTTTAAAAACTTAATGATGAATACTTAGTCGAAAAAGGGTGGGTTGGATTTGCATTTTTGTGTATTTGTTTTTTGTTTTTTTTTAATTTTAAAACATTTTTGCGTGGATCTCTTTGGCTTGTAGATAGAATCTTAACAAGTATAATAAATCCAGCTTCAGAGTATATTTCTGGGGTAATGACAATGAAGAGGTACCCCAAAATACCTTCAGATCATCATAACTTGAGCCTCATCATCAGAATCAGTTTGGTGTTATACCAAGGAAGCCTATCTTTTTGGCCGGGGTCATACCCCTCTGCTGGATGTACAGTTTTAATTATTCAAAGATTTAACTCTATTATAATCAATTGATTTAAGTTTTTCAGTCTTATAGACCAGTGTTATGGACAGAGAAAATACTACAGTTTAATGTAATCCAAATAACAATTGCCCTGTTTCCAGTGGCTTCGATCCTTGGTCTGGCTAGAGATTGATATCAGCTGGTCCCAGGGAGCCACCCCCTAGGCTACACACCCTCCTTTTGATTCAAGAGACAGGGTTACATTTTATGTTCCAGTACCTGAGGCGCTTGAAAATAGGAATGCCGAAGTGACTTCCGGAATTTATTTTTTACAGGCCACGCATGAGATTCAATTTACTGCGTGATCCTCTCACGTTAATTGTCCTTTGTGTCCAACTGGCTTGGTTGGGTGTGCCAGTAAATTGAATCCAAAGAACGATTGCCTGAGGATGGAAACAAAGTGACCAGAGAAGAGAAGGTTGAGAAAAAATGTTGTGTAATAAAACCTGATGAGCTTCCTTCACCAGTGCGTGTGATCATTTACATCCATCGTATGGGTTGATAACTTCACAAAGTAAAAACAAAAAAAAAAGAAAGAGAAAAAACCACAGAAAACTGGTTTTTAGCCAGAAGAGGCTTCCGTAGAGACACTGTGATAAACGGAAATTCAGATTGAGGCCTGTAATGGCCAATATGGATGTTGTGCCACCGGAAGGGTTTGATAAAAGGGAGTCTGGTAATTCTAAACGGGATCTAAAATTGGGTCTTAGTGGGTCTTAGTGGTTGGGGCGACTGGTCAAAGATTAGGTTAAGTTGAGAGGAGAGGAGGGTAAGGCAAAGATAGGAGAGAGATGATAGGAGGTGGGAGTTTGATGGAGCTGTGTTCACGTTGTGAAATAAGCAATCATATACGAACTGGTAAGGGGTCATCACCATAGGAAGGCATACCCGTCTTAAAATTGATTGCTTGGTTAATAAGTTTACAATTGTTCACTGGATGCCTTCAATTCTGCCCTCTGCTTGATTGTTGATTCATTTTTCATAAACATTCCCTAGTGTATATTAGGAACTACATTTGGCAGAATGGTTGAGTTACTTAATATTGAACAAAGAAAATACGTATTTGGTAATGGAATTTCTATAATAATAGTCGAACACTATTCAGACAAAGGGAAAGGCTTGCAGATGGTCTTGTATTACTATAATTTATTTTATAAATACACGAATCTTCGATGAAGGGTTTTGACAAACAAACCGAAACGCAATAGGCGTCACCCCTAATAAAATATCACCCGTCAACGAAACTTGTTTGTTTTTTCATTCTTTATAAAAAATTTCATTCTGCCAGGATTCATTTCCCATTTTTTCCATTCATATATATATATATATATATATATATATATATATATATATATATATTTTACATTTCTGCATAGGTCGTTGATTCTTCATTTAAAACTAACAAACGAAATAATTACTGATAAGTAATTTTCGTTTTTTAAAATTAAAAATTGCCTTTGTTTCCTACACACACACACACACACACACACACATATATAATTATATATATATATATATTCAATATATATATTATATATGCAGATATACTACAACATATATAAACACACAAACACGTAAATATATGTTGGTGTGTGTTTGTGTGTGTGTGTGTGTATGTGTGCGATTCTGTAGTTTAGAAGTAAATTTCTAATGTGCCCACTAAGAGTACACTTTGATGGATCAAATATTTTGATTCTATTTTTTTAGATATTCGGTTATCTCCCTTTCGTTCCGTAAAGAATCTCGTTCTTTATATTAACTCTTATCTTACAACTTTGGGCTAATTTCAATGATAAAACCTTGCAACCAGCTTTAAGCAACGTTTTACTTCCATAATAAATTACCGCACATAAACTTGTTACTATGTTATTTGTCCAATTTCTCATCATATCTTTTCTATCTATATATCGACCTCCTATCACTTATCTATTTCTATCTTGTAAGGGAAATTCCGTTTCTCATCTATCTATATTAGTTATTATCTAGAAACTTGCTCTGTTTCAAATGCTTTATATCTAAATCTAAATAGGGAAAACGACTTATTGTCTCCGTTAATCCTTGTAGCGTGCTGGCATTTCCGTCAAACTTTTGGTGTTATCAACCCTTTATATTAATTACTATTAATGCTCACAAATACAATTTTTACTTCCCCCGCTGACTAATATCCTTATCATTAATTCATTACTTTTACATCTCTAATCAACTACAACAGCTGCTCAAGTAATACTTATGAACCAAACCTGTGGTTATCGCTCAGTAAAGAAACGATCAACAAATAAAAGCAATGAAAGGTAAACAAAAACAAAAAAGAAAACCAAAAAGAAAAAAAAAACAATAACAGAAAAAGAAACCACACGCAGGCTTTTACTACAGTCTTTTTCATTTTTTATTAAGTTGTATATATTTATTATATTATTATTATTATTATTATTATTTTTAGAAAACAGGATGTCCATAGTATTATCGATCAGCCGAGGCTGACAAAGCAGCTGGGTCGGTTACCACGTTCGCCGACTCCTTATTATATAAGCTAGTAATACCGAAAGCGTATGCGTTAATATTTAATAATGAAGACTGTGCCAAAGTTGATAACAAGCACAAAAAATGTTGTGATTTTAGAAAGAATTCTAATATAATCTAATCCTATTTACAGATAAAAAAGTAGTTGATGATGATGTTGATGATGATTGATGTTGCTTTATAATATTAGGAGGCATGGTATATTGTTGCATATTTAATGGTTTTGTATAAAAATAATTATGATCACTGATAAAAATAGAAAAACCACTACACACACACAGGACAACACACACAGAGACACACCACATAGAGCACACATAGGACACACATAACACAAACATTTAGACACACACGCGCTCACACATTTATGTGGAGAACGGTCTATGATGAAATACTGTTATTAAGGAGTTAAGGATTCTAATTAGTATCAAATTAATTTAGTATTAATTAACATAATAGATTAATTAATTAGTATCTTTGTAAAGTAAATAGTTTGCAATGGTTATAAATTCAGATTTATCCGCGAATGCAGACATTCAGAAAAATTATCATTCAGTTTGCAAATTTAGAAATATAGATCTGTTTTATTAGCAAGTATATTGCTTTGATAAAATGTAAAATAGGATGGTTTAATTTTTCTGGGATCATCAATATAATATATATATATATATACTATATTATTATATATATATATATATATATATGGAAGGGTCATGCGTGAGTGATATGTGTGTGTATTTATATTTCCTGATTAAGTAATATCATTTCATTTGGTTGAGATTAACACAAGATTCTATTTTGTTCATAATATTACATCATCGGAGAGTCTATTACATTAAAATAGGGAAATCGGAGTAAGAAAAAACCGTGGACAAGTTTTATGCACTATGTTATATATATATATATATATATATTATATATATATATATATATTATATTATGTGTGTGTGTGTGTATGTGTGTGTTGTGTGTTGTGTGTGTGTGTGAGTGTGTTGTTGATCAGTGTTTTTTTAACTTTTTTCTAACACTCTACTTCCTTTTGTTATTCGCTTATGCATCTAGAAATCTGACACCTGCTTTATGGATGTTGTTTAGGTCCTCTGCATCCTGATTTAGACGTTGAGTCTGCATTTCGCATCTGAATAGCTCAAGCGACTCTTATTATTAGTGTGTTCGTCATAAATAGGTTGTTTGGATATTTGCATGCCATTAAACCGGATTATTTCAGAGAAACTGACAGGTAGGGAGGGAAATTTTAGCTAAAAACGATTGTCAGTACAACAATGAGATGTTGAATCGCCCTTTTTAATTCAAGTGATTGAGACTTTCACTCTAACTTAAGCTTTTAAACCGCATACAGTTAGTAAAAAGGACGGACATCTCGTGTCACATTTTCGGACCAATATCTAATATCGGATTAGGAATCGGTTGATGAGTACAACAATATTTTCGAATCGAAGTATTTTTCAGCATCCGAAGGTCTATCATTTGGGTGGGATATTGCGTTAAAGAAAAAAAATGCTACGCAATTTACTTACTTTAATCTTATAAACAATAGACGTTGACTATTAAGCTGTGATTTTTTTTACGCTTTTTATTACAAGTCTTTGGTTTTGCATAATTCGATTGTATTTATTAAATTCAAGATAATTTCTCATCTCGTTTTTTTATTTAGAATATTTCGATGGCAATGCCTATGTTAGAACTCTTCAGTATCTGTTATATTTTTGTTCTTAAGGAGCATCTTTGTTTCACTTCCCAACCATATTTACCCTTAAAACGATTTCTTCTTTTCAGATCAATTCTTCTGTCATCCTTTTGGAGACGGCATAATTTTTAGACCTCAAATAAACGGTTTTCTTTTTTTTATTCATTTATTTTATTCTATTTTTTTAGATTAGTAACTCTCATTGTTTAATGATTTCTATACTTCAGTTTTACTGATTGGGATGATTTAACTATTAAGTATTGCCCAACCGTTTGCCACGGGTATTGATGTGACACAATTGTTCGCAAGAAAAATGACAATTTTTCCAGTTTTTTTCAGTTGCAGGCAATGATGATGTGGATATGGATACATAACATATTTTTTGATCATAACGGGATTTTGAATAGTCCAAAATTAAAAGAGATACTGAAGAAAAACCCGTAAAGTATACGGTCGAAACGTTATGAGAAAAGAACCCCCACCAAATACGAAGTCATTCCGAATGAAGAACGATTGAACCTGAGGATGTCCCCTGCCGTGGTACTGAGTTACGTTTTCTAAGTGACAATTTACTTTAAGTAGAAACTATTATTATACGAGAATTAAAAATAAATAATTTTGCTTTAAAATTATCATAACCCGTTCCATGAGTTCTTTTTGGGTTTTCGGAAGCAAAAGGTTAACCGCGTTTTCAAAACAATCTGAAATGAGAGGAAAAGACAATTATTTATAGGATTGATTTACAAGGGGAATAGAGGGAAAATCACAAAAATACAACTGCCTAAGAATATGGAAGTATAAAGTGACATAAACAAATATTTGTGCCTGGGTAAGTTTCTTCCTTCAAATGATAGAGCACATATGTTGACCATGGAATTGGGGTCTATTCAAGTGCTCCACTCCTCCACGGTGTGACATCACAGTGATGAGCCATTTTAGAAAGTATCTGGCTACAGAAAGAATGTGAGAAAAAAATTGGATTTATGCCATTATTTTTGGTGTGAAGTTTAACATAAATTAGTCTCCAGAGTGGATTTTATAATCTATATTAGAACATTATATTATCAAAACAGATTTATTAGGATTATCTATTACCAAAAAATATAAACAATTTTTGTTGAATAAAATAGGAATAATCAGGCAGGGCAAAAAAAATTGTCTACCCCTTATATAGATTTATCCAATTTTATTTTTGATTACAAGTAATGGATCAATTTTATTTTTACGCAAAATACAGGACGCATACACGCACATTGCAGCACAGACGTTGTGCGTGCGTTGTGTATATATGAAATTTTGTATGAATATTTTCTCGCTATTTTTACAACGTAATCGACTATTTTTGGCCATATTCTTCCGCTAAGATTGTTACTAAGCACTATATAGATCGAAACGAGATCTAATCCACTTACAATTCACTCATTATGATCAGAATCTATGTTAATTTCAGATTGATTCGGATTGATTGATTTTAAAACGTGGTGTCAACCAATATTGGGTTTATTTTTATGCCAAGGTTTAGGGATCGCCTTATGTATGTTGTTTCTTAAAACTTTATTGCACATAGTTATATGATATCCAAATATTAAATCTAATACAAACAATTTACACACAGTGGTATGGTTGCAGTATTCATATACTTAATAGTTTATGGGTTTCAAGTACAACTATATCTATTTAATGGGTATTTTGTTTGTGAGAAACTGCCATTATCGTTTCAAAATAAACTTAATAATTAATCCTTCAGCAAACAATTATCGCTTTAAGTATTCTATTTCTTAAACACAGATTTACAGTTATATGACATCAAATTCCTTATTGAAATACGGAATTAATGTTTAACATATATTATTTGAGCGATAGACGAGACACTAACGGGTCATGGTGATCTGGGAGTAATTTCATAGAAGTGGCGGATTCCATGTTACACAGATCTTCAGAACTAGAGGACTCGTTTGAAAAAGGACAGACTCCTTTCGCTGTTAGACTTGATACCGACGATAGGCCACCCTGTAGACTTTACTTCCCTTACTACATTTATATATAACATCATATATCATGTATTTGGTAACATCTGATCTTCACCTTGTGACTGTTCTTAGAATAGTGACTATCTTCTGTATTGGATATGCATTCTTCCCCCCCCAAAAGGGGGTTGTTCTGCTTATGGTTCTTAGCTACACTGATGGCGGCAGTACTCTGTTCTGAAGAATCTGGTGTAAATGGGAACTCCCACTTCTATCGAAATTACTCCCAGATCCACCATGACCCGTTAGTGTCTCGTCTATCGCTAATATATATGTCTTAAACATTATTGGTTTTCATAGGCAATAATTTTGATGTCATATAACTGTAAATCATGTGTATTAAGAAATAGATACTTTAACAGCGATAATGGTTTGCTGAGGATTATTATTAGTTAATTTGAAACGATATGGCAGTTCTACACACACAAATACATAAATAGATATTGTACTTCGAAACCATAAACTTATACGTATATGAATTACTTGCACCCATACCACTGTGTTGTAAATTGTTTGTATTAGTTTAATATTTGATATCCATATAACATGTGCAATAAAGTTTAAGAAACAAACCATACACATAAAGGCGTTCCCTAAACCCTTTGGCATAAATTAACCCAATATTGGTTTGACACCACGTTAAAATCAATCAATCGAATCAATCTGAAAATTACATAGATTCTGATCACTATGAAGTGATTGTAGTGATGTAGATCTCGTTTCGATCTATATATGTGCTTAGTAACAATCTTAGCGAAGAAATATGGCCCAAAATAGTCGATTACGTTGTAAAAATAGCGAGAAATATTCATACAAAATTTCATATATACACACGCACGCACACGTCTGTGCGTGCATGTGCGTGTATGCGTCTGTATTTTTGCGTAAAATAAAATTGATCCATTACTGTAATCAAAAATAAAATTGGATAAATCTATATAAGGGGTAGACAATTTTTTTGCCTGCTGATTATTCCTATTTATATTCACAAAATTGTTTTATATTTTGGTAATAGATAATACCTAATAATATCTGTTTTGATAATATAATGTTCTAATATAGATTATAAAATCCACTCTGGAGACTATTTATGTTAACTTCACACCAATATGCATAAATCAAATTTTTCTCACATTCTTTTCTGTAGCCAGATAACTTTCTAAAATGGCTCATCACTTGGTGTGTCACACCGTGGAGAGTGAGCACTTGAATAGACCCCAATTCCATGGTCAACATATGTGCTCTATCATTTGAAGGAAGAAACTTACCAGGCACAAATATTTTGTTATGTCACTTTATACTTCCATATTCTTAGGCAGTTGTATTTTTGTGATTTTCCCCTCTATTCCCTTTGTAATCAATCTAATAAATAATTGTCTTTTCCTCTTTTCTTCAGATTTTTTGAAAACGCGGTTACCTTTGCTTCCGAAAAACCAAAGACTCATGGACGGGTATGATAATTTTAAAGCAAAATTATTTATTTCTTAATCTCGTATAATATAGTTTCTACTTAGTAAATTGTCACTTAGAAAACGTAACTCAGTACCACGGCAGGGACATCCTCAGGTTCAATCCGTTCTTCATTCGGAATGACTTCGTATTTGGTGGGGGGTCTTTTTCTCATAACGTTTCGACCGCTATACTTTACGGGTTTTCTTCAGTATCTCTTTTATTTTGGACTATCAAATCCTGTTATGATCAAATATGTTATGTATCCCATATCCACATCATCATTTGCCTGCAACTGAAAAAACTGAAAATTGTCATTTTCTTGCGACATTGTGTCACATCATACCCGTGGCAAACGGGTTGGGCAAATACTTAATAGGTTAAATCACCCAATCAGTAAACTAAGTATAGAAATCAATTAAACATGAGAGTTACTAATCTAAAAAAAATAGAATAAAATAATGAATAAAAAAAAAGAAACCGTTTATTTGAGGTTCTAAAAGTATGCCGTCTTCCAAAAGGATGACAGAAGAATTGATCTGAAGAAGAATCGTTTTAAGGGTAATATGGTTGGGAAGTGAAACAAGATGCTCCCTTAGAACAAAAATATAACAGATACCTGAAGAAGTTCTACAAGGCATTGCCATCGAAATATTCTAATAAAAAAACGAGATGAGAAATTATCTTGAATTTAATAAATACAATCGAATTATATGCAAACACCAAAGACTTGTAATAAAAGCGTAAAAATCACAGCTTAAATTAGTCAATCGTCTATTGTTTATAAGATTAAAGTAAGTATATTGGCGTAGCATTTTTTTCTTTAACGCATATCCACCCCAAATGATAGACCTTCGGGATGCTGAAAATACTCGATTCGAAAATATTGTTGTACTCATCAACCGATTCTATCCCGATATTAAGATATTGGTCCGAAAATGTGACACGAGATGTCCGTCTTTTTACTACTGTATGCGTTAAAGCTTAAAGTTATGAGGTGAAGTCTCATCACTTGAATTAAAAGGGCGATTCACATCTCATTGTTGTACTGACGATCGTTTTTAGCTAAAATTTCCCTCCCTACCTGTCAGATTTCTTCTTGAAATAATCGGTTTTAATGGCATCAATATCCAAACAACCTATTTATGACGAAATAAATAAAAAATAAGCTATCAGATTCTTTAATCAGTGCACGTCTAAATAGATGCAGAGGACTACAAAACAAACATCCATAAAGCAGGTGTCAGATTCTAGATGCATAAGCGAATAACAAAAGGAAGTAGAGTGTTAGAAAAAGTTTAAAAAAACACTGATCACACACACTCACACACACACACACACACACACACACATACACACACACACACATATTATATATATATATATATATATATATATATATATATATATATACATAGTGCATAAAACTTGTCCACGGTTTTTTCTCCGATTTCCCTATTTTAATGTAATAGACTCTTCCGATGATGTAATATTATTGAACAAAATAGAATCTTGTGTTAAATCTCAACCCAAATGAAATGATATTACTTAATCAGGAAATATAATACACACACATATACACTCACGCATGACACCTTCCATATATATATATATATATATAATATATATATATATATATATATATATATATATGATGAATCCCAGAAAAATTAAACATCCTATTTTACATTTTTATCAAAGCAATATACTTGCTAATAAAAAAATCTATATTTCTAATTTGCAACTGAATGATAATTTTCTGATGTCTGCATTCGCGATAATCCTGATTTTATAACCATGCAAACTATTTACTTTACAAAGATTACTAATTAATTAATACTAATTAATTAATACTAATTAATTGATACTAATTAGAATCCTTAACTCCTTAAGTAACAGTATTCATCATAGACCGTTTCTCCACATAAATGTGTGAGCGCGTGTGTGTCTATGTTTGTGTGTATGTGTGTCTCTATGTGTGTCTCTATGTGTGTGTGTCTCTGTGTGTGTTGTCTGTGTGTGTGTAGTGGTTTTTCTATTCTTTATCAGTGATCATAATTATTTTTATTACAACCATTAATATGCAACATATACATGCCTCCCTAATAGTTATAAAGCAACATCATCATCATCAACATCATCATCAACTACTTTTTTATCTGTAAAATAGGATTAGATTATATTAGATCTTTCTAAAATCATCAACATTTTTTGTGCTTGTTATCAACTTTGGCACAGTCTTCATTATTAAATATTACGCATACGCTTTCGGTATTACTAGGCCGTTATATATAAGGAGCGGCGACGTGGTAACCGACCCAGCCTGCTTTGTTCAGCCTCGGCTGATCGATAATACTATGGACATCCTGTTTTCTAAAATAATAATAATAATAATAATAATAATAATAATAATATACAACTTAATAAAAATGAAAAAAGACTGTAGTAAAAAGCCTGGCGTGTGGTTTCTTTTTCTGTTATTGTTTTTTTTTTCTTTTTGTGTTTTTTTTTTTTTTACCTTTCATTGCTTTTATTTTGTTGATCGTTCTTTACTGAGCGATAACACAGGTTTGGTCATAAGTATTACTTGAGCAGCTGTGTAGTTGATAGAGATGTAAAAGTAATGAATTAATGATAAGGATATTAGTCAGCGGGGGAAGTAAAATTGTATTTGTGAGCATTAATAGTAATTAATATAAAGGGTTGATACACAAAAGTTGCGGAAATGCATGCACGCTACAAGGATAACGGTAGAGCATACGTCGTTTATCCTGATTTAGATTTAGATATAAAGGCATTTGAACAGAGCAGTTTCTAGATAGATAACTATATAGATAGATGAGAACGGAATTCCTTACATAGATAGATAGATAGATAGATATATAGATATATAGATAGAAAGATATGATGAGAGTTGGACAAATAACAAGTATCAAGTTATGTGCGGTATTTATTAGGAAGTAAAACGTTGCTAAGCTGGTTGCAAGGTTTTATCATTGAAATTAGCCCAAAGTTGTAAGATAAGAGTTAATATAAAGAAACGAGATTCTTTACGGGGAACGAAGGGAGATAACCGAAATATCTAAAAAAATAGAATCAAAATATTTGATCCCTCAAAAGTGTACTCTTAGTGGCACATTAGAATTTACTTCTAAACTACAGAATCGCACACATACACACACACACACACACACACACCACATATATGTTACGTGTTTGTGTGTTTATATATGTATGTACGTATATCTGCATATATATATATATATATATAATATATATAATATATATATATATGTGTGTGTGTGTGTGTGTGTGTGTGTGTAGGAACAAAGGCAATTTTTATTTTAAAAAACGAATTAACTTGTCAGTATTATTTCGTTTGGTTAGTTTTAAATGAAGAATCACGACCTATGCAGAAATGTAAATATATATATATATATATATATATATATATATATATATATATATGAATGGAAAAATGGAAATGAATCTGGCAGAATGAAATTTTATAAGAATGAAAAAACAACAAGTTTCGTTGACGGGTGATATTTATTAGGGTGACGCTATTGCGTTTCGGTTTGTTTGTCAAACCTTCATCGAAGCATTCGTGTATTTATAAAATAAATTATTAGTATACAGACATCTGCAAGCCTTTCCTTTGTCTGAATAGTGTCGACTATTATTAATAGAAATTCCATTACCATACGTATTTATCTTTGTTCAATATTAAGTAACTCAACATTCTGCCAATGTAGTTCCTAAATATACACTAGGGAATGTTTATGAAAATGATCAACATCAAGCAGAGGGTCAGAATTGAAGGCATCCAGTGAACATTGTACTTATTAACCAAGCAATCAATTTTAAGACGGTAATGCCCTTCCTATGGTGATGACCCTTACCAGTTCGTATATGATTGCTTATTTCACTAACGTGAACACAGCTTCCATCAAACTCCCACCTCTATCATCTCTCTCCTATCTTTGCCTTACCCTCCTCTCCTCTCAACTTAACCTAAAATCTTTGACAGTCGCCCAACCACTAAGACCACTAAGACCCAATTTAGATCCCGTTTAGAATTACCAGACTCCTTTTATCACCCTTCCGGTGGCACAACATCCATATTGGCCATTACAGGCCTCATCTGAATTTCCGTTTATCGACAGGTGTCTCTACGGAAGCCTCTTCTGGCTAAAACCAGTTTTCTGTGGGTTTTTTCTCTTTCTTTTTTTTTGCTTTTTACTTTGTGAGTATATCACCATACGATGGATGTAAATGATTCACACGCCTGGTGTAGGAAGCTCATCAGGTTATTACACACATTTATTTTTCTCACCTTCTCTTCTCTGGTCACTTTGTTTCCATCCTCAAGGCAATCGTTCTTTGGATTCATTTACTGGCACACCACCAAGCCAGTTGGACACAAGGACAATTAACGTGAGAGGATCACGCAGAAATTGAATCTCATGCGTGGCCTGTAAAAAATAAATTCCGAGAATCACTTCGGCATTCCTATTTTCAGTCGCCTCAGGTACTGAACAATAAATGTAACCCTGTCTCTTTGAATCAAGGAGGTGTGTAGCCTAGGGGGTGGCTCCCTGGGACCAAGCTGATATCAATCTCTAGCCAGACCAAGGATCGAAGCCACTGGAAACAGGGCAAATTGTTATTTGGATTAGCATTAAACTGTAGTATTTCTCTGTCCATAACACTGGTCTATAGACTGAAAACTTAATCAATGATTTATAATAGATAAATCTTTGAATAATTAACTGTACATCCAGCAGAGGGGTATGACCCCGGCCAAAAAGATAGGCTTCCTTGGTATAACACCAAACTGATTCTGATGATGAGGCTCAAGTTATGATGATCTGAGGTATTTTGGGGTACCTCTTCATTGTCATTACCCCAGATATACTCTGAGCTGGATTTATTATACTTGTTAAGATTCTATCTACAAGCCAAAGAGATCCACGCAAATGTTTTAAAATTAAAAAAAAACAAAAAAAAACAAATACACAAAAAATGCAAATCCAACCCACCCCTTTTTCGACTAAGTATTCATTCATTAGATTTTTAAAAAGTGGGCATTACAAACTTTTACATGGCAGTAATACATTGTGTCCACCCCCCACCCCCCAAAAAATGTATTTAGTCTAATAATATAGCTAATTATCGCTCAAATGATCTCCGATTTTAACAGTGTGTACAAAAACTAAGTCCAAGGTATAAGGAATGTACATATGAATGTACAATGAACCCGAATCACTAACCTCATGGCATAAAATATGCCTGCACGAGTTGACAACTCGTTAAAATCAACCAATCTAAAGAGAGAATAATTGAAAAGATTAAGCAAATTTCTTGGGATGGGTGGGGGGTGTTCAAATCTGAAATGAGGCCAGTGGATTAGTTTAATAAAAGTGGGTTATTGAATAATCTTAAAAGAATATGCTAAGGTCACCTGATGATAGGTAACACTGATCTTAATGAGTGTTGATTACTTGATTTTTCCCATTTCCCAACAGTATGTGGTTAAAAATAATAGAATCCTTATTGTTTTCAAGATTTTTTTTTGAGGGGAGGTCTTTCAATTTTCTTTATTTTTTATGTCATCACCCTGAAAGCGTTAATCAGTTGCTCAAAATAGTTATCATTAGTAAACCAAGTACTTTCGGTTCTTTTCTGAGCCATTATCAAGGCTGTATATAATTTATCTAAACTATCATTATCAAGACATTATTATTTGACTAAACTATATATATAGAGAGAGATAGAGAGGTAGATATAGATAGATATAGAAATAGATATAGATAGATTGAGAGAGAGAGAGAGGGAGAAGGAAGGAGAGCTGCAGTCATATGTATTTCGAGTCACCTATCAATAAGAAAAAACTAAAATGATCACACGCAAATAATATGCACAATTGAAGTTGCCCACAGCGATTCTAAAAAAATCGAACCTCACCCGCATGTAAACGATCAACTTATAATCAACAAAAGGAGACACACGTCCATAAATAAGCAACAGGGGTTTCATATATATATATATATATATATATATATATATATATATATATATATATATGAAAAGCAATTTTCTGTGCTCTGAAATATATATCCCCACCTTTTTTTTCTATTTCCGTTTCGATGCGGTGTTGTGATTGTTTCGACTGACCGGGCAAGTAGTTAACTTCCTCCCCCTCCCTCTTCTCTCTCTCTCTCTCTCTCTCTCTCTCTCTCTCTCTCTCTCTATCTATCTATCTATCTATCTCTCCTCTGCTTTATTTCCTTTCCACTTTGTTTGCTTCCGATCTGGTTTGCTTTTCTATATGAAACGAAAAAGATTTTTCTAAATTTTCCGCTCCATTGCCTTCTTTAACCAGCTCTGGTTTTATACCGTTTATTTTAATGGTGTGAATCGGAAATTGTATACACACACACACACACACACACACACACACACATATATATATATATATATATATATATATATATATACATACATATATATATACATATATATATATATATATATATATAGAGAGAGAGAGAGAGAGAGAGAGAGAGAGAGAATGAGAGAGGGGGAAAGCAGTATTGTTTATTTTTTTTATATTTCTTATATCATTATGTAGAGACATAAAATATACATGTGACATAGATAGATAGATAGATAGATAGCCAGCCAGCCAGCAAAAATGTTTGATATGGATTATATCAATATGTGATATGTATTTTTAGTTGTAAATAGACGACCAGACTGTTTAATAGATAGATAGATAGATAGATAGATAGATACTTCAGTTTAGAGGCGTGCTTCAGGTAATGGTTATCGTCGGAAGAAATGGAATTAGTGACTAGAGTTCAAATCCTGGACGAAACTCTTTGTCTTTCTCATCGCGCTAAGACCATTGGGAAAGACACGAACCCATCTGTTCTCCCCAAACTAAATAGTAGGATAAAACAGTTATTTAGCCTTTTTTGGGGCCAACAATCTAAGATTAGGAAAACTCAAGCCATTTTTACTCCTCTTAAAAATTGAACTTGTGTCACATCCTGCTAATGGCGGAGGATCTCAGTGAATACATGAGGATCGCTGCTTCTGGTAAGAAAATAGCTACCTTTCCATTTAAGCATTCTCTGTTATTCGGTTATGGTTCTCTGGTGGAATTCACCCTGGGTCGTTTGAGACGGCTCCCTCCAATAAATTCAAAAGGTGAATTTATGGAAAGCGGTAACAAGGAAATAGGAGAGTCACAAGCGGTCCCCAAACCTCGCATGCATATCCCGGTCAGGGGAAAGAGAGGCCCTTGTTCGCTGCAGATTTTCCTAAGACGCAGTGACAAGTACGTCAGTGATTACTGACGATGATGGAGACACCCTTTGAATTTTCGTCTGAGCCCCTGTTACGGGATCTTTGGTTGCAGATAACTCAACTGGCCAGTACTGTTATGCAGATACTTTCTCATGGGATTTAAACAGTTGATTCTTAGTAGAAGTAAGAGGTAGATTGTCATGTGCCTAGGCAAACAAAATGATGACTTGAACGATTTGCGTTATTCTCCTACATATCTTGAGATTAGGGAATTAGTTTACAGCTCGATCTTGTCTAGAATTGTGGGATCTTGTGCAGTACACTATAGAAACCCTTTACAACAAATCTTAGGGTGACGTTGTACCAATCTCAGGGAACAACAAAGAGAGTTTTCAATTTTAACTAATGTTTTATTTTGTGGTCCTCTGTACCGCTGTTCTTAATTTCTTTTCTTTGATACAGTCGACGCTCAATAATAATGTAAACTAAAATTATAGAAAAATCTATTAATAATGGATATTCGCTTCCAGTTTTTGTCTGTAACAAAAATTACGTCACTGCTTACGTCACAATAAAATATACCAAAAATCGTCATAACATAGAATAAATACACTCAAAATTTGAACATGCAACATTAGACAGTCCTCATTGTTTTTTAAAACAAGTTTTAATAAATACATGACTGGTATTATATATCTATATATAATTTGTCTTATTTTAATACATATTTAAAGTTTACATTTCAAATTGTTTTATTTTTTAATCCTTTAATGAATTTGATGATTTTACTTACTTAGGGTACAAACTTGCTGACATTGAATTTTTTACTCCCACCACTCAGGCAATATGTTTCAAAAATCTATTTTTACATCTCCCAGAGGGTGTTTTTTTTATTTTGTACTAGTAACAATAACAATAAAATAGAATAGATGTATAACAAAATTAGGTATAAAGAAATTAAATCCTGATTACAATTACGCTCACCAAACTTTTACTTCCTCTAGAGCAGGTATTGATGGTGATATCTTAATGGTTCTAGCATCTTAGAACTTATGCTATGCGTCTTAATACGGATGAGTTATACTCATATTATCAGTAGCATCAAAATCAAGGTGGATAACTTCTCGGGTTGATACAAATATTATCTATGTGCAAACTTAAGTCCGTGGGGCAGATTTTAGTTAAAACTGGTGTTCTTTGAATGGTGTACCTCTCTGCAAAATAGTTTAGTCAGTTGTTTTATTCATACATACGTGATGGCTGCCCCATCGAATTTCAGTATAGCTCCACTATTTTGTATCAATCCCATGATATCAAGCAATACTTGACCCTCAACTTAACCCAGACTTCATCATCGAATATTAATGAAGTAGCCGGATTTATATCAGAACGTCAATCTCTTAGATGGATTCTTTCCCAAAAGTTAAACGTTTGTGATGTTCAGTTTATATCATAGTGCCCTTCTCCAAGATGCGAGATCTATCAAAATCTTAGTATGCACCACGGCATGAATGTGTTAGAGAGGTCCACCTGCCTTTTGACATGTATTATGCTGGATGCTAAGTGAACCTTACCATCAGGGAAATCTGATGAAGGAACTGGTTTAGTTACTGTTCACTCGACCATGCGACAGGTCGTTGTTCATATTCGTGAAAACCCTATTTAACATTAATTCTGAAGAGGTAACCTCTCAGTCGATATGGGCGCTCCAATCTAATACAATAATTCCAGTAATAGTAGAAAGTATATAAACATCACTATAATTCCAAGCCAGTCCCATCACTATAAGTACACTGTATAAAACAACCTATATATATATATATATATATATATATATATATATATATATATATATATATATATATATATTAATACTCGTGTTATTTGATTGTACGTTCGTTATCATCTTACAATACCCTCTGGGTAAAAACGAGTTCGTCCAAATGGTCTAAAATGAAATACAAAAATGTAAATCCTGATTATCTGTTGTTCCTTATCCGCCGAATACTTATTTCTTATGAAGATTGTCACCTCATCTAAATATTGGACCATTCCGTTTTCATTATAAATGAAAGAAAGGGAAAAAAGGAACATACTACAAAGATAGATAGAAAGCAAGAAAGAGGGTGGAAATATTGAGAGAGGGGGTGAGTGCACGGAAACGATAACGTTAATCTGTTTCAATCGAACATAAAAAAAGATGAAAAGAAGGAGGGAACGAAGGATAAAGAGCGAGCGAGAGGGAGAGAGAGAGCGGGAGGGGGAGAGTGTTAAATCGAAATTATTATACTTTTAACACATTGAAGTATTTAGCAATAGCTCTTAATTAAACATATCAAACGTTTTTATGATTAAATTATCATACTGTGGTGTATATACAAGTGCTGCTATTCACTATAAATACACTGTAAAGCCAACGGACGCCAGGAAAAATAACCTATAAGGTTATTATTAAACTCTTACAGTTGATAATATATCTGCATTAATTTCAACATGACGAATTTAATAAAATCCCAAGAAAAAATAGATCCAATCCAATCAAAATATTTTAAAAAGTTACCATGTTTATTTCAAATCTCCTATACGGAACATTAAATGTCAAAATATCTTTTAGAAAAGAAAGAAAAAAAGGGAAGAAAAAGAAAGAAAAAAGAAAAAGAAAGGAAAAAAGAAGAAACTATCGGTTTTAAATATCGATTTTTAGATGTTTACTTTATGCTGCTAACGAAAAAAATAGTGTCTGGCATCCGAACGCGATAGCGTATATAAAAAGACTAACCGGTCATAAAAAGAGAATAATCGGTCAGGCGGTGCAGAGTGAAAAAATGGCCTGTTGTGCATTTAGTCTGCCGGATATAGTAGACTAGTCAGGCTGAAAATCGAACTGTATAAAAATCGGTAGCTGCGATCTTTGCTTCCCCCTTCCTCCACCATTTTGTTTTTTCGTTTTTGAGCCCCTGGACAATCCCCCCTCTGTCTCTCTGTCTCTCTGTCTCTCTGTCTCTATCTCTGTCTCCTCTGATTATTATTATTTCTTCTTTCTTTTTTAGCTATCTCTCTCTCTCTCTCTCTCTCTCTCTCTCTCTCTCTCTCTCTCTCTCTCTCTCTCCTCTATCTCATTTTCTCCCATTATTATTGCTACTTTTACTCTTTTTAGTACCCCCCTCTCTCTCTCTGTCTGTCTCTGTCTGTCTGTCTGTCTCTCTCTCTCTCTCTCTCTCTCTCTCTCTCTCTCTCTCTCTCTCTCTCTCTCTCTCTCTCTGGTGAATTGAGTTCATGTTAAATAGGAAAAAAGTGAAGGTTATTTTTTCTCTTCTGAAGTCTAAAATGTAAATGCTAAACCCAGTCAATGTGTGGGTGGTTAAGATTTAAACTTTCGCTTAGCTGGAATTTTAAGTTTTATTTTGGTCCATACTCATTTGGAATTTATATCCTTACGGATATTATAAAAAAAAACTCGGGAATGAATAGAGTAGGTATTACTTTTGATTCTAGAAGTCACGTACGCACACACACACAACATACACACACACAGACAGACACACACACACACAAATACTCAATCACACAGCACGAACACGCACACTTTTGTTTAATTCTGAGATAAACAGCAAATTATATATATATATATATATATATATATATATAGTATTGGAAAATTGAAAATACGGTGTTTGATTATGGTTGAAAGAGCTGTATTTATCAGTTATAGTGTATAATACATTTAAGGTGTGATTGTTATCATTGGTTTCAAAGCAGCGTATTAGCTAGGCCCCTGTCTTGTTAAGTCACGTACGCTGGTTTGAAATCATTGATAACGATCACAACTTAAATGTACTATACTTTATAACATATATATATATTCATCCGGAATTTGAACATGGTATCTTGATTCCAAATTGCGGACCAATATCAGTTATCCCACCTGCATATCATACATTTTATTAGATAGATAGATAGTTAGAGACGTGAGTGAAATTCTACCACACTTTAATACTCTTCAATTCATATATACAAAATGTTTATGATTTTTCCTTTTACAATTTCTCCTGATTTTACGAATGTCTCTCAACAAGTGTACATTTGCTTAAATGTTGGTATAATAATCATTTTTCTTTCTCTTTAAATAAGGAATGAACACCTAATTGACAAACAAGCAGAAATCAACTTGATATTTTTTTTTGTATTCATGTAATTAACGATGAAATTCTCATCACAGTTCCAAAAGTCATTCTTTATTGGAAAGGCCATTTTTAACAACAATAGAATTTGAAAATCTTCCAAGCAGACAAGGAAAACATCTCACCACAGAGAAGATCATTTCATGGATCCACTGTTTTAATTTCATGATCATAAAGTAACGATAAAAATCTGATGACAGAAAGATGTGTCAAATAGTAAAAACTATATTGTCATGTGTTTCTGTGCCGCCCACAAAAAGACGATATCAAAGACCAACAGAAGAATCGAAGAATAATGCTGTATGTACATGTTCAAGAAAGAATTTTGAATAAGAAAAGAAAGAAAAATGTCTGTATTTATCAAGTGACGCTTGATATGAATTATCTTCATATTTCGGATTGTTGTCCTTATATTTATTGTGGTATGTATAGACACAATGTTCAAATATATATAAGATATATCAAATATATTAATTCGGTACGGACCCGATGCATTGATAGAATGGCGAGAGTCTTAAAGAAAGATACTTTACTATAATGAACTTTCTCTTCTAATCTATGTTCAATTATATAATTTTAACGTTTAAAAAACATTTTAAAGAAGTGTCCACTAACTTACATAAAATTTTATTTTATTTTATTTATATCTTAAGTTAGTTCTTATAAAATTCCTATTCATTTTTATAAACACTAAGAATCTGTTCAATCAATAAATTAATCCAAATTTACAAACTTATTTACTTTAGATTTTTAATGGCTAGATGTCATAGAATAATCTTAACAGGAAGTAGTAATATACAATACTAAATTTCGGGATATTCTCATTTCAATCCCCTAAGTCAGATTCAAACATTTTATTAAAATTAGACTTCCTTGAATTATTCGTTTGAATTCAAGGTTATCGTCTTATGAGTTATTTTATGGTAATTAAAAACCCACCTAAACAGATCCCGAAGTTACAATGGCCTGCACATTGTGTTTACACATACCACGATAAAGATGAGGAAAACAGTCCAAAATATTAAAATTATTCAAGAAATAAAATATTCAATTGTTTTTCGCTAAACAACAGAGATTTCTATAAAGAGCAACTGAAGCTCGGAATGCATTTGAATCTAACTTTTTTCTGCACATGTACAACAGCATAAGGGGGTTGCCTATACGTGTTCACTGTGTTGGCTTTAGTGAAAAGCTTACAATTAAGGCACGCGGTGAATGCGTAGGGGAAGTCCATTGAGCAACAATTTCAACCAATTTTACAACAACACAATTTTATATTCCTGTGAGTATTATTACTCTTTTTCTGTATTTGAAATTCTACATGGAAATTCCTTTTGATATTTTTGAAAATAAAACTTTTGCATGATTCTTGACATTTTAATGTATTGATATATTTTGATTCAATAAAGATTCTTACAACTTAAAGATAATCGTCCTTTTTATTTTTTTCATTGTATTTTCTACATGTTTGCATTTCACATAGAGCTAATACCTTTGGGAGAAGTAGGAATCAAACTATTCTTCTTCCTGCTATGGATAAATAGTAGGGCAGACTGGACACTTTAACATGAAGTGTTTTTTTTGTGTGTGTGTTTGCATAATTACCTCTAATAATAAACAATAATTTACAATTCACATTATATTAAATCTGATTGCAATTTAAATACATCCATTGTTCTAATACTTAAGACGAAAAATCTCCCGATAATTTACATCAGTGTTAGCTGAAAAAATTCCTGTTTACTATCTAGGATTTAATTTTAGAAAACCAATAAAATATATTATACGTATTATACTGTCCATTATACGTATGATTCTTTTAATAAAAATATTTAAAAAATCATTTCAATATAAAACAATTTAATAATAATAACTTAAATTTAATTATTTCATTAACGTAATTGTAAAAAAAACATTAATGCATTGATACATTTCAATAAATTGCAACTTGAAAGTTGCAGAGTTAGACAAAGAAATTAGATTTAAATTGTTACATAATTGGTGGGTATACATACCATCAGTTTTGAACTGTTACTGTAGAAAATAGATTTGAATTCGAACCAGGAAAATATTATTGGAAATACAAAGCTGGACGTTAGATTTGATTGGCATTTAGCAATCTTATTTTGACCTCCGCTTTCTGTTTGCGAGGTGAACGTGAAAATAGATACTCAGTATGCAGTGAGTCGTCATTGTGTAAAGGCGTACTTAGCCAGGCTCGCTTGCACGCGCGTGGTTATTGGTTCCAAGTCCTAAGAAATAGATATGGGATTCACAAAGATATATGCCTTGAGTTTGTCACCAAAAGCACAATAACAACCTATGGCATCTCGACAATAATATTAAGACACCAGTTACAAAAGAAAAGAAGACAATAACTAAGAAGCAAGAAGAGAAATCGACGAATTGATACCCAGAAGTAACGAGAAATACCAAACCAAGCCATGAAGATAGCTACTCTAGAAGAAGTTACAGTAAGATGATTTAGTATGGGAGACACAACCACGGGTGTCCCTCATATAATAAATAGTATTCTTATATGTGAAAACAGTTATACATATCAGATGTCTATACAACAACAAAAAAGAATAATTAAAAAGTGTGCAAATGTCTGTCCATGTCTTTTGTCAATAGCATTGGGTGTATGAAAAGAAAAAAATATTTTTTTAAATATTACATTGATCATTTGGAGAAAATTCTAAATAGCTAGAAAATGAATTTTAATCGACATGCACTAAATGACTTGTCACAGTGCAAATATTTAGCGTTAATAGAGCATGAGTGAGGGTGTAGGGTCTCTATTTATATCTTACCGTGTAATATAGTTACAAGCACACAAAAAATTGGGGGGTGAATTAATTCAGAGTTCAATTTTGGGCTGAATGTGTTTATGTTCTGAGCATTAATGTTTCTGAAAAACAAAACTATGAATTCAAACCAGTTGCTGACCAGGAAAAGGATGAGCCCCGCCAGGCTATTGCTGCCCAAGGCACACAAACACAAGCAGCAGCACCCCTACGACCAAACCAGGTTATGGGATCAGTGTGAGGGTGATGATATATGTAAAAGAATATATTCAAATACTGCTTAGTAAACAATCTATCTGATGTCTCTAATGTGTATTGTCAGTTGACCGAAATTCTTAGCATTATTGTTGTTGCTGTTGTTTACTAAATTTTACTTACTGAAGCAGATATCTCAGGTTGCTTTTTATCAGATTACCAACGGGGCCAGAATGTGACACAAGCTCAGTTTAATATGGTGTGTTCTGCAAGATGCAAGCCTTGTGTGTGTGTGTGTGAGTGTGTGTGTGTGTGTCTGTCTGTCTGTCTGTCTGTCTGTCTGTATGATGTTCTTCAGAAAATAATGTATAAGTTGACTGGAATATCTATTTGACGTTTGAAAAAGCTGAACGTTTTTTACCTCAAAGTAAATATTTACTGACACGTCATCATGTCAGCTGGATACAAGGATCATGTTGCTGCCTGTGGGGATGTCTCCCCCCCCACCCGGGGATCACGCTGATATTACATATCTTACCGGTCCAGTGGCCGAAACCGCGGCAAACAGGTTCCGAAGAACGAGGTAAGTAAGTATATTATAGAAGTATAATAGGAATATCAAAAGCACTCATCGTATGATGAATCGAGCAAGTCTAGAAGAATGAGAAACAAGAGTTTTGTATCAAATAATCCCTGTGACATCATAAGATGACCTTTTTTATTTTTAATACAAAGCTTGTTTATAATAAGAATTGAACTCGACAAACAATGGGGCCACAAGACACCATTTAATATTAGCCATGTTTGTATCCCAGTTAAATAAACAAATTGAATTATTCTAAAAAGTTTTCTTTCTTTTTACGAGGACATACAACTGGAAACGTTTGAAAAGATAGCTCTGAATAGAGGAAGGCTCAATAAAATTTTATGTAGAAATTTTTGTATTTTGAGTGCTTCAATATGCTTAACGATAAAAACTTCAATAATGGAAGTAACATTTTATCAACCATGGCTTATATAGTAATCAACCCATTTGTTGCAGTTGCAATTGATTAAGAAATTACGATACATAAAGTAGCAAATATAAAAGCAAAACGTTTCGGCCGCTATATCCCCGTACCATCGCTGAGGTATTTCCTGTCGATCAATTAACCAACCTGGGAAATCATTTTAAATAGTTTGGCTGTTGATTATTCATTATTTGAATAAGATCTTCTAAAGTTCTTCGAGACCCAAACTATTCAAAATGATTTCCAAAGTTGAGTCATTGCTATGCTCGGATACACTGGAAGACCGAAACATTGTATTTATTCATACCATAATAAAGATGAGGACAACTGCCCGAAAAATAAAAATATGCGCATGAAGCCTCATCTAAAATATTCCGATAAATATAAAAACATTTCAAATTTAACTGAGATTACTTATAGACAAATTAAATGGACCATATGACCTTAAGGCACCCCTTCCGCTATCTCGACTCGTGGGGACACTTTTCTCATTTACACCGCAAAAATCCAGTTGTTAGTTAGGGGTTAGGGTTAGGGGCTAGGGTTAGAGTTAGGGGTTAGTTTTATAATTAAAGAAAAACTCTAAAAATCGTCTGTAAACAATTAACCGGATTTTGACAGTGTAAATGGAAAAAATGTCCCCACGAATCGAAATCGCAAAAGGGGCGCCTTAAGGTCATATGGTCCAATTAAATAAAAGTAATTATTGAGTAAAAGATTTTTTTTTTTTAAAGTAGTCAGAAATAAATCCTCTTGTTCAAGATCAAAGAGACTCTCGTGACGCAACGGTTATCGTCGTTGAAAATGACTCGGCAAAATGAGTTCTCAAAGCATAAAGTAATAGATACCCCCCACGTTGAATATATAATTCCACGTTAAAACATAAAGGTAGTAGATACATTCAGGTTTCAATATATACCTCCATGTTAAAGTATAAAACTAGTTGATACCTCCATGTTAAAATATACCTCCATGTTGACGTATAAAGGTAGTAAATACCTCCATGTTGAATTTCAAGATAACTCAGACTGGTTAGCGCATCGTTATGACAGTTGATTCGATGGTGCTAGCTTGTAATAAACCTGGATGGAGAGCCACCATCTACCGGTCTGTGAAAGAATTTGAGCCCAAGCGAATTAAACCCCAAAAATTGAAGCATGCTATTAGAAAGTGGCATTTCCAGTCCAGCAATATTTAAAGTGGAGAAGTTCAAACATGTAGTTTATGTCGAAGCGTATGTCTCTCCGGAACTGGCCTGGTGAGTCATCTGAGAAAACACAAAGATACAGTGTCAAATGCTACTGACACTCAACTATATAAAAAAAAGAAAAGAACAGGAAATGGAATTACTCGTACACGAGTTGACAGTCAATAAAGACAGCCAACAAACAACCCATATTTTTGATGGTATGGTACCTTTTGAACACAGGAAAATATCTATTCATATGAATAGATAAGAATAATCCAAAATTCAATTTGTCATGTTAGAATGAGTGCAGGCGTTGAGGAACAAAAAAAAAGTTGTTTTGAAATAGACTTCCTTTGTGAAAAAGGATTTTAGTTAAAATCAAAATAATCCTTGCAAGTACCGTGACTTGCATAGGACAAGATCGTTGCGGATTCAAGGTAGGCATTTATCCAACCCATTCACTACTTGTAGGATCTTATACAAGGTTTCGAATATGGGGCATCCATTACACCATTACGAATTCAAGTGATGGTAGATACTACTTCATGATATTTCAGTAATGGTTAATAAACTTATAACAGCAGTCTTAATTCATTTTTTGAAAATGAGATGAGGTTGTCAGTGAATTTGTAGATAACCTCATCACATTTTAGACCGCTATAATGGTATTCTAAGTTCTGTCTTCACGGAGCGCTTAAATTAATAATCTGTTGAATTCTTCGGAACTGTTGAAATTCATATAAGGTGATCAGTATTCAGCTGAGTTGCAAGTTGAATCAATGCTGATAATCCAGACTTGGTAGAAGGCTTAAATAGCAAGTTGGGCGATTCCTCCTTGTACCTTGGACAAATCCATTCCCAGAATTCTCATTAGCTATTGCTTTTAGTGTGAATATTTTTATCCATATATACCCAACACTTGACTGTTCTGGTAGTTTTCACAGAACGTATATTTGGTTACAGTCTGTCTTTTTTTTCGTCTGGTGACTAGACGCTAGTCACGGCCTTCCTGTGAAGAGGAGTATGATGTTGATTCTACCCCCCCCCCGTTGCGCGGACGTAATGGCCTTTGAGGGGAAACTAGTTCATTTCGGCCAAGCGGATTACAGAGGAGCCACCTGGACAATGCCCGGGGTATTTTTGTCTGCATTTGCACAGGTGGCGAAACGACGCTGGGTGATTTCGGATTCCTGGGTGATGTCATTACAGTTCCTGAGGAAATGCACTAGCTGGCACAGGGCTGTCGAGATAGCCAAGTGAATAGTGGATGGCAACACATGACTCCAGGTATCCTTGGATAATGACCTGGTATGAAGATGAGTTATCCTCTAATATCGGAACACGCCCATCCAGAGCATCAGGTTATCTTTTTCTCAACTGCTGGCTGTGTGAAGACATACCATCCTGTCCGCAGCGCCATGTTGAAATTCGTATAAGATGATCAGTATTCAGCTGTTGCAATTTGAATCTGTGCTGAGAATTCAGACTTGGTAGGAGGCTTAAATAGCAGGTAGGGCTATTCCATTGTAAACCTTGGCCAAGTGAATTACCAACCTTACTGTGAAGGTGAGTATTATGTTGATTCTAAAGGAAATAAAATCATCACTCACCACCTGAATACTGAATATAAGAATTTATTTCTACCATTACACATTAGTTACTGGGAAGATCAGCTGATACAATCCCTGAGCGGCTAGAGAGGCTGGAGGGAATATTGCTGCCAATATAGAACTAAACTAAATAAACTCCATCTTTTCATATTCATTTTTTGTAAAAATAATGATTCAGAAATAAATCATAAGATATTTAGAATAGAAAAGGGAGTTTACAATTTACAATCACCCGGTATATTCACCTACATACAAAACATTCAGATATGATTTAGAATTCTAGGAGGAAATTAGAGCAGAAAATGTAACCCGATGTAAATGAATGTGTTATTTATGTTAATATGTCACTGAACTGTAAAAATCCGATTTTTATAGAGACAAACCCCAGAAAGCATAATTTAACCAGGAAATGTTCCATTGGAATGGATTGATTTGAGAACCAGGCAAATGTAAAAATAAGAATAAATCAAAAGCTGATCTACAGGAAAGTGCAAATTCCCAGAGGCAAGGTGAATGCAGACAGTCAGTTGGACTAAACAGTCCAGTGACTTTTATCCAGTTTGGTCGGCAGAAATCAGAAATCGCTATGTTTAGTTTACTTTCATTTCATCTACGACAAGAAGATGAATGGAAAATTCCCAGGAAATTCCAAGGCGCGTGGTGTAATGGTTAAAGTCATGGGAACCAGACTCGTCGCCCCGAGTTCAAATCCGGGACGTGGAAATTGCATTTTCATTTAGCGCTAATACCCTTGGAAAAGATATGAATCATACTCTCGCTCCAGCTATGGATAAATAGTAGGGCAGACTCGGCTCTTTAACCTTGGTTAGGCAACCGGTCTAGGAGAAGGAAAACTCTAAATTCAAACCTGTTAGACTTCGCGTTATAAATTGACCTTGTGCCACATTCACCTCTTCCCGAGGGGCTTAGTCACGAGGGTGTGTCAAAATAATGCCATTTTGTTTAGGATAGGTATAATTACCAACACAGGAACGTGTACCATACATCAACATAAAGATGGTCTTCTCTGGATCACATCCCTACTTCTCCACATAGTCACCGTTTCTCTCAATAGTAATGTTCCACCTTCGAATGAGAGCATGCATCCCTGTCTCGTAAAATTCTGTTGACTGTTCTTTGAGCCACTTATTCATTACAGATTTCACTTCCTCATCACTGGAATAATGTTTGCCTCAGACTATTATCTCTTCGGTCCCACGAAAGAAGGTTTGAGAGCAAACAATATTCTAGTGCCGAAAGAGTGAAATCTGTAGTGAAGAAGTGAAATCTGTAGTGAAGAAGTGGCTCAAAGAACAGTTAACAGTTCACAAACAATACACGTAGAGACAAAAAGGCGCGTAGGCACAAAATTCAAAGAACGTATTCTACGTCTGTGATGAAATCCAAGGAAATGATTTTGTGCTAAACTAATATATATATATATATATATATATATATATATATATATATATATTAAAAGTTATAGGCAGAAAACCTACTTAAGTTCCACCCAAGGATCATCAGGGCTACCTTCAACGAATTGATTAAAATAAATAGAATTACATTAATTAAAATATATAATTAAAATATAAATTAATTATTTAATTTGGTGCAGTTAACTAATGTTAATTAATGACCCTTGGGTGAAACTTAAGTAGATTCTCTGCCTATAACTTTTACTAAATCTGCTCTACTAATGTATTGAGCACTCTTATTTTCTATTATCACCCCATTTATTCTGTCTATTATTTACCCACGGTCGAATTTGTGAACTCGATATTATATTCCCCGGTAGGTCACCTTCTTTACATCTTTATATAAAGTCGTCAGTAAATAAAGTATCATCTAGACAGCGAGGGAGTCTGTCCCCTTTTCAATAGCGCTAGACCAAGGAGATTGTTTTGGCGTCTGGGGTGGAGAGCAGCACTTACCAGCACCCCTTACTTTATCGCACAATTTTACGTTGAGTTGATGAGGGCCGGTATCTAACCTAGAAACTTGTGGTTCTTAGTCGAACGCTCTTCCGACTGAGCTAAACCGGCCCTACATACACTTTCAATGAGAAAGAAAAACGCAACAAACCGTTATTTGGCTATAATAAACTTATTTCAGCCGCTAACTTTATAAATGAGCCCAGTCTCATCAGATAGCCACCAAAAAAGTTTTTTTTCTGATGGCTATCTGGCTCATTTATGGAGTTATAACGGCTGAAATAAATTACAGTAAGAAGAAACCTGTCTGTTTATTTTGTTTGAGTTTTGTTTAACGGCATATCAACATCTGTGGGTCATTTAATTCCAGAAAAGATTATTTTGGATTTCACTCTTTAAAGTAGTGTTTCTATGGAGGTATTCGGTTATGCTTTGTTATATCTTGTTGAAAATATGGAGGTGCGTGGTCTAATGGTTAGAGTCGTAGGAAATGGACTCGTCAACGCGAGTTCAATTCCTGGACGAAGCTGTCGGCATTTCACATAGCGCTAGTACCTTTGGGAAAGGTATGAATCCAATTCTCCCTCCAGCTATGGGTAAATATCAGGGCAGACTGGACTCTTTAACCATGGCTAGGTAACCAGTCTAGGAGAAAGAAAACTCTGAATTAAAACCTGTTAAACTCCGCTTAAGAAATTGACCTTGTGTCGCATCCTGCTCGTGCGGAGGGATTGGTAAATATATATATATATCTTATTGAAAAGGTTGCTTTTTTAGAGAATTTAAGATGTCTTTAGGGTTTGTATTTCTAAAGAGGTCCCTAAGGTTTCTTGTTTGATAGTATTTGGTGCGGGTGTGTTTGAGGCTGTTACAATTTAGGAGGATATGTTTGATTGTAAGTTGTACTTTGTAAATTGGGCACACTGGGGCATCCTTCCCTTTGTAACGTTGTGGGATCAGTTAGTATTTAACGTAGTGCCTTTCCTTCTCGCACTACAATTCGTATCTTCGTACGTACAGTCGTTTGTTTACAAACACGAATCTAGCAGTCGCAGTCAGTCTCTTCTTAGCCCCAAAATCCTTCTCCCACTTCTTTTGGTCAAGGGAAGATATCACTTTACGCACGGCCGTCGCGTGCCCTTCGTTACGGCCAATTTGACTTGTTGACAAGTATACACTCTAATGGCTTTCATTCATAAGTTCTCGTACGATTTCTTTGGCGTGTAGTAAATAAAGATGTGGACAGTATTTCTTGCTTTACGTAAATTTATTTTCTCAATGAAAGTTATTGAGAGAGAGAGAGATTGTCGGCTTCCTTAAATATGTTTTTAGTGATGCTCTTAACTTCGTTCCAATTATCAGGCTTCACACTTAAAATATGTTTTCAACTTCGTCCCGTGTAAAATATTACATCTCAGGTTTAGTATTTAGCGACATCAGTTCATCAACTGCCAACTGCCACGCACGGCCTCCTGGCTCTAACTGCCTCTGGTCCCGGACCCTAACTGAACTCTCCTTCTCCGATCGCAGACGCTAACTGATCGTGATTCTATTCACGGTTCTCTTAAATAGCATTTCTAAATAATCTTCCAGAAGATTCTACTTTTAGAAAGTTCGAGATAGCTCTCGAACGAATCGAAAGTTCGATTTCTTCTATTCTCACTGGTCAACCAGAGTTCACTAGCCTAAGATCAAAGACTTCTCTGTAGCCCAAAAGACTGGGTTTTTCTTAATCATAGACTTATCGTCTACTTTCTCTCGTTAAAAAGATGTTATCTTTCCTAACTACTTTTTCGGTGATTCCAAAAAGACCACCCAGTAATCTAAGATAATCGGTAGTACATTTTTCTAAAGGTTTTTTCTAAGTCTGGCACAAGGCCACAAATATAGGTGCTGGGCGGCGATTATGTAACACCTTTTTAAAAGGTGAAGATGGGTGATGTGGGTGTTCCCAATACGCAATCTGACAAGTATTACTTTTTCTCAACAGCTCATGGGATAAACCTGTTTATCTCATGGGCTGTTGTATGCTGGTTGGTCACGTATGGTAAATAAAACCAACTTGTTCATTTATGCCCAACAAAGAATATTATCTATCGATAAATATTCTAATGTAAGAAAACTGTCTAAAGGTATTTTCTATTTGAATAAATTGATTTGAAATCGTATTGTCGTTATACATTTATTTCTAACTTCTTAAATCCCTAACGACACTTTTAGTAATTACATAAATATGACTATAATTTACAATTATTTTCTTACCTCGTAATGTTCGCAAACAACTTTTTACCTTCCCCGCTTTTAAATACTTTTGGGGTATTTTCATTTTATTTCAATTCAAAACAACTGTCACGAATTTTTAAATAAAATATCGCTTTCATATCCCATTAAATTTTCGGGGAAATCGCCTTCAAACCACTAGGTAGTTTATAAGTAGTACAGATTGTTTTTTTAACAGGCACCACTCAACATTTTTTAGGGCAGGAGGCCAGGCCGCATTTATGCGATAATACCGTAAAAAGGTTTTAAGCGTTAAAAGTTGATTATTATTATTAGATTAAAACTTTAGTCTGGTGCCGTTCAAAGGAAACATATAAAGATGACTGTCTAAAGAAATTTGACTTTGCAAGACATTCATGATATTCTATGTCATTTAAAGAACCAAGAGAGATGGGAATCCTTACTTCAACACATGCGTACATTGAAACCCTGCATGATTTTCTGATTCTGTCGATAGAAATTTGGATTGGTGAAGATAAATTATTTTTTCAGAAGGATAATGCATCTTGTCCCGACCATTTTTTTTGGGGGGGGGGGGAACGAATATGAAATCAACAACAGAGCCAGCAAACAATCCGGATCTAAATCCAATTGAAAATTTAGGGTGGAATATTTTTTAAATGGTCCATGAGAAAGATCTATACACCAAAGAAAATCTATTAATTACCATTCGGGAATGTTGGAATAACTTTCATAAAAAATATTTCTTTACATTAGTGATATCTATGCCCGAATGGGATCAGTTTAGGTCAGTCGGTAGAGTATCAACCTCGGAATCGCAAGGTTCTGGATTTGATATATGAAAAGCACGGCACGGCTTGGGTAATCTGATCTTTGCGATAAAGTAAAAGACTTACTTCGTGCCTAAAAGAAGAATTCAAAGGTGATATCACAAACTAATTATTTACCACGATATCCGTTACGGTACGCGTACAATATATATATATATATATATATATATATATATATATATATATATATATATATATATATATATATATAATGTGTTCGGTTCCAACGGGGAGAAAATTTAATATTTTATAAAAAGAAGGTCCGCAAAATGTATTACGTTCTCAGAAAAAAAATGTTTTATTCTTTTATCTTACATACATTTTTTTGGACCTTCTTTTTATAATATATATATATATATATATATATATATATATATATATATATATATATATATATTAGAGATAAATGGAAATAAATCCAGCGATATTTAAATGTAAAAATGTAAAATGATAAAAATCTGAAAAAAGAATATTCATAGAATGTATTTTTATACATGAAAATATTACAACAATTCGTTTGTTTCTTTTGTTTGTTTGTTTGTTTGTTTTTCTTTTTGTTAGTTTTCTTTTTGTAAAAACCATCCTCAGCGTGATTAGTAGTACATTTCAAAAAGCTGCCACTGAAAAAATTTTCAAAAGAAAAAGTAGAGCGAAAACATGAAAAAAAATCACAGCGTTCTATTGTAGTTAATAGTGTTCCATTTAAAATATATGGTGACGTCACTTGATGTATTCGATTTTTTTAATAAAAAAAAACAAAAAAAAACAACATAATTCGCATAAAGGTTTTTAAGATATGTTCATCTATTGAAAAGACGTTTTTCGAATAGAAAAAGGGTCGTCACTACTTGTTGAAACAGAACGCTATTAATGATAACAGAGCGCTATAAATGTTTCCATTTGAAAATATTTGGGTGGGGGCGAATGATTTTAACATGTATTTTTTCTAACCTACTATATATATATAATATATATATATATATATATATATATATTATATATATACATATATATAAATGGACTGGGTTTTATTGAAGCATGAGGGAATGTGCAATTAAATGATCCGAAGGATTGATACAAAAGAAAACACCTGAAGCATACACGGAACCCTTACATTTTTTTAAATATATATATATATATATATATATATATATATATATATATATATATATATAGGATTTATTTAAATCTATGTGTTTTTCTTTTTTTTTTTGGGGGGGGTGGTTCAAATTGAATTTTCCTCAACTAAGTTTTAATTAATCAAATTATTTGATTTAAATCATTTTTTAACCAAAGTTTTTTTCGACTTGTCGTCTGGGACAGAAAAATATACCAACAGCACCTTTTCAGAAAGGTTAAATCCCTCCAATGGGCCACACATTAGCCGTGGAACATGACTTTTGATGATTAAGGATAGAATCCTGGAGGTGGAACAGTCCATGACATGCAACACTCCATCTTAGCCCTTAGTCTAGAGGCCACCTCCGATCAACGGGCTGGTCACGTCAAAACCTAGAACATATATGATTGCTTTTATGGCAACACCAACCCTCTTTATCATAAATGTGCTAGGAATCGGTGGCTGAGGGTCTCGGATTTCAGGGTATGACGTTAAACTCTATCTAGTAGTGAGGTTCCAATTCATGAGCTCTGCGGAGTGTGGAGTACCCCTTCATCGGCATTACTCTCAGGTCCATCCTGCCCCAGAGTGGTCACGTTTGTCAGCTATGGGTTAAAAAGAAAGAAAACTGTATTAAGAGATGTGTTTAAAAAATTATGTTTTTTAAAAATTAATACCCATCATGAATAAAACAAAAATTCTTCGGTATAAAGTAACCTAACAACGGTAAAATCCAACCAACTTACCAACCAAATTCTTTTTAATTTATATGTATCATATTTTAACTAAATTTTATTTTTGATTAATTTTTTAACCAAATTCTTTTTAATAAATTTTCTTTCAATGAAATTTTTTTAACCAAATTCTTCTTTTTTAACTAAGATCTTAACTGAGTTCTTAAACCAATTTTTTTTAATCATATTTTTAACTAAATATTTTTAACAAAATTCTTTAAATCTTTTTAGTAATATCTTTTTAGCCAAATTATTTTTCATGAAATAATTTTAAAAAATTTGTTCTAATATATACTTATTTAAAAGGCACACATAAAAACATGATTTTACAAAATACAAAAAATAATTAAATAAATATAAGGCAAATTGATTTCAAAATTTTCGATAACAATATTTGTGTATATAATATATATTATATATATATATATATATATATATATATTATAATATATATATATGTATTATATACTCGAATTTCTTATCTTATGACAGTTATCATCTTGCAACACCCTCTTTTTTAGACCAGCCAAATCGTCCAAAAATGTAAACGCTGATTATCTAGTGCTGCTTATCTGCCGAATTCTTATTTCTTATGAATGTCACCACCTCAGCTAAATGATAGACCTTTCCGCTGTTATTATAAAGAAAGAAAATGAATAAAAACAAACATGCTACACAGACAAAAAACATAAGAAAGAAAAAAGAGGTGAGAGGAAAGATAGAGAGAGGGTGAGCACGGAAAAGCGACAGCGCTAATCTGTTTCAATCGGACATAATGAAAAGACGAAAAGAAAGAATAAAAAAGTGAGAGACTTAAATCAAGACTATTATTTTTTTGAACATATCAAAAGTTGTAATAATTAAATTATCATACTGTAGTATATCCACAGGTCCTGCTAGTTTTGATATTTATATATTCACACATTTAAATATTAATATATTTAATTGTCTAAAAATAAAAATAATCGATAAAAATATTTTCACAAATTTTGAAATTAATAAGAATTAGCTTCATGTTGTTTGGGTTAATATTTTTTATTGTTCTTATTTATCATAACAATGTCTAATAATGCATTGATATGGATACAATAAAGAAAAATAATCCTTAAACCTGTCTGATAATATATAAATTGCTTTAGTCAATTTAAAGTTTAAATCTCTTTCACTATGTTCTTGTAAATGTTTAATTAGCAAGTAAAATTGTTATACAATATATATATTGTACATCTGGAATTCACAAGCCATGGAATAGTCACATAAATACGAGAAAGAAAAAATAAATACGAATCTTTATTCGTGTGAACAGTTAGGCACGATCATTTCTTCTACGTTTAAGTTCAGCATTTTCTTCTCAGCACAAATGAGCTGGGAGTAAGTCTCTATTTAAAGGGAGGCAACTAGCATCTGGTTAGCAGCTACAGAGAACAATAACACTACTTCGGCTGGAGACAACCTAAATGAAAAGTAATATTTCCTTGACTCTTTTCCTTGATCTCATAATAAAAAGATAAATATTTAATTATATTTAAACCATTTGTGTTATTTTTAAATAAGTATTTCTGGAAAAAGAGGAAAATAGAACTATAGCAAGATTTCAAATTTGGTTTAAATGATTTTAGTCATGAATAAACAAAATAACTTAACAATGATGAATTTATTCAGAAATTTCATATTTGGTTGTTTTGTGGCATATTAACACTTCACGGGTTATTTAATGTCAAAGTCATTTTGCTTATAGTACTTGCTGTTGCTTAAGTGGTTACCTAATTAATTATTAGAACTGTCCTGATGATCCGTTAGGAGGAACATAGTTAGATAATCTCTGACTCATTAGGCTCAACTATTATTATTTGCTCTACTTAGTGCACTTTAGCATATTTAACTTAAGCAATTATTTC
>CM042142.1:71355202-71372702 GCA_023376005.1 Doryteuthis pealeii
TATTATATTCTATACATTTATGGCAGATTATTACTGTCGGTTTCAAAGTATCACGTGCCTTTCGTCAGATAAATCGCCTTGGAAGTGACATTTAAATAAATATCCGTTATAAACCGCGTTCTCACTTTATTTCACCGTGTGTATTACTCGTGCGTTCGTGATGTTAACATAATGTTCGGAAATATTTTCCTTTAAGGTGGTTGATCGTCTGTTCTTACTTTATTCAGAGCTTGTCCCCACAGAATGAAATTTTTATGAAGATCTGAGACTGAGACGAACGAACGAGAAATACACGCGGGGAAATAAAACGAGAACACAGTTTATAACGGATATTCATTTAGATGTCACTTGCAAGGGGATTCATCTGACGAAAGGCATGTGATACTTTGAAACCGACGGTAATAATTAAAAACGCACATTTTAACCATATATATATATATATATATATATATATATATATTATATATATATATTGGTTATTAATAATATTGTTTATGGTTTTAGAGGAATTTGATACCGTTTTTATTCCTAAATTATTAAGGTTTTTTTCAATAATGGTTGTAGCTGAGTTGTTGGGGAGAATGATGTATCTATCTATATAGTTGTTGGTGGGGGTATTGTTTGTTGATTGGAGGGGAGGTGTTTGCGGTTATGGATTTTGATGGCTTTTTTCTGGCACGTTGGATGAAAGGTTGAGGGTATTGTAGTTGAGTAAAGGATTCATCTATGTATTCAAATTCTTCGTCCAAAAATTTCTTGGTACAGATTCTAAGGGCTCTAAGGTAGAAACCTATAACCAAACCACTTTTGATTTTGGTATTGTGATGTGAGTAGAAATGGATATGGTCATTCTTAGTGGTGGGTTTGTGGTATACTTTGAAATCTAAGTGATTGTTGTTATTTATCAGTAATACGTCTAGGAAAGGTAAGGTGTTTTTGTGTTCTAATTCGTGTTCTAAAACCATTATATATATATATATATATATATATTATATATATATATATATATATATATATATATATCAAATAAGGACAATCCGACAGTATATCAGAGAAGATATGTGAAAAAACACACAGATGTTAATTAATTAATATCGTATTTATAAATACAACATTAATTAATTAACATCTCTGAGGTTTTTTTTTTGTTTGTTTTTTTTTTGGTTTTGTTTTTTCAAATTTCTTCTCTGATATACTGTTGGATTCACTTCCTTATTTTAATTGATATATATATAATTATGGTTAAAATGTGCGTTTTTAATCAGTAAAATCATTACAGTGTAAGCGTCCTGTCACTTCTGTTGGTTGGAGTTGTTCAGCCGGTGAGGAGGCATAAAAGCAGAGGTGGTTTCTCTCGCTGGGATAATTTCTGTTTTGAAGGCACATTACTCAGTGTAATGCTTAGAAGCTATAGATCAATGAAGAGAAGCAGCAATGAGCTTGATCAGTACATAAATGTGTGACCAATTAGTAAGAGCAGGTACTGTAAGTCACCTGTAGCCTGTGTGTCAAACTTTAGTAAATAATAAGAAAAATGACACGAAAAAAAGATTTCAGAAAGAAAAAGAGAAAGAGAAAGAATTGTGCTTAATTAAGCTAATTGGGTTGCTGATCTGAAAAATAACAGGTCAGGTGTCTTGAAAGAAAAAGAATTATTTTTGGATTGGTTAGGATTTCTACAACGTTTACTTTATATATATATATATATATATATATATATATATATATATATATTCAATTTTCTGTTCTATACAAGGCCAGGACAAATCACCATCTTAATGTCCTCGAGGCAGTCACAATTTTTTTTACTGTCCGACATTTAAAACATTCCCTAGTAATTTTTGCTGGCGAAGTGGTAGCTGAAGTAGGGGTAACGTGAAGGTAATATATATTTTTTGTCCTTCTTGTTACATAATCTTATCTCCCTCTTTTACCCAATATATACAATTTGACTTTTAAACAATCCACCGGTTGTTAACTGTTGAAAAAGCATCGGTTGAAAGGGCCCTTAAGTTTCTATCGTCTTTTGCTTTCTTTTTTTAATTCGTTTAAACTGCTGATCATAAATAAAGTATGATACTTTTAAAAAAATTATATATAAATTTAGCTTTACCAAAAACTTGTTTATATATATATAATATATATATATATATATATATAATATATGTTATATATATGTTGTGTGTGTGTGTGTGTGTGTGTGTGTGTGTGTGTGTTAAATGTTCACACAGTCAGCACATTGGTTATCAAAATGGTGGCAAAAATGTACTGTGTTGTAGAAAAAATGATTTTCCAGATTTTAGAAAACATAATGTTCATCCCATTTTACAAAAAAAAATGAATATCTTCTATTGAAACATAAAGATCAACATGTATAATTCCCCAGGATGCAACGTAAAAATGAGAATTATTTTCTTTATTTATATTTAATATCGGATTCTCTCCACGGAAATCATCCTGCTATTTCGAGAGCTTCATACACACCTATTACTATTTTTATAGACATTTTTCAATTATTTCAAGAATAAACAATTCTTTGAGGTTATAAGTTGGCCAACAATTTGTATTTCATTTTTTATTTGTCGTTGTTTCTTCTCGTTAGATAGCATTGGGAGCGTTCAATTTTTATTGAATTCATTAGAAAATAAATCGGACCATATGACCTTTAGGCACCCCTTTTTGATTTCGATTAAGAAAGGACATGTTTTTCATTTACACCGTCAATATCCGGTTGTTTTAACAGACGATTTTTAGATTTTTTTAAATTATAAAACTAACCCCTAATCCTAACCGTAACCCCTAACCTAACCTAAACCCTGTCCCTAAAACCTAGCAAACAACTGGATATTGACGGTGTAAATGAAAAACATGTCCTTTCTTAATCGAGATCAAAAAGGGATGCCTAAGGTAATATGGCCCAATGTATCTTTCAATTCTATTCCGAAAACTATAATATCAGCATGCATTGTTTTCATCTGTCTATAAAACTAGAAGATAGTGGGTAATTATTTTTGTCTATAATGCTTTTTATTTTTTTTTAAATAAGGAAGAAAGACTCTAATTCCAGAATAATAAGTTCAGTTTTTAGATAAGATATTGTGATTGATAGAACGTGTTTTGGTCTGGATACTTAACTTTGATCGATGCTCTACGGTCAAAACTCAGATTTCCCCATATGCAAATTTGGAAAATCTTGCCCAACAGCTGCACAAAGCTTGAGATATTTTGTTAGTTTTTTTTTTTTTTAAATCTGGCAAACTAGTCTACATAATCCACTGAAATTTGTTATATATATTTTTTTTATTTCGAGTTTCACTCAAAAGAATCAGCCTTTTATCATATAGCCATCGAATTAAAAATTTATTGATTGATTTGTGAGAGAGAAAAAGCTGGATGGGAAGCAAAAAAAGACCACTTATGGAGTCTAGTCAAATGCCTTCTAGGAATAATGGTCCGCTGATAACAAATAGCCAAAGACGAGAACAAGATGCAACTCTTTCGTGGCAGAAATTACAGTTTCCGTTCAGCAATCCCTCGAGGTTACCGGATATGAAAAATACCCAAAGAAGGCTTGAGGATAGAGCGGTTAAAATCTTTTGTTAAAAACAAGCAAGATGAGCCTACAAGTCGGAAGGAACCGTTGGGTTGCAGCGACGATATCTTTTTAAATTAGAATTGGCACACGTAGAATTTCATGGCGTTTCTGTTTATTTAAATTACATCCTTTTTTACAGCTTTTCCATTTATATCTTTTATCTATTTACTTACTCGCTTTTAAATTCTCGTCACGAACTCCTGCGAGATCACCTGGAAGCAACGCTTTTGAATTTATTAATGTTGTCTGAACTGATGCCTCACCTTTGAGCCTCTCCTCTCTCTCTCTCTCTCTCTCTCTCTCCTCTCTCTCTCCTCTCTCTCTCTCTCTCTCTCTCTCTCTCTATTTATCTATCTATCTATCTATCTCTCTTATCTCTTACTCACTTTCCTCACTTCTCCTCCTCTTTCATTCACATCCTCTTTCTTCACTTTTGCACCTTTACTCATTCTTCTGCTCTCATCAAAAGTCTCTCTCTCTCTCTCTCTCATTCTCTCTCTCTCTCTCTCTCCCTCCGTCTCTCCCGCCCCTCTTCTCCTCGTCCTCGGCTCGCCCCCCTTTTTTTTTTTTTTTTTAAATTTTTATTTTTTATGTCGCTCTGGCCCTCCCGGCTCGGTCTCTCGTTCGTCTCTCTGTTCGATTTCTCTTCTTCTGTTCTCTACTTCTATCTATCTCATTTTTTTTCCTCTCTCTCTTCCTCCTTCTGCTCTATCATCTCTTCATTTCTCGGTTCTCTTTCGTCGTCTCGCATCTCTCTCTCTCTCTCTCTTCTCTCTCTGTGTCTCCTCTTTCTTTCCTCTTCTCTTTCTCTGTGCGTGGTTTCTCTCTCGTGCTCTCTCTGCTCCTCTCTCCTCCCCTCTCTACTCTCTCTCTCGTCCAGTGCTGCTCCGTCTCTCTAATGTATATATTGACACGATTATCGTTCTTTCGAATTGTTGGTGGGTAAGTCCACTTCAAAACTCATCTTTTGTGGCTCGGTCTCTCCCTCTCATCTCGTCTCGTCTTCTCTCGTCTCTCCTCTCTCTCTCCATCTCTTCTCTTTCTCTCTCTCTTCTCTCTATCAATCTCTATTCTTCTCTCGTCTCTCTCTCATGTCTCGTCGCTCAAAAGCTCTTCTCTTTTTCCCTCTCCTCTTCTCTCTCTTGATATATATCAATCCTTTCTCCTCTCTCTCACTCTCTCTCTCTCTCTCATTTTCTCCTCTTTCTCTCACTCTCTCTCTCGTCCTGTCTGCCCTCCCCTCGTTCTTCGGAACACACCATCATCTTCTTTACACTTGCTTCTACCGGCTGCTCGCCCTAGACATCTCAGCCCCATTCTTCACAATCACCCCCCACCTGTCCCCGCCCAAACCCACCCTAGCCCTGCCGAGCGCCCATCTTCCCCGCCCGACAAGCATCTGCGGGCTTTAAAGTGCCTTATAGTGTCAGGCGGAGATTTTTTAAAATAAATGAAGTATTTTTAACTTTTGCGCTTTGTAGGCATTTGCAATGTGATTAGAAGATAGGAAGATAAACCACGAGAGGAAGGAAGGAAAAGTTGAAAAGAGGAAAGGAAAAAGGAAGGAAAATAAGCAAGAAGGAAGTAAATATAGGAAGTAATGAAGGCGTAAAGGAAGGTAGAAGATGAGGAAGAAAAGAATTAGAGGATGTGGGGAGGTTATGAAAAGAAAGAAGGGAAAAAGAAGCAGGGAAGAGGTGGAAAGGAATGAAAGGGAAGCAGGAAGAAAAGAAAGAGAAATAATAGAAATGAAAAATTAATGATGGGAAGGGATGAAATAAAGCAAAGAGGAAAAGGGGAGGAAGGAAAGAATACGAAAGAAGAGAGCGAAAGAAAGAAGAAGAAGAAAGAAGGAAAGAAGAGAAGGAAACGTAAAGTTAAAAAAAGTAAAAGAAAGAAAGAGCGTAGAAGGAGAAAGGAAACGGCAGAGAAAGACAGGCACAGACGCACACAGACCACGGAACAGACCCACAGAAGGAAACCGTCAAAGGTACACAACCGACCCTACATAGTAAAAACGAAGCGAAGCAGAGCGGTCACCAGCACCCACAGAAGAGAAAGGAACAGACAACGCCGAACAGACAAGAAAGCGAAAGAAAGAAAAAAAAGAAGGAAACAGTAAAGTAAAAAGAAGGAAAAGACGTAGAAAGAAAAAAAGGAAAGAGAGAGAAGAAGGAAAGAAGAAAGGAAACGCTAAAGTAAAAAATAAGTAAAAGACACAGCCACACAGAGCGCTCTAGCAACACGCTAGCACCAGCGACACAGAAAAGAAAGAAAGGAAAGAACAGAAGGAACCGCTCACAAGCCTCAAAAATCAACCACGTACAACAAGAAAAAAGAAAGCAGTAAACAAGAAAGAAAGGGGAAAGAAGGAAGAGGAGAAAAGAAAAAGAAAGGAAAAAAGTAAAATAAAGTAAGAAAGAAAGAAAAAGAGCATAGAAAACGAAGAAAGGGAGAGAGAGAAAAGAAAAAGCGACCCCAAACGCAAAAACAGGACAACCGAAACACAAGGAAACGTAAGAGTAAAATAAGTAAAAGAAAAGACAAGAGCGTAGAAAGAAGAAAGTGAAGAAAGAAAGAAGGAAAGAAAGAAAGGAAAGAAAGAAGGAACCCGCCTAACCACGCCTAACAAGAAAGTAAAAGCCAAGGAAAGAGGCGTAGAAGAAGAAAGGGAAGAAAGAAAGAAGGAAAGGAAGAACTTTTAGGATTTGAACGTAGTAAATAAATTAAAGAAAGAAAGAGGTAGAAAAGAGAGAAAGGAAAGAAGGAAGAAGAGAAAAGCAGGAAACGAAAGAAGGACAGGAGAGCAGAGGAACGTAAAGGTAAATAAGTAAAAGAAAAGAAAGAGGTAGAAAAAGAAAGGGAAAGAAAAAAAAGAAGGAAAGAAAGGAAAGAAAGGGAAACGTAAAGTAAAAATACGTAAAAGGAAAGGAATGAGGCGTGAAGAGAGGCGAGGGAAAGGGAAGGAGTAGAAAGGGGAGAGAGGGGGGAGAAGGGGAAGGGGGAGGAAGAGAGGAGGGAGAGAGGGGAAAAAAGGGGCGCGGGGAAGACAGGTATCGAAGTTTAAACGATAGTAACAAGAAAACGAGAAACAGAGCGTAGAAAGAGAAAAGAAAGAGAGAACAGGAAGCGAAAGCAAAGAAGCGCAAACCCCGCTACCCCCACACGTCCTACCTCCCACCCCACCCACTCCACACACGTATTTAGTTAAGTGAAACGACGCGTAGAAGAGAGAGAAGGGAAAGGGAGGAGAGAGGGGGCAGAGGAAGGAAAGAAAGAAAGAAAGAAAGGAAGGAAGAATGAAAGAGGAACCGGTGAGGCTAAATCACACGTAAACCCACCGACACAGCCACACACGAGCGTCAGCAAAGACAGCACACAGCGCAAGAAGAGACAACCGAAACGCCAAGCAGAAACATCCCCAAAGCCTAACACATCAACAGTACACCAAAGATTTAGTCATTAGAATTTATAGATACTGTCTAATGTAACATTCGTACTTTATGATAAGTTTTATAATGATTATTTGTAAGTGAAGGAAAGAGTAATACCACAAAGGATAGGAAGAAATAAGGAAAAAGAAGTAAGGCAACAGGAAGAAAAGAATAGTTAGTAAAGAGCGGACATAAACGAGAAAGAGTAAGGAAAGAACAGAAGAAAGAAAAGAAAGAAAAAGAAAACAAACAAACAAAAAGGTGGAGAAACGAGAAAACGAGAAGTGGAAAAAGAGAGAAACGAAAGAAAGAGAAAAGTGATATTTAAAAATATAATCAAAAGAAAAGGAAAGGAGAGAAGAGGAAGGAAGTAAGAAAAAAATCACGGATAAGGAGTGGGAAAGGAGGAGGGAGAAGGAGGGAGAAAGAGGGGAGGAGAGAAGGGTAGAAGAGGGGAAGGGAGGGGGTAGGGAGCGGAGGGAGGACGCAGATGAGGATGGGCTGGGAGGGGAGAGGTGAGAGGGTGGGGGGGGGGCGGCGCTGGGGGGGAGAGACAAAGAATTTCCGAATAAAAATGTAGGAGGGATGAATTAGGGGATCTGGGTTGAGAAGCAAGCCAACATAAGAAATAAAAGATGTAAACTATTCAGGATTATACTGCTTGACAAGTAACAAGCTAATTGTAAAGAAGAGCAAGATTCGCTCGATAGATTTCGTCAGCACGAATAGTAGAGAGTGAGATATAGTGTGGATGTGTGCATGAATACGAATCAATAACTGAGAGAAGCGTGTGAAAATAGTCAGATGTGGCTCACTCAAGTACAAGATTGGGCTATATAATTTTGAACAGAGAGTATCCGCATCAGAGCATGGAAGTATTGAAGGATCAAGATATGTCTTATGCTAAAGTGTCGCACCGTCAATACTAGAGAGAACCTAGTAAATCCACGTCAAATTTATTCATACTGATTAATGAGTTGAAATACATCGACTCCACGCTACAACCAGATACTGGAAGTTCCGAATGAAAAGTTCCTGCCAAATTAAAAGATCTATAACTATTGAGACTCCTGGTATTAGGGGTTAGAGGAATTGATGCGAGCAGCAGGCTACTGACCTAGGAGTAAGTTATTTCTGACATAGTTCTAATTTGTAAAAACTAAGCCACAAATTCTAGGATGTGATGTGTATCCATCAATCTATACTGGGTTTGGCCGGAAAACCGTGACATTTACCTGTACATCCTTACGCACTTTTCCGCCGGAATGAAGTTTATTTAAGTTAATTGTGAGTCAGAGAGACCAATCACCGACAAACATTGTAACGTTATTTTGCTCTAAGAGAATTACTGAGGTGGTGAGACACAAATTCCGTTTTGTCATATCAAAAATAAAGATACGGGAGAGATACAGAATAGTCACCAATTGAACAAACAATGTAATTCACCGAGATAGAACGCATGAACAGAATGTATAAGATGATTTCCAAAGGAGAACGTATAATTACTACAAAACGAATGAGAAGACACAATAAATACACTTAGAATCGTTGTCGCGCTTCGAGTAGAAGTTAAGTCACCCCCCAGACTTATCGAGAAGAATACCTACGAATTATAAGCTATTTATTCTGACACCACCTTGTCAATTTCTCACCCGTGCGAATATATAGGGATTTTCATACACAACCTGGTCGAGTAGCAGAACGTAAAGCACAACAGGCAAGCTGTAACTTTAATGAACAGACTCTACTGCAATGTCTCAACGATTTTGAATATTGTGAGCTAAAAATAATGCAAAATCCGACCAGTGATGGCTGAAGCAGTGGTACTTGATCGCCATCGATTCTTTACTTTTAAACAACGGAAACACCAACAGCAATAGACGCTTCGGCAAGAAGATATGTGTATGGCAGAATGTGCATAATTGGATCGGAGACAGTTCGCAGATTAAAATATCTAGAGTTAGATTATATATATTATGTTGTAAGTAATCTCTATTGGCTTGTTAAAATATCATAGGAGTGTGTTAATACTTGTATCATTCGCGAGAGGAGTCTCCCCTATTTTTTTGTTAGTCAAGCCTCACCTGGCTTCTCAGTTTGCAGTTACAGCCGCATACTACTATCTTGGGGAATTGATACTTAGATGTCTGAGAGTCCGCGCAATACCAATCGAACTAAACATGCACAGAGAAGGTCTGTAAGCCTAATTACATTTCTCAAAGCTGAAAAAGAAGAAAGAAACAATGTTCCAATGGATTTATCCTTTCGATGTCTATACGTAATCATCAGCTAGATCAAATATAAGGGGACAAGTTGATCGTTGCACTGCTTAATGTAAAACAGAGACTACGGAAAAATATATGATTGACAAGAGATATATACATGTGAATCCCGAGCAAAAAGTAAATATAATCATACAGCATTCACTAATGCATACAGATTTTGGTTTTTGAAAAAAATAATGAGATCGCTGATTATTTATATTCATGAAGATAATTAGAAAATAAAATTTAAAAATGACTAACAGCATAGATATTTTTTTGCATTTAGTATTTTAAAATAGGTGACATTAATTTTTTTTTTCAGAATGTCTGGTTATCAAGAGGTTTTTTTTTTACATAGGGAATTTCATGGGGAATGCCTGTGAGGATTCCAACATGATTCAACAATAATGGATCTAATCGAGCACTACCTTTTTTCCCTCCCTTTAAGATGATTGAGTTGTACTTCTAGTCTATATATAAGGGCCTTGGTATGTATGTATTTCGGAGGAAACTATGAAAATAAAACAATTAATGACATAAGTAAACTATATATAAACGTAAATGTTACCACTATCATCTCATTATATTGAGTGTCTCTCCTCCTCCCGTGACCTTCACAGTCTTATTTTTAGAACTCAATATCTTGGTAAATGTATTTCACCGTTGTCACAAATTTTAAAAATCATTGATTCAAAAGGATTTCAGTCGACCAATGTTCCTGTGTTCTCAATTTGCTAACACGACTGAGACATCATACCAAATCCCCAACTATGGTCGCAGAAATTTTATCACAGCCAACATTTGGTTTTCCTGGTTGCGTGGAATGACACAGACTCCTGTTCCCAGACGTAGGGTCTTTCAGCATCCACCCTCTCGATCCAGGGCAGCACAATCTCCTCCGTGCACTTAATGTAGCTTCTGTGTTGACTCAACAATGTTGAGTCTAAGTCTATATGGGGAGATGAATGGAAGCATTACGTCACCATCGATCGTGAACCCTCCCCCAAATACCATATGTAGACTGAGTGTTTTTCGTCAAAATTGGTACACCTTGAGGAGACATAGCAATCTAACAGTTCTTCTGTGAATTCACCATCTGATCCTGTTACAATCTTTTATCATCTCATAAAAAGCAAAGTATGCTCGAGAGGGGAGGTTGCTTTAAAAATGAATATTTACGACGTACTCCATGTGTACAGTTTAGGCACAAGGCCCTATTAATGCGGGACCACCCACGAACCGAAGCTCAAGGGAGGCGGGTGAAAAATGCGTTGATCCCGTCGGCATTCCCCCCCAGAGGGCGTCACAGGCACCAGGTAATAAACCCAGCCCAGTCCTTTAAATCTAGGGAGCAGGTGTTTCCTGGGGGAGGGATGACCCCCTGGGATCAACAATGTTGGCTTACACGGTACAGGTCGAAGCCAGTGGACCCTGACTCCGAAGAACCTGAGTTGCTTGAAAGATGCTTTGCAGCGTAGCCTATTCTCTTGTTATTCATGGACATGTGAAAAGAAAATGTCTTTAGATATTACCTACTTGATAAGAAACTCAACCACTATCAATGTCCCTGGCTATGGTCCAGATTGACTTGTAAAGATTGTCAATTATGGCTTGCATCTCACTGACTAATTCAGGAGTTCTTTTTTTCATCAGAAAAATGAGGCTTCCGAATTGTCGTACAATTGTAATCAGCACTGGACTTCTTCTCAGCACTGTTCTCAGATTAACACACCAATACTCTGAAATTTTCGTATTGGGCTTCCGGTATAATTGCAAACAGTACATGATACCATTGCCAAATAACTGGAGAAGTGAATTGTGTTACGGTCCTGCTTTCCTAGGAGACACTGACTCTAGTTTGCTGCACAGTAGACAAAAGTTGAAACAACCAAAGTGCATGCTTGAAATCAATAACTTAAATGGCAAAAATTTACTCATCGTAATACAAATATACACAAACACTCGCACGCACATGCACACACACACACACACACACACACATATATATATATATATATATATATATATATAGGATAATGTAGATATCATGTCATCGGCACATGCTAAAGATTAGATTCTCACCTAAGCGTTATTCAGACTAAGCACTTAGCCTAAATATCGAATACCTATAACAGTTGACCCTATATCAACTATATCCTAATTTAGATATATATGTCTATCAGTGATATTGAACACACTTTATATATATATATATATATATATATATATATATATATATGGGTGGTGTGTGCGTGTGTACATATGAGTGATGATTACACTTGATTGGTTGCTTGCTGCTTGGCTGGATTTTACGGCATGTCAACCTATTTGGTCATTTTATGCCAAAAAACGTTTTGTTTTATTCATTCTGATGGGTACTCAATTTGGTAACGTATTTTAGAACTCATTTTGTATTAACCGATAGATGAGACCCTAACAGGTGCACCAATCCGGGTCAAGTAGAGCTAGGAGTAATGGTGATGAAGGGTACTCCACATTCCCCACAGCACCGGAAGTGGAACATGACCATCAGATAGAGTTTAACGTCGAACTCATGACAATTTAGACCCTCATCCACCGCCCTCAAGCACTTGTATGATACTTACACTTAAAACTGTAAAACAACTGGTTTATATATATATATATATATATGTGTGTGTGTGTGTGTGTGTGTGTGTGTGTGTGTGTGTTTATGTGGTGTGTGTGTTTGTGTGAGTGTGTGTGTTCGTTTAAATTTTCTATTACAAGACTTTTCAGTGCACCTGTTTCACGTAAATATATCTCTAGTAATCTTTCTAAATGTGTTGTTCGGTGCATGTGCACGCTCATGTGCTTGTAGCTACCGTAATATATAAAGCCAAAAGAAATCATTCTAATGGTGGAGGTGCGGACTGGGAATCAGGGGCACGAGGAAATGTCGGGAGGTTTTATGTGCGAGGAAAAAGGACAGAGAGTTAAGATCAGGCGGAGTAAGAACCGGAGAGAAAGAGAGAGAGAGAGAGAAGAGAAAGAGAGGGGGAGAGCAGAGAGAAAGGGAGATAAATGCCAAATCAAGAAGGAAGCGGCGACAACAACAGCAGCAGCGGTGGTTGTGGTGGTGATGATGGTGATGGTGATGGTGTGGTGGCGGGAAAATGTGGCAGCATGAAATGTTTTGCCATGGCAACTGTGACGTAAAGTTCACTTTTGATATCTTCATCCGAGAAAAAAAAAGAAATAAATAAAGAAAGAAATACTCATATAAAATAAGAGAGAAATTGAAGACAAACATTTTTTTTTAATTTCAAAAATTAGAGAAAGAAAAAATATTGAAAGGAAAAATGAATAAACGAATGAGCAAAAAAAAAAAAAAAAAAGATAGAATAAAATAAAATAAATTGTAAAAAGTGCAGAAAGAATTTTGAAGGAATTTCTATTTTGAATAGTTACGATAGTACGATAAATTTGATCATTAATTATGTAAGAGTGAAGACAAGAGAGACAAATTTAAAAGAAAAGCAAAAGACAGAGAAAAAAAAACTAACGGTAGTAAAGTAAGAAAAAGAAAAGAGAAAAACAAAGAGAGAATGAATTAAACGGAGAAAAGAAAGAAATCATATAAATATTTATGTATATCTCTATATATATATTATATATATATATATATATATATATATATATATATATATATATATGTATGTATATCTAATATACCAAACTTGTTGGTAAACCGTCGCGGTAAGAAAAAACACGGCAAATAGTTTGATTGTAAAAATATACTACTAAACATCACCTGGGAGAAAAATTGCAAAAAGGAAAAGACCAAGATAGTCGGTTGATACTATAATACTTGACTAAAAGAAAAAAAACATATATATATATATGAAAAAATATATATATATAAAAACCGCCAGGATAAAGCTAAAAAGTAAAGAGTGCTCAATACCTAAGTAGAGCAAATGATAAGAGTCAGATCTTTGCCCTGAAGAGCACTAAGAGAAACTGTCAGTAGTATATCTGACTAATTAGGTTTAACTTGATATATATATATATATATATATATATATATATATGACTTCGGGGTGGCAACCAGATAGCGAGGAGATCTATGCCCTTTTCATAGCACTAGACCAAGGAGATTGTCCTTGCATCGGAGTTGGTGCGCCACACCTACCATTAGCTCTTACTTTACCTTATGCTACTCATACTAGGCTGGTATCTTGTGGTTCCTAGGTGGATGCTCTACTGACTGAGCTAAACCAGCCCTATTATTGTGTGCGTGTGTGTGTGGTGTGTGGGTGTGTGGGTGTGCGTGTATCATCCTCATGTCGCACTAGTAGCATGAATATCCATGAGAATCTCATGCCTACCGTCCCTATAATTCATTGACTTCAGGAGGTCATCTGAGCAGCATCAAGTATCCGTACAGAGCTGGTCAATGTAGATCTTTGCAGGACAATCCACACTGGTGTGCTCATGTATTGGTATCCATCAGAGAACATCGCTTGTATGAATTCGTCCCTGCTTCTCCAGCAGTGCACAGCATGTCTTGATCATATCATCCGAATGGTCTGTGTGAAAGAGGGCAAGTGGCCGTACAGCTGCTTCCTTGTGGGGTGTTGTTTCCCCAATTTTGTTTAAACTGGTACACAGCATTCTTGTGCTATTCTCATCTAGCTTATTCTCTTGGTGATTCGTTAGGGCAAAAGTGTACAGCCATAAGTAACACTGATTCAACCACGGCTTTGAAGAATTCTCGCTTTAAATTGTCTTATGAGGAAATAACAAATTAGGAAAAATCCGACAAAATGTAAGTACATATTGAAAAACACAGGGAATAATGAAACACAATCAATTACATTCAATTAATATTTCGCCTCTGTGGATTGAAAAGTCTTCGACTTGTTTATATGCTTTTAAAGCAGACTGCTATCTTTCCACCTTTTCAATGTGTATAAATTGCAGTCTATTTTAAGACAATAAAAAATTGAAGAAGCCTCTTAAATCCATATATATCGAAATTCATGTATATCTAAGTTAGGGTAGCGTAGACATGAAGGAACAAATACTATTTTCTATTGAGCAAAAGAGATGAGACAAATAGGAATATTTATTTGTAATTATTTATTTAATGAATAGTTCAAAACTAGTTTTGACCCAAAGGTCAACAGAAACGTATTGTGATGAAAATTACTTACACTCACACACACACACACACACACACACACACACACATATATAGAGAGAGATAGATAGATAGATAGTGGAAGCGCGTAGTGTAATGGTTAAAGTCATGGGAAATAGACTCGTCGCCCCGAGTTCAATTCCTGGACGTGGTAATTGCATGTCACTTAGCGCTAATAACCTTGGGAAAGGTATGAACCCTACTCTCCCTCCAGCTATGGGTAAATAGTAGGGCAGACTGGACTCTTTAACCTTGGTTAGGCAACCGGTCTAGGAGAAGGAAAACTCTAAATTCAAACCTGTTGAACTCCGCTTAACAAATTGATCTGGTGCCACATTGCCACATCCTGCTCGTGCGGAGTGGTTGGTATATATATATATATATATATATTATATATATATATATATATATATGGCACCTAAATAAACAAACACTGACCACCACACATCAAACAAGCCACTTTTGACCCAATTACAAATCTAAAAGTCATGCGCACAGTACCGAGATACATACACACACTCACATTTACACACATATATGTATGCACACACATACATTTATGTGTATACATATATGGGCATATACACAACTCCCAAGAACCCTCCCTCACATATATAAGAGCATTCAAAATATAACCCACCTCAAAGAGGTTTTTCACGGAACAGATGGACTTGCTACTACTAACACACTCTTCTACCCGGATTTTAATAGCATGTCAAACCCTCAAAAATACTCCAATTTTTATAGTTCTTCCATAATGCTCCCTTTCAAAAAATCTAAAAACAATTTATTCAAATAAGGAATTTTCTCCTGGCGATGACCTAAGGTTGAGATAAAATACATATATAAAAAATATTCCTGTTTGTCTTATTACTTTTTGTTCATACTTTATATATATATATATATATATATATATATATATATATATATATATATATATGTGTGTGTGTGTGTGTGTGTGTGTGTGTGTGAGTGCCATTTCTTTACAAATACTCATTATTTACAGATAGTAGGATAGATATATAGATAAAAATCTTTCTTTTTTTAGATTCAGCACTAAAAGTTCCAGGCACTAATACAAAGAAACCTATCTAATATCTTTTTTTCTTTTCACCAAATTATTTTGGTCAAATACAAAATGAGAATGGGTAATGAATCTACACAAGTCCAATTACATATAAGTCTCGATAATTATTCTAGATAAATATACAACAAATGACTTCTATTCGTGCTATTAACAAATTGAACTAAAAGTGCAATTCCAGGTTAAGTAAGGTGCGCAAAGTCTCAGGATATACATAAATATATATGTACGCATATGTATATGTATGTGTTGATGAGTGTTGCGTGTGTGTACAGAGAGAGAAAGGGAGGGAGAAGGAGAGAGAGAGAGAGAGAGAGAGAGAATAAGCGAAAGAGAGGAGGTACAGATGTGGAGAATTGGATGATGAGAAATGTTCATTGAAACGAAGATCATTATCTATATTAACAGAGGACTCTATATAAGCGACTCTCTACTTAGTTCGCTCTGAGTCTCTTTAAGAAGAGTGGTATAGTCGTATACTAAAACAGAAGTTTATTAATTTTGGGGGGGGGGTTAAATCCACGATAATATTTCATATGGTTAATTATTACAGCGTGTTTTATAGTATTTAGAAGCATCGTTGCATAAAACACATATTCCAGTAATATTATGATACCATAATCAAACAAATAATTGATAAAACACAAAATAAATTAAGAACAAAACCAGATTGATAAACAAAAGAAAACAGGCTTGTAGCAAGACGATTTTAATAAATCCTTTTTTGTAACAGAAAATTATGGAGTTTTTCCCACCTGCACAACCGGTGGTTCACTAGAGGCTGAGTGACAGCAAGTCTCCCCAGGTCTCCAGGATTCTTCTGAATATTCTAGAGGATCTTAATGTGCTGTAGTTTGTATGGTCTCGATTCTTCCTCTTTTCAAGAGATTTGGGAACCGTTCCAAGAGCACCAATTACAATTTGTACGACCTTCATCTTCATGTTTCCCAGTTTTCCCGGTTCTCTGGCAAGATCCAAGTATTTTTTCTATCTTTACGCTTTCTTACATTTTCTCTCGGTGATCGACCGGGACAGCAAAATCCACGAGATGACAGGTACTCTTCGTCTTGTCAATCAATACTTGGTCTGGTCTCCTGGCCGCGATTAGGTGATCCATATGTACCTTGACGTCCCAGAAAAGGTTATGCGTCTCATTCTCTAGAACAGTTTCAGGTTTGTGCATGTACACTTTAGTTGTATGGGGAAAATTACATTTCTTGCACAATTTCCAGAGGATTACTAGTTTGCTGCTTATTATATGATAGACAGTTCCGTCTCTGACTTCATACATTCTGCACTTGCTATTCTTCTGTGTTTAGTCTATTTTGCCTTTATATAGTTTGTTCTCATAGCACCATCTTGTGCTGCGATTATAAGAGATTCAAGTTCTTTCTTGAGGTTCCCTCTTCTTAGCCACATCCTGTCTTCTGATGATATCTCTTGAGTTTGTCGCTTAAATAACCCATGTAGTTGTTTATCTTCCCATTTCTGTTTTTTTAACTTTTTGATGTATGCCTGCTTGTCAATATATTACAAGTGCATTTCCTGGATTATTATAATTACTTTCACTCCTTTTGCGTTTTTCACATCAGCGTTAGCTGATAGTATTTCACTGGAGTCTGAGTGACAACAACTCACATTATTATTATTATTATTTACTCTTTTTGAGTTTTCACATCAGTGTTAGCTGATGGTCTTACACTGGATTCTGAGTGACAGTAAGTCTCCTCAGGTCTCGAGGACTCTTCTGAGTATTCTGACAGATTGCAGCAGTGCAGTGTTCTGAATAGTTTCAATTCTTCCTCTGATTTCCAAACTTTCCAAACCCTTTTCCAATCCTTTTGGGACCGTTCCAAGTGCACCAACTACAATTGGTATCACTTTCACTTTCATATTCCATAACTTTTTTCAGTTTTCTGGCAAGGTCCAGATATTTGTCCATTTTTTCATTTTCCTTTA
>CM042142.1:71377702-71420202 GCA_023376005.1 Doryteuthis pealeii
TCTTTTCTTTTTTACAATTTTTTTTTTCTTCCCGGTTGATGTTTGGTAGTATATTTTTACAATCAAACTATTTGCTGTTTTTTTCTCACCGCGAGGACTTACCAACAAGTTTGGTATATTATATATATATATATATATATATATATATATATATATATATATATATATGTGTGTGTGTGTGTGTGTGTGTGTGTGTGTGTGTGTGTAAAGGAAAAAGCTTAGAGACCGGGTATTAAGCGTTTATGATCCATTTGTACCCATGGGTTCTGAGCACCCCCTGAGTTTCCTCAGATCACTTTCTTTAATGAAACTGGTAAACAAATAAATTCAGCTTATATCTATACATTCTCTCCTGATCCCAGTGACAGTATCGGGTTTCAATTCATCTTATTTCTTTCAGGGTGGCAGTGCTTTGATGTTGTGCCACCTTTCTTCCTGGGGGCTTGTGGTAACCCTTTTCCTTAGTTGCTGTCGCCTGTATTGATCAAGTAAAGAACCAGCGTTAGAATCATCCTAATACCAAAAGAACTTTGTACCCCACCAAAATGTATACATATATATATATATATATATATATATATATATATATATATATATATATAACCCAAAGAAGTCTTCCTTACGACGTTGTAGTGTTTCAGTAAATTACAGAGCTCAATGTGGGCACTTATATTCAGTGTCACAGAGAAAAATCATATTGGGAAAAATATCAAAAGATGATTTAGGTTGAAAGCATAATCGACTATTTCAGGAGACCTAGCGGAATTATCTTTCGGTTCCCAATTTCAGATTCAAAATGTGGAATCTTTTTTTTGTATTTTGGGTTTTTTGAGGGTTTTTTTTCTTTTTAATCCGGATCATGTGTTGTTCCTGTGGTAATTTTACAGCCGGTCATAAATTAAATTCTTAACCAGCTGATCGCTCTTTGTCTGTAATTGTTTAATTTCACTCTTAATTAATCTATTCAGATAAACAGACACCTCCTTTTATGTGCTTGGATTATTTTATTTTGTTTTATCTAATTAATTGTTTACCTAATGACATATATATAAAATTATTTAACTAATTACATATATATAGAAGTTATTTACCTAATCACATATATATATTAATTGTTTTATTTAATTAAATATTTACCTAATTATATATACATATAGATATATATCAATATAAAATATAGATAAATATATTATATATATATATATATATATATATATATATATATATATATATATATATATATATATAAAACCGCTGGTTGTAATACCGTTGGTTGTAATACCGTTCCGAAATGAATAAATAAAAGCAAAACTTTTATTTGTTTTGATTTTTCATTGAACTATATATATATATATATATATATATAATATATATATATATATATATATATATATATATATATATATATATATATATATATATTGGATGATTAATGCAAGGGCATACAAATAAAAGTGTCTAAATAAAGGACAGAGTAAGGAGAATTATGGTTAAGTGTGGATATATCAAATTATACATATATATACATATAACACATATACACACATATACCCATACACCCAATTTTATTTTACTTAGACGATTAATGTAGGGGCATAATTTACATTATATGATTAAAATAACAGGTTTTTCAGTAGCGGCGTCTCTACCTAAGAAAATTGTCTAAATACAGGATAGTGAGTCGGGGTACATATATCTAACATATTATATATATATATATATATATATATATATATATATATATATATATATATATATATATATAACAACGAACGGTTATGAACCTTTTCTACATATTTTCCAAACTCAACTCATTCAAAACATCCACCATCTTTTTAACAACAAACATCTTTTTTTATTTTACTTGTTTCATATTGTCCTGAAGACTGTCATATCTCTAGCCTCATGAAAGAGGGTTTCAGAGGCAAAGATTCTTCCAGTGACGAGGAAGGGAAAGAAGTGGCTCAATGAACAGTCAACAAGATTTTTTCCGGGACAGGGATACATGCTCTCATTCGAAGGTTGGACATTGCTATTGAGAGTAATGGTGATTATGTGGAGAAGTAGGGATGTGATCCACAGAGGAGCAGCTTCATTTTGATGTATGATACATGTTCCTGTGTTGGTAATTATACCCGTCCAAAACAAAATGGCATTACTTTTTGAGTTAACCTCGTAATAAGTATGAAAATAAACAACTTAACATAAATGAAATAGTATTCAACACTGGCACTGACATATTAATCATCATTAATACCTAACGCACTAACAAAAGCAACTTCCCGGATGATAAACTAAACCAATTGAGGTTAACGTCATTCAAAGCTCATGAAGACCCTCAGCCACCGCCTTCTAGCACCCATTTTATAATATGGTTGCTAGAAGGCAGTGGCTGAGTGTCTTCATGTCTTGGGATTGAGGTTAAACTCTATCTCATGATGAGGTTCCAGTTCTGGAGGGTTGGGGAACGTACAGCGCCCCTTCATCACCATTACTCCCAGGTCCACCCTGACCCGGAGTGGTAGTACCTGTTAAGAGTGTGTTAAAAAAAGAATTAATTTATTTAAAAACTTTGTTGGCATTAAATGACTCACCGAGGTTGATATGCTGTAAAACAAACCAAGCCAAGCCAAGTCAAGCCAAACCCATTGAGTAAATTCGAAACCTAAACTTAAATCAAAACATTACATACCGAAAATTAATAACCCCGAAAACGATCAATGGTTATGATTGAAAGCCCTTCTGAGGAAATTTTGAGGCACCCACTGGATATATTGTTTTATCGTTGAGGTGGTAAATGATACACCGAGAAATAGTGTGCTTGAGATATATTTTATTCAGCACTTGTATCTGATGCTAACAGATATTTATTACATAAAAACAAGAAGTAGAACAATTCACAAAGACAAACTTACAAGACTGAGGAGGGTCAAATGTATGTATTCAGACGCAGTGATTTTGTCCGAATATAATTTTACGTTTCTATCACTGCTACGTCGACTATTATAGGCTATGGACCAGTCCATCCTGTAGGGGTGTCAACTCCTCTACCACATATATAAAAAACGATCATCGAAAAGTAATATTCGGTGGTCTTTAACCAAACGTGTTTATAGTGAAACTGAAACTGAAAGTAAAACTATTATAATGGCAACGCAAAACAATGCTATAAGGACCAATTATACTGGTTGGTTGGTTGGTTGGTTGGATTTAACGGCATGTCAACCCTTTAGTGGTTATTTTAAGCCGAAGATGTTTTGTTTTATTCTTTCTTGATGCATACTCATTTTTTTTAAACTCAATTTAAAATTTTTTTTTTAATCTAACCCATAAATGGGACCCTAACAGATACAACCAACCCGGATCAGATTGGACTTGACAGTTGTGTTGATCAAGAGGTACTCCACATGCCCAAGAGCTCCAGAATTGGAACTTCACCGTCCGATAGAGTTTAACGTCATACCAGGACACTAAGTCAAAAAATTTGAATTTGAAAAAGATTGAATACCCAACAAGAATGAATGAAACAAAACGTATACTAATATTTAAATATATTTATGAGATGAGGTTTGATTTAATGATTTTGATATATCGGAGAGCCGTCCTAATCTTTATTGTATACTAGAAGCGGCTACCCAGCGTCACCTGAGTAGAGAGGATGCAAAAAAGGTTAGTCCCACAGATCCATTATTATTGAATCGCGAGTTGGATCCTGGTAGTATGCCCCATTAAAATCCCTATGTAAAAAACACATTGCGTTGATCCAGTCACTCTGAAAAGAAAAATCAATGTCTACTATTTAAAATATTAAATCCAAAAAATTTCTAGTCTATTATCATCTAAATTTAATTCTTTTAATTATCATCACGGATATAAATCAAACCTTCATTATTTTTGCTCAAAATCCAAGACCTCATGATATTTAATGTGTATATATATTTACTTAGTAGTTAATTGTTTTATTTTCTAAGTTTCCTCCGGACATAAAGATTCACACAACTGCCCTATACATATGTATAGATTAACACAACGTTCTGGCCAGAGTAACTTCGGTCTATGTTCAGGTGTTTTTTTAATTACCTTAAAATAAGTCATATCCAGACAACTGAAAATGACCTATTTTAAGCTTATTAAAAAAACATCTGAACAGAGCCGAGATTACTATGGCCTGAACGCTGTATGTGTACACAATAAAGACGAGCACAACAGTTTGAAATATCGAAATTGTTAAATCAAAATGTCTTTGGCGTAAAATAACACAAATAATAACATGCCGTAAAATCGAACCAACCAGCCAACCAACCAACCAACCAGCATTGGATCTACAACTATCTTGGTCGGGTACCCTTTCGTTTAGATAGATAGATAGATGGATAGGATTGTCAGACGTGTGGGCAAGCTATTCGTGAATCGATATGCAAGAAGACAAATGATGGAACAGAGAACAGAAGTCCAATATGGCGGAAAGGAAAAAGCGGGAAGGAAATGGGTGGGGGAGGGGGAATAAGATTTTTGAAGGAAACACATCAAAAGAAATGCTACAGACGACTGGTGCGGTTTCTTTCCTGGAATGTCTTGTTTATTTCTTCGGAATAGAGAGAGAGAGGGGGGAGAGGGGAGAGAGAAGAGAGAGAGAAGGGAGAGAGAGAGAGAAGGGAGAGAGAGAGAGAAGGGAGAGAGAGAGAGAGAGAGGGAGAGAGAGAAGGGAGAGAGAGAGGAGAGAGAAGGAGAGTGAGAGACTGAGAGAGAGCGAGAGATGCTGGCAGTGTCAGAGGCGAGGCCGACGCGTATTAGTCTCGCTGTTCACGTGACCAGGTGCAGTTGGACACCGATTTCATTACTGCGGCGCATCTTTTTTGTCCAAACAGATGTTGTTTGTCTCTTGTTATTTACGTGGTTCCTTTTCAGTCAGACGTGTGGCTTGCCCATCTCGGCGAGACTGAATTAACGGCGTCGTCGTCGTCGTCGTCGTCATCGTTCTTATTCTTGTTTTTGCCCGCTTAATGATGAAGGTGACGGTGGTTATGGTGGAGAACGCGGAGGAAATGGTAGTTTTTGAGGCAACGGTGGTGGCGATGATGTCAGCGTCATTAGCATAAGTGACGTTGGAGATGATGTTGAAAGTGATGCTGCTGCTGCTGCTGTCGAGGGCCACCCTCGGTTTTATTCATTTTAATAGTGGTGGTGGGCGGGGCCTTAGCAAACGAGATGGTGACTATTATAATATAATTGAAGGTGGGGATTGTGGTGATGGTGGTTTTTGGTTAAGCTCAGTCGGTAGAGTGTCCGACTAGGAATCACAAGGTTCCGGGTTCGAATTCCGCTCTCGCCAATTCAGCGTATGAGTAGCACAGGGTTCTGTGCGATAAAGTAAGGAACTGGTGGTAGGCGTGGCGCTACGCCTCAGACGCCAAAACAATGTCACCTGTCTAGTGCTAGTGGAAAGGGGATAGACTCCCTCGCTGTCTAGCATACCGACTTTAGACCACCCTGACGATTAGTAGTAATGTTGTTCGTGTTTTTTCTTGAAATCGTGGTGTTGAAGATTATAGATGATTGGTTGGTTGATTGGTTGAATTTTACGGCGCGTCAAACCTTGTTGATTTATTTTTTGCCGAAGACCTTTTTTTCTTTTTTTCAGTCTTGATGGCACTCAATTTTTAAACACATTTTTAGATTCACTTTTTTTATTTAACCCATATATGGCGCCCTAACAGGTCCTACCACTCTATATCTTAGTTGACTAGTGAGTAATGGTAATGAAGGCGTACTCCACATTCCCCAGAGCTCTAGAATAGAAACTTCACCATCAGTTTAACGTCATACCCAAAAGCCACTGTCAGAAGGGCAATAGAGTTGGGACAATCATATAGGTGCTAGGGTTTGATGTGACCAGCTGATTGATCGGAGGGGGCACTCCAACTGACCGTCTAGTCTAGGAAAGGGCAAAGTGGAATATTGCAAATCAATGACTGCTCAGCCACGATAGTTCCATCTAAGCATCAAGAGTCACCACCGACCGCCAACAATCGGTCCCATAGGATGGGAGTCTTATTCTTCTGAAGAGGTGCAGTCGCTGTATTCTACAGCTCCTTCTTAGTCTGTTGATGATAGTTATAATGATGGTGATGATAATGATGACAAAGGACACTGTTTGTTTGATGTAGTCATGGTGAAGCTGATTGTTATATTGATTGATTTTAACGGCTTGTCAACCCATCTAGGGATATTCTATGCCTAGAGTTTAAGGAATCGGGCTCATTATTTGTCTAGGCTTTTGAGATAAGTCTTGATGTGTCTAATTTTTCGGATTTTTGTCCTCTATTGTGCTATGTAAAATCACATTTGCCCACTCTATCCTGTTTAGTGACGCATATGGAATGATAGACGGTCAAGAAACAATGACGTCATTATTGGAATAAAACCTTCAAAAGTTCTTCGACGCCTTGTTTAATTAACAGCCAAACTATTTAAAATGATTTACCTCGTTGGGTCATTGCTATGCTCGGATATACAGGGGACACCTGAGGAACGTAACAGGATACAGCGCCGAAACCTTGTGATTTTACATACCCCAATAAAGATGAGCACAACAGCCCGAAAAATCAAAATCACACAAATTGCGTTTATATTCCTAATTGTTATGTAGTTGTTTCTCAAAATGTTTTGTTGCACGCAATTACATATTAAACGGTATTCCTATCTAATACTATTTCATACAAAATTGTTTGATCTTAATTAACTATTTCTGTTTAATAATAATCACTTGTTTGCAATCACAGTTATATGGTTTCAAGTAATTAATAATAATCCTAAATAAATAATGATAGCTTTAAATAACTATTCTTAATACAAATATTTTACAGTTATATCGTTTCTAGTATTTTCATTCATTAAAATAAGTTTAAAGCAGGTTTATTTGAGCTTTAAGTAACTATTCCTAATACAAAAATTTTACAGTTATATGGTTTCTAGTATTCCTATTCATTAAAATACGTTTAAAGCAGTTCTATTTGAACTTTAAGTAACTATTCTTAATACAAATAATTTACAGTTATATGGTTTCTAGTATTCCTATTCATACAATACGTTTAAAACAGATCTGTTTGAGCCTAACTGGTATTACCATTCCTGGTCTGGACCTAAAAGTAATGCCAATAAAGAAGTACTCCATACTCCCTAGAGCTTTACAATTGGAAATCTCAGTACCAAATGCAGTTTAGTGTCATACACACGACACCACTTTGAAAGGTATTTGAGTTGGTGTGTTCAGCAAAAATGGTAAAAATATTTGTAAAATTTGTCGTTGGTAATTTTGCTTGATATAATCACGCAAAAAAAGTAGCTTATTTGAATGAATATGGATGCAAATTTATGAGGGACTAGAAGGACCTGTGGATATAGCACAGTATGATAATCTGATACGTTTGATACGTTTACTTAAGAGTTATTGCAAATGGTTCAATATGTTAAAAAGTATAAAAATCTTGATTAACCCCCCCTCTCTTCTCTCTCTTCTCCTCTCTCTCTCTCTCTCTCTCTCTTCTTCTCTCTCTCTCTCTCTCTCTCCTACTTCCTTCTTTTAATCTTTTCGTTATGTTGATTGAAATACTTCCGCGCAGTACTCCTCTATCTTTCCCCATTTCTATTTCTTTATTTTTATTATATTTTTTCTATGTAGAATGTTAACTTTTTCCTTTTCTTTCTTTATGAAAAAACAGAATCGTCAATTATTTAACCCCGATGACAACACTCATGAGAAATAACAATTTGGTGGATAAGCAAGACCAGATAATCCAGGATTTACATTTTTACATTTCATCCTGGACGATTTGGACGGTATCACTTTTAACCAAAGGATGCTGCATGATAACGGTCCTACAATTAAGGAACGTGAGTATTAATATATACACACACACACCACACACCATATATATATATACACACACACACACACACACACACACACACACATACACAACCTTGAGGTTTGTTTCGATTTCATTTATCGCAAAAGATTTATACACACACGAGCAACCACACACATTCATAAACACATAAAAAATACAGAATGCTTTTTTTCGATACAAACACTTACACATTCTAATACTCACACCGCAAAAAAGAATATTTGACGTCATATTTCAAACCGTTCATTTTTTCAACGTTCTTTTTTCTCAGACTTCAAATTTTAAACAGACCGATAAACAAGGACTATTACTCGCCTTTCTCCTTATTCTGAGATAAAAAATTTTTATCACCTTCCACATACCAACAAAAGCCCTGAAGATGATCTAATTAATAGATCGAAACACTGCAGCGTCGGCCAATAAACTCACCACTTAAGTCATTTAAACCTGTGTTTTTTCAATTTTTTTATTATACTACATATATATATATATATATATGTGTGTGTGTGTGTGTGTGTGTGTGTGTGTGTGTGTTGTGAACGTGTGTGTGTGTGTTTGTGTTGTGTTTTTTTGCGTGTATGAATATACATTTATAAGAGAACAGAGAGACATATAAAGAGGTTAGTTATACTATATATATATATATATATATATATATATATATTATATATAGAGAGAGAGAGAGAGAGAGAGAGAGAGAGAGAGAGAGAGAGAGAGAGGGGGTAGAGAGAGAGAGAAGAACGAGAGAGGGTGAGGTGGGGAGAGTGTTGGTCTTAAAGAATCAGATTTTAGACTCTCCGCTTCCAAGAGATTTGCGAAAATAATTTGAAAATTGCCAGCGTTTTTCCTATTGCTTCTCCAACACCGTTGTTAGCGAATGTTTTTAGAGGATGAAGAGGAGGGGAAAGTAGGAGGAGGAGCTATTTTCAAAAATTGGTATCGAAAATAACAAAGAATGAAATTAGCACACGTCTCTCTCTCTCTCTCTCTCTCTCTCTCTCTCTCTCACATACACATACATAGAAGCATACTCTCTCTTACACACACATACTACCTCTCTCTTTCTCTCTCTTTCTCACTTTCACACACACGCACATACTCTCTCTCTTTCTTTCTCTTTCACACACATACTCTATATATTTCTTTCTCTCTCCCTCTCTCCCTCTCACTCTCTCTCTTTCTCTCTCTCTCACACACACACACACACACACATACTCTTTCTTTCTTTCTCTCTCACACAAACATACTCTCTCTCTCATACATATTCTCTCTCTTCCTCCCCTCTCTCTTTCTCTCTCTCCCTCCCTCTCTTTCTCACAGACACATACTCTTTCTTTCTTTCTCTCTCTCTCTCACACAAACATACTCTCTCTCATACATATTCTCTCTCTATTCCTCCTCTCTCTCTCTATCTTTCTCTCTCTCTCTCACATACTCTCTCTCTTTCTCTCACACACATACTCTGTCTCTTTTTCTTCCTCTCTCTCACACATATCTCTTCCTCCCTTATCTCTCTCCCTCTCTAATCTCTCTTTCTCTCCCCCTCTCTCTCCTCTCTCTCTCTCTCTCCCTCTCTTACATACTCTTTCTTTCTTTCTCTCTCTCACACAAAACATACTTTTTCTCTCTCTCATGCATATTCTCTCTCTCTTTCTCCCTCTCTCTTTCTCTCACATACTCTCTCTCTTTCTCTCACATACAAACTCTGTCTCTTTTTTCTTCTCTCTCTCTCTCTCTCTCACACATATACCCTCTCTTCCTCCCTTATCTCTCTCCCTCTCTTAATCTCTCTTTCTCGCCCCTCTCTCCCCCTCTCTCTCTCACACACTCTTTCTTTCTTTCTCTCGCTCACACAAACATACTCTCTCTCTCTCTCATGCATATTCTCTCTCTCTTCCTCTCTCTTTCTTTCTCTTTCACTCTCTCTCTCTCTTCTCTCACGCATGTTCTCTCTCTTTCTCTCACATACATACTCTGTCTCTCTTTCTTTCTCTTTCACTCTCTCTCACATACTCTCTCTTCCTCCTTATCTCTCTCCACTCTTAATCTCTCTTTCTCTCTCCCTCTCTCTCTCTCTCTCTTACATACTCTTTCTTTCTCTCTCTCTCTCCACACAAACATACTCTCTCTCATACATATTCTCTCTCTTCCTCCCTCTCTCTTTCTCTTTCTCTCTCACATACTCTCTCTCTCTCTCTTTCTCTCACACACATACTCTGTCTCTCTTTCTTTCTCTTTCTCTCTCTCACACACTCTCTCTTCCCCCCTTATCTCTCTCCGACTCTTAATCTATCTTTCTCTCTCCCTCTCTCTCTCTCTCACATACTCTTTCTTTCTTTCTCTCTCTCACACAAACTTACTTTCTCTCATACATATTCTCTCTCTTCCTTCTCTCCCTCTCTTTCTATCTCTCTCTCTCCTTTCTCTCAACATACTCTCTCTCTTTCTCTCACACACATACTCTGTCCTCCTTTTTCTTTCTCTCTCTCTCTCTCACACCACATACTCTCTCTCATACATATTCTCTCTCTTCCTCTCTCTCTCTCTCTTTTCTTCTTCCTCTCTCTCTTTCTCCCCTCTCCACATACTCTCTCTCTCTTTCTCTCAACACTACTCTGTCTCTCTTTCTTTCTTTCTTTCTCTCCTCTCGTCACATACTCTCTCTTCCCTCCTTATCTCTCTCCGTCCTTAATCTTCCTTCTCTCTTCCCTCCCTTCTCTCTCTATCTATCCCCCTCTCTCTCTCTCCCGCCCTCTCTCTCTCTCCACAACACGCATACTCTCTCTTTCTCTCCTCTCTCTCTTCTTTCTCTATCACATACTCTCTTCTCTCTTTTCTCTCACCATACATACTCTGTTCTCTCTTTCTTTCTCTCTCTCTCAGATACTCTCTCTTTCTCTCTCCTCTCTTAATCTCTCTCTCCCTCCTCCATCCTCCTCCCTTCTCTTCTCCTCTCTCTTCTCTCTCTCTGCTATTGTACTAGTGTACGTCTGTGTATGTGGTGTTGGCTAAGTTTTAGAAAATTAAAGAAAAGAAACGAATGTCGTATTTGCCGGCTTCGAAGACGCAGCTGCTTGCAGAGTTGCACACCCAATTTTCTTCAGCAAGATTTACGGTCGAGGGGTGATGGGGGGGGGGGGGGGGAATATATATCAAAACGCTTTTTTTTTTCTATAATTAGATACAGCCTTATAAGTAGTGTAATGCTCGGCTCCGAACACACGGGTTGACTTTTTGCGGTTTATTTTTATAAACAATTTGTTGCGTGTTCGATGCCGTCAGATTCGGTAATTGCCGAATAAATTGCAAGAAAGGAAGAAGAAAAAAAAATAAGTAAAGCCAGAAATAGAATTAGAACTAATAAGGGAAAAGATTAAAAAAAGATGAAAGAAAGAAAGAAGAAAGAAAGAAAGAATGAAGAAAAAATAATTAAAAATAAATAAAGAAAGAAAAGAAGAAGAAAAGGAAAGAAAGAAAGAAAGAAAGAATAGAAAGAAAAGAAAGAAAGGATAATAAGGGAAAAAGAAAGGAAGAAAGAAAGAAAGAAAGAATAGGAAAGATAAAGAAAGAAAGAAAGAAAGAATAATAAGGGAAAAGAAAAAGAAAGAAGAAAAGAAATAATAAGGGAAGAATAAAAGAAAGAAAGAAGATAAATAAAAAATGAAAAGAAAAAGAAAAAAAGAAGAATAATAAGGGAAAAGAATAAAGAAGAAGAAAGAAAGAAAGTAGAAAATAAGGAAAAGAAAGAAAGAAAGAAAGAATAATAAGGAGGAAGAATAAAGAAAGAAAGAAAAATGAATATAAAGAAAAGAAAGAAGAAGAAAGGAAAGAATAATTAAGAAAAAAGAATGAAAGAAAGAAGAAAGAAGAAGTAAATAATAAGGGATGAAGAAAATGAAGAAGAATAATAGAAAGAAAAAGAAAACAAACAAAGAAAGAACAAAGAAGGAATTAGGAAAAAAGGAAAAAAAGAAAATGAAGTAAAGCCAAGAAATAAAATTACGAACTAAAGGGAAAAGAAATTAAAAAAAGATGAAAGAGCAAGAAAGAAAGAATGAGGGGAAAAGATAAGAAAGAAAAGAAAGAAAGAAAGAAAAAAAAAGAAATAAGAAAAGACAGAAGAAAAGAAAGATAGAAAGAAAGAAAGAAAGAAAGGATAATAAAGGAAAAGAAAGAAAGAAAGAAAGAATAATAAGGGAAAATAATAAAAGAAAGAAAGAAAAAGATGAAAAGGGAAAAAAAGAGAAAAAAGAATAATAAGGAAAGAAGAAAGAAAGAAGAAAGAAATAATAGGAAATGAATGAAAAGAATAATAATAAGGGAAAGAAAAAATAAAGAAAGAAGAGAAATAGAAAGGAAGAAAATAAGGGAAAGAAAGAAACAACAAGAAAGAAAGAAAGAAAATAAAGAAAGAAAGAAGAAAGAAAGAATAAAAAGAAATAAAGGAAAAAAGAAAGAAAGAAAGAATAATAAGGGAAAATAAGAAAGAATAAAGGGAATAATAAAGGATAAGAATGAAAGAAAGAAGAAAGAATATAAGAAATGAATGAAAGAAATAATAATAAGGGAAAAAAAGAAAGAAAGAAAAATAATAAGGGAAAAGAAAGAAACAAACAAACAAGATTGATAATAAAGGAAAAGAAAGAAAGAAAAGATAAAGGAAAGAAAAAAGATAGAAAAAAGAAAGAAAGAAAGAATAAGGACGTCGAGGCTGCATATGATTCGAAAAGTGACAGTTGGGAACAGGACAAAAAGGAGTTGGGTCGACTGATTTAGGTCTTGGGCGAACTTTCACCCCCATCGGGGATAGGACAGGTCGATCCATAGCTGAACCTTTCTTTCTCTCCATCGATTAAGAAAACTACACGTGTTTTCGTCTTGTCGGTCTGAAGAAGATGATAACCAAAGTTAAGACATGAAGATCAAGGTTGCCATTAAGTATGGGATTATCTTTCTTTGCTGCTACGGTTTACCGTTAGGTGGCGTTGCGACCTGTATATTTTAAAGGCAATCCCGCGAAAGGGACTGCCTTCTTCTCCTGGAATCTCCCGCTATGAACTAGACAACATTTGTGTCTCTGTTTATTTGGGCTGGGGTGGCATATGTTGCATAATCTATGGTAGCATGGATTATTGGCAACCCCCTATAGTTTTGCTGGGATAGTCTTTTTCATATCATGGGCGGCAGTTTTCCATGGAAAGATACATTAAGACCGGAAATCATGCACATCACGTGATTTTGAATTAGTTTACCAGTACCAGTCAGGATTTTAGGCAAGAGAGATGTGTCTTACCTTAGCTGGACTCACCTTGGCGCACGATGTGTTAGTTATGTAAAAAAACATTCACAGTTATATTTACTTGAAGATACAAACTCCGACAAAGGTTTGATAAACAAAACATTTAATATGTATACAGCACATGGATATAACAAGATACGTAATACATCTTATTATAATGGAGATTGTGTGTTTTTCTGTCTGTAACCGAAACTATGTTCCTACTCAAGTCACAATTCTCTTAGTTATTGACATCACATTCTTCATGATTTTATTTTATCTAAACCTCAATTATTAATAAAATTGTCTTACATTATTAATACTGTTAACTATGTCACATACTGACTACATGCAATTATATTTATATATACAAAAAATAGCGGTTTACAGTGTGAACGGGAAAGGCTAATTTGCATATTAATATTAAAAATTCGAATTTTAATAAATATGTGCCTTAGTATTATTGATTTCTACCTGTTTGGTTTTATTTTAATGAATATAAGCAAATTCTCTTCAATGAATCTTAAATGAAATCCATTAACAAGATAAATAAACTCATTTATTTTTTACTTCCTCTTATAACTAAATACTTAAATTAGAAAAAATAAACATGAAAGACGAGAGTGATGGAAGAGTAAGTTTCAGTTGTTCCATTTTTTATTATGCTCCCTCTGTTTCAAATTTTTTTATACTCCCTCTGTTTCAAAATCTTTTTATCTGTATTCTTATTTAGTTTCATTAGCCTTTCTAATTTAATACAATATTTTATTACATTAAAACTTAAATACTTGCACCCGGAGGGTGCATATATTTGCTAGTAGGTATAACAAAGTTACATGTAGAAAGATAAACATAAAAGTACAGACATGAGACTAAGAATAGTCCATGCTGTAAATAACTTACAGTAATGTAAGGGGGGCCAAAGCCCCAACGAGAAGGGGTAGACCGTGTCTACCCGATGTGGTTACTGGAACAGGAAAAGAGAGAGAAGCCTTTGAACCAGCCGCTTAAATATAAAACGGCCCCTAGCGGGCACCAGAAAACTAAACGGGCAGACAACTCACCCAGGCAAATACGAAACTAACGCTACAGTTAGTTAAGAATAATGGTTTTAAAGGCAACATGGCTTTGTAGGTCAATGCATGCCTTAGTTTAGAAGATCGGCCAAATAAGAAGTAAAAAGAAGAGATAAAATTCGACATGGCGACTTGGAGAGAAAGAATAGAAGACTGGACGATCACAGATGGCAAGAGAAGAAGAAAAGTAAGTTATGCAAGTTATACATCTCTGTGTATAAATATCTCTCATCTACTCTGTCTGCATCTCTCCTCTCTCTAGTAAAAGAACATTATTTATACTAGCAAATATATGCACCCTCGGGTGCAAGTGTTTTAGTTAAATTTTATAATAAAATATGATATTAAATTAGAAAGGACTGAATAAGAATTAGAATAAAAAGATTTTGAACAGAGGGGGTATGATTGAAAATAGAACAACTTTGAAACTAACACTTCCATCATTTTCCGTTACTCCCGTCTTCCATTGGTAAATTTTCCTAATTAAACTGTTAGTTAAAATAGGAAGTAAAGAATAATATTACAGTTATTTCTTCTTGTTAAGGGATTTCTTTTAAGATTTATTGAAGAGATTTTGCTCATATTCAATAAGATAAAACAAACAATTAGAAATCAATAATACTAAGCATATATTTATTAAAATCAATTTTTTAAGATCAATATGCAAGTTAGCCTTCCCATTTATACTGTAACCCTCTATTTTGTTGTATATATAAATACAATTGCATGTTATTATTATGTAGATATGGTCAACAGTGTAAGTAATGTAAAACAATTTTATTAATAATTGAGGTTTAAATAAAAATAAAATCATGGAGAATATGATGTAAATAACTAAAGGAATTGTGAATTGTATAGTAATATAGTTTCGGTTACAGACAGACAAACCCACAATCTCCATTATAATAAGATACCCGCTACATGTGGGGGTATATAACACTTAGCCACCCAGCTATAGGCTTATACGTGTGTCTGTAAGCGCCCCCCCCCTTTATTCTCTGTTTTCATAGACGTTTGTCTCACCAGCTCCGTCATATCCACGTATATACACGTGTCGCTTTATACTTTATGCCTTCATAGAGATTTAGTCAAGCACACGGATACATCATGGAGTGTACAGTAAGTCACAGCCTTTTCTTCATGTTTCTTAAACTATCTTCAAGGACTCTTTTTGGACTTTCATCTATCCTGTTATGTATTCTTTCAATTGTAGTTTGCTTAGACAATAAAGTCTATTTGTTATAACTCATTGCCGAGATTATATATATATATATATATAGTCATCCATAGACACGTTTTCCGACTTATCAAGTCTCGTCAGTGTGGCTAGTCATTTTGTGAGCTACCTACAGCTGGGTTAGAACTCCGATCAGTCGGACTGCTTAACCGCATGGCTATCGTCACCCACAGAATGCGAAGGAGATTTTAACTGTTTTAATACACACATGTATGTTAAGGCCACCATAGAGTGTTCTGTCCCTTTTATAGGAAAGCGTTGCGTTTGCGCTTTAGTGGGCGGTCATCAGCGAAATCCCCTCCAAAGTGCTCAACCCCAGGGAGATGGGGAGTATATATGTATACGTGTCTGTGGATTACTTTATTATATGCTCCCAATTTGGTCGAGCACTTTAATTAGAAGGGATTTAATTGCATAATTCACCGTATTCGACACACAGCTAAGCCTCGCTTTGTTTACATAAGTTTGAGACTTCTAGTGAATTCATTTCCGCTTAGAAATGTAGCGATTAAATAGTCTCCTACACTTGACAGCTGCCTGTGGCTGTACGGGTAAGAGGATTGGCGAACGAAAGTTCATTCGGGTCTCGAACCCGGCCATAAGTAGCTGTTAAACGGTATAACCACACTGATGAGAGGTGATACTCGAAACACGTGTCTTGTGATTACTTTAATAATATAATATATATATATATATATATATATATAGCGTTAGGCGTCATTCTGGGATAATCCAACGCATTATAAGCAATTGGTGTTAGCTACTTACTTAACACCACCCTATTTCATATAAAGGGGGTAACCTTTCGTCTATCTCTCCCCTTCCAATATTTCAAGAGACCTAGAAGTCCACTAAATAAACTCTTTGTATAAAACATATAAGGTTTGTTTGTATATATACTTCTCCACAAGTAGGGCGTAACACAATGTCAAATTTTAAATGTAGAACTGGTGATTTACGGGTTTTTTTTTTCTTCTTTTTTTTCTTTTTTCACCTAGAGGAGTTGCCTTACGAAGACAAAGAACCCAGTCAGTCCTACTATTTACCCATAAGGGATGAAGACCATGTAATTCCCTATGGTATCAGCGTGAAGTAAAACGCAAACAGCCTCGCGCAGTATTTGAATTTTGGGTCACTGATTCCATTTCAGGCATGTAGTTATTTATGGATTATATTGTGCATTTCTAAATATATTTTTGAAATTCCTCTCAAATATACTTGTTTTTTCCAGGGCCAGTTTAGCTGTCGGTAGAATGTCTGGCTGGGAATCACGAGGTTCTTGGTTCGATACCGGCACTCGCCAACTCAGCCTATGAGTAGCACAGGGATCTATGCGGAGCTGATGGTAATGTGGCGCTCCGCCAAGACACTAAAAACAATCTCCTTAGTCTAGATAGACTCCCCCCTGCTGTCTGTCTGATATCGACTTTAGGCCACCCCGACAACTTTACTTTATTTTTTACATAATCAGCTGTTATACGGGCTGTTACTCGACTGGATCAAAAGAAGTTGCAGATTGATAGGTACCACCAATTTTACCTGTGAAATTAACCCCCTATATTTAACACAAGGAAACTTGCATAAAGGTTAATATTATCTTGAGAATTTTTTATCCATTCGAAAGAAGAAACATTAAACAAACTCCCGATGATTTGTTTTTAAATTTAGCTTACAGGAAATAATGGAAATTATGAACGAAAAAAAAAGGTTTATATTTTTGTACCGTTAAATCAATTGAAATTTAACGTAGCCAAAAACAAGTTATGACTAGAGGCTTTTTTTCTTAATTCTATGAAAAATCAATTAATGGTCCGATTTTCACGAAAATTTCCATAAGTACTTACCTTTTGATGAAAATATGTCTGAATTATTTTTTTCTTAAAATATATCAGGGAAATATTTCTTTACGAGGTCTACCCCTCTTTTATTTTATGAAATATGAAAAAATTAACCGACAAAAAAAATTTTTTAATTTTTTAAAGATAAGAGTCTGAATAATTATATCAAAAAGATTTTTATAAGTTTCTATGCGAGAGTTTTTAATTAAAAAAAAACATGAATACAAAATTCTGCTAAAAATATCATAAAAAAACTGACCATGTTGTAAAAAACGGACTGTTTTACTTATTTTTCAAGATAACGGTGAGTAATCTTCCCCAATCGAATAATTTATCTTTGAATTAATTGTTTGTCGTTGTAACCACTGTTTATGTTCATTATTTCTTTTTTTTTTTAGATTTTTTAAAAAGTTCAAAAATATTTACGTTTCTTCCTTCAATATGGCCTAAACTGATCACGTGACGTATTTTGGTGGTACCTATAGATTGTAAAAGGGCATTATGAATCAAATTGAATATGTGATGTGGGGTCTAATTGAAGGAGTATACAATTTTGTTTTTACACTTATCTAGATCTGTGGTATCTGCAATTTTTCATATCTTCTATTCTTTATCGGAGTGGCTGGGTAGCTAGGTATGTTGATGGGTATTCATTTTTTCCGTTCGAGTTTGGTATTACTTATGATCCTCTTGGGATGTACTTGTGTTAGTTGACAGTTCTTAAAACGAACAGGCGATGTTGTTTTTTCTCAGAGTACATTTTATTTTATTTCAATCTAAGTAAAATTCTTTGGAGGACAGACACTCAACTTGCGTCTGTTCTCTGAATGACTCTGCCCAGACTCTTTCGCCCGCATCCTCCAGAAACTTCGTACAGACTCCCTCCTCTCACTATATCTCCCTTTCACTCTCCCCTTGTTGGGAATTTTTTATCAATTAGAACTCAACATGTCAACACGTCATTCTTAATCTAATTAATAACCATAATTGCGCCAACTCATTTAGTGTTGACTGGTTCTCTGTTGAGAGCAAGTCGCACTCTTTTTACCAACTTAAGATTTTCCGCATTTCCACATCTCATTATTGTACAGAGCGACCCTGACAAACTTTATTTCCTGAACCCACGTTTGAATTCTGCGATAATCACAGGGAAAATCACCCATATCTCACTGGTATTTTGTCAGTGGTTTCAGAAATAAGCAAGTTTCTCACGTTTATTTCGTGAGCCGCTTTTAAGGAAGAAAGAAGAAAGCAAAGAAATGGAAAATAGATCGAGGACAAAAACGCCACAAAACATGAATTGGAATCCTTCCGTCTATTAAAGACGATGGCTTATTGTCCACTTTTTTTATCTGCAACTGTGCGAGTGGCTGAACAGACCAATTTTTGAATGGCAATCTCTGGTGCAGTGATTGCAAACAAACGGTGATGCTTGCTGGAGATGCTGTTGCGTCTCCTTCGTAATGACTCTCTTTTCGGCGCGCTTCTTTCCTCTCTTTTTCATTCCTTTTCGTTCGTTGTTTGACGAGGAGGCGCCAGGTCGCACGGTTTTCTGCATACGCCTCCCATGTGTTGATGTGGATGTGGCATGTTTTCACGTCTATCTTTCAGACTCTGCAAGAGAGACTCAACAACACTATAATGCCAAAAGCTACCTCCTCCAACCAGCCACTAAAACTTGACAAAAGGCACTTTGAGTAAACTGTTATGAATAATACAATGGTGATAGTGCAAGTGTGTGTGTGTGGGGGGGGGGTAAATTGTCTCTCTCTTAGTGTGAGAACATGAGTGACAAGAGCGCAGCTGGGCAAAAACGTTTCCCTGGCATTAGAGTGGATGGAATGTCGTTGGCATTTATGATTTATGACAGTAACAAACACTTCGATTCACTGAGGAGCGGGGGGTGGGCAAGTCGCTGATACATAGATAGCTTTCTTCGAAACAGTAAAAATGCATGACGTTGTCGATCGAGATGGTCAGCAATAAAGATCCCACTGGATGGCCTAAGCTCTGTCCTGCTTTGACCTCGAACGTCTTACAAATGTCTAGGAAGGCAATCCGGTTGTTTTTAAGTGTTTGTGACGGTCTCTTGAGCATTGACATCTACTCTCAATCGGAGTAGATTGATTTTAACGGCATGTAAACCCGCCTTGAATTATTTTGTGTCATGGAGTTAGGGAATTTCATTCAATGTTTATTGATATTTTCATTTTTGTGTAGTTATTTCTAAGGATTTGCTTTTATGGTACAGTTATATGATATCAAGTATTTCTAATACAAATAATTTGTACTCGGTTGTATGGTTTCAAGTATTCCTATCAATTACTAATAATTCTAATTAATGATAGTCACATGTTTGAATATTGTTATAATGTTTCAAGTAACTAATGAAAATCCCAAGTAAAAAACTATAAAGATAAAGTCGTCGGTGGCCTTAAAGTCGATATCAACCAGACAGCCAGGAAGTCTATCACCTTTTCACTAGCGCTAGACCAAGGAGATTGCTTTGGCACCTGGGATGGGGCGCCACAACTACCATCAGCTCACCTTCAATTATACATCCATATATATATATATATATATATATATATATATATATTACGTATACGGATTATTATAAATAAATTAATTAATGGATACTTTGGTGCAGATATAAATCTATTTCGACATTTTTTTGCCTCTTCTGATTTTTCCTATGTTGTATGGATCCCGGGAGAGTTCGACTTATGTGTATAAGGATGGAATTGTATAGGTGAATGATATCAAGTGAAAATAAATTTGAAAAAAAAAAAGTACAAAAGCCTGTGAAATGGGAAGATCATACCAATAAGATTGGTGTGAGGTTTTCAAACTAGTAAAAATCAGACTGAGGAGGCAAAGAAATGCCGAAATAAATGTATATCTGAACCAAGGTATCCATGTATTCATATATATATATATATATATATATATATATATATATATATATATAGCAATCTTTACAGATCATTGCCGTCCCTCACATTACTGGTCAGGTCTGCACACGTTGCCACACATCCATCGCCATGGGACTTTTTGAGAGGCTGATAGATGAAAGAAAGAAAGAAAGAAAGAAAGAAAGAAAGAAAGAAGGAACATTTGTACATCATGATATTATAGTGGTAAACGCTTGTACAACACGAATACCAATCTCTAAATTTTCATGATTGTTATATATATATATATATATATATATATATAGGGTTGCATAAAATATTGTAAAAATGTTTCCGTTATTTTGTCCAAGCCCTGTATATATGAGAAAAGGGAAATTACAGAAATTCTATCTTCTCTAATCTAGTTGTACTTACGAGCATTTCAAACGTAGTCGTCAATCCCAAAAGAAAATCAAAGGGAATTAATCCTGACTGTGAGAACCAAGCACAACCAAATAATTGATGGGAGAAGACGCCATCCCCGATTTCCTTTAATTATCTTTAACTTTCAAAGCTCGACTTTTGCTATTAATGATGTCTTCTTCTAAAATTAAGGTAATTTAAAAGAAAAACTATCAGATTAGATTTTCTGAGCATTGGAAAATCTACAGAGAGGTACCATGACGGATTAAGTTGGATGGTGAGGAATTCTATTCCCTTTCAGTTTGAACTCGGCACTGGTGACTCAGTCTCTTATGTATATAAAGCTAGAGTTTTTGTTTGATTTATTTTGCTTGTTTAACAGTTGTTGTAAGGGAGGATGTTTCACCTAAAAGAGTGGATTTGTCCAACGGAACACATAAAGAAACGAATACTATTCAAGGTTATTCGTAGTCAAGCTACGTAGTAGTATTTGTAGTCAAGTTACTAACAGTCGAGTAGCTATTCATACTCTTGGAGAACTGCGCGTTGACTCTATAATTAATATTCCTGTACAAAAAGTAATAAAACTTTTTCAGGATTTTCAATATTGCATTTGAAGAATTCAGTCACAAGAGTTTTTCTTACGAAATTTCAGGGCTTTTTCTTCCATCGAATCTTATTTTCAAATAGTTTTATTCAATGATAAGGCAATTATATCATCCTGTGTTTTAGTGATGACTGTAGTTCAGTTCTCACATTGAGGGGAATCAATTTGCCTGTAGGAATTTTTTTAAAGTCTATTGTGATTCAAGTCAATCAAGTAGCTAGTCATACTATTGGAGAACTGCGCGTTGACTCTATTATTTATATTCCTGTGCAAAACGTAATAAAACTTTTTCCGGTTTTTTAATGTTATATTTGATAAATTCAGTCACGACGGCATATCAACTTATATGACTCAAACACAAACGCTCAATGATATTGGGCCTTTTGCTTAGTAATATATCCTCCATATTATCTGCAATATATATAATATAATATATATATATATATATATATATATATATATATATACCTTTTTCCCCTCAACTCTATAGTTTTTAATTAGTTGAATAAATGTTATATACCTCCACATGTTGCAGGCATATAAATATCGAGTTCTTTTGTTAGAGAGAGAGAAGATATAGACAGATATCAGAGAGATGTTTAAACACATAGATAACTTGCATAACTTACTTTTCTTCTTTGGCCATTTCTGATCGTCTAGTATGGGTTCTTGTTGTTGGTTCTTCATCATCTTGGTCGGTTTTCTATCAAATGCGTGCATTGACTAACAACGCCCTGTTACCTTTAAAAAACTTTATTCTTAACTAACTAACACAACGCGGGCGCAGATGAGTCCGCCAAAGCAAGAAACATCTCTCTTACCCAACATCCTGCCTGGAACTGATTAACTAATTCAAAAGCACGGGACATGCAGGACTTCCGGTCTTACTGTATCTTTCCATGGAAAACTGCCGCCCGTGATATGAAAAGTCCATCCCTGCAAAATTACAGGGTGTTGCCAATAATCTATGTTACCAAAGATTGTGCAACATAAATAGCTCAAATGTTGTTTAAAGCATTCTAGAGATATTTATATGAGGATGTGTGAGTGGCTTTGAATACGTGTATATACACACATATATATATATATATATATATATATATATGTGTGTGTGTGTGTGTATGTGTGTGTGTGTGTGTGTGTGTGTGTGTATTTAAGCAGCATTCTTTCATTTATGCATGTTGAATTAAACAAAAGACACATCTCCTGTTTAACAATTTTATTTGTGATTTTTTCAAGTTTTCTGGCCAACTTTTTGATATTTGGGTGGAATTCATGGATTAGTCCACCAAAGTTTATGTCCCGAGTACTTTCGGCACTTTATGCCCCCACTCTAATTACCGAAATATCCTAACGGAAAATACACACATTATTCACAAAGAAAGAAATAAATAAAAACTCCAAATACTAGAAGCTTTATACATAAAACCATACAAACCATCCTTAAACAAAATTAATTTCCAATGCAGTACACACATTTTAAAATGTCTATAGCACCTTTCCCATGAATTCTCCTGCTTCCAGCCTCCACCTCCATTAAGATAATTTGAAGGACTGGAACAACCCCTGATGATGGCACTTCGAAGTGCCGAAAGTACTCGGGACATGAACTTTGGTGGACTAATCCATGAATTCCACCTAGATATCAAAAGTTGGCCAGAAAACTTGAAAAAATCACAAATAAAATTGTCAAACAGGAGATGTCTTTTGTTTGATTCAACATACATAAATATATATATGCGTGTGTGTATGTGTATGAATGTATATGTGACTATGTATGCCTATATATATATATATATATGTGTGTGTGTGTGTGTGTGTGTGTGTGTGTGTTATATCAACATTCATCAACATTTTTTGATGGAATCGTTCGCTTGTAAAGATTTCAGTTTCCGTAATGTCTGCCGTGTTAATCATTCGATTTCAAACGAAGAGGTCGATCAATCTACAACCGGTAATTTCTAATTGAAGCGATTTCCTTCAGTTTGAAACTCATTCCTTAGTCAGTGACTGATTAGTCAAGTACCTTCGAGACGATTAATGAAAATTACCCGAACGGAAAATCAGTTTGCGAGACTCCTGTTATTATATACAGTCTAAATCTCGTGACATAATAATCCCATATATATATAATATATATATATATATATATATGTTTGTATTTGTAAAAAGAGTGAATAGGAAAAAGTTTTTGTCTATTCTAGTTGTTATGTACCCTTTAACTATAGCCAGAGCTTATTTTTTGTGCAAAAAATATTGATGATTATATATACTAGTACAAAATAAAAAAAAACACCCTCCGGGCGATGTAAAAATAGATTTTTGAAACATATTGCCTGAGGGGTGGGAGTAAAAAATTCAATATCAGCGAGTTTGTACCCTAAGTAAGTAAAATCATCAAATTCATTAAAGGATTAAAAAATAAAACAATTTGAAATGTAAACTTTAAATATGTATTAAAATAAAACAAACTATATATAGATATAAAATACCAGCCATGTATTTATTAATACCTGTTTTAAAAAACAATGAGGACTGGCTAATGCTGCATTTTCAAATTTTGAGTGTATTTATTCTATGTTATGATGAATTTTCTCGCCCCCCCCCCCCTCAAATTTTTCGAGTTTAAAATCGACATAACTCGGCGAATATTTCGAATTGGAAGCTCAAATTTGGTGGATTTTCTAATTTTAACCTCTACGAAATTTCAGAAAAATTGAAGGGGGTGTGTGACAATTTAATTTTTTTCCTGATGATTTGACATGGAATTGCCCATATATAATCAGACCAAATGTGTGAGAGAGAGCGAGAGTGTGTGTGGAATATTATATTACAACATACATCTAAAGTCATCAGAGGTTTATCACTAGATATTGATAGTATGTACATGTGGAAAGTTTTAAACAAAGTGTGCGAAAATAAAATCTGTATACTTTGAATTCTTGGCAACCTGTATCAACTGTAGCATCATCTCCATTCAACAATGAATTCTCTCTCCTCACCTTCATATATATTTTTTAAAAAGGACGCGTGGTCTAATGGTTAAAGTCATGGGAAATGGACCTGTCCACGCGAGTTTAATTCTTGGACGAAGCTGTTTGCATTTGACAGGGCGCTAATACCCTTGGGAAAGGTATAAGTCCAATTCTCGCTCCAGCTATGGGCAAATAGCAAGGCAGACTGGGCTCTTTAACCATGGCTAGATAACTAGTCTACGAGAAGGAAAATTCTGAATTCAAATCTGTTAAACCCCGCTTAAGAAATTGACTTTGTGTCACATCCTGCTTCTGCGGAGGGGTGGGTATATATATATATATATATATATATATATATATATATAATATATGTGTGTTGTGTGTGTGTGTGTGTGTGTGTGATGACGCATGCATGAACGTGAATAGGTGGAGAACGAAAAGTTAACAAAGATATGACGTATTTCATATGGAATATTAATGTTAGAAAAATAAAAAGATTAAAACAATATATAAATACATATAATCCATATATACGCATATAACTGCCAAAAAGAGTATATTGGAGAAACATCGAGAAGTTCAGGTAAGCGCATTTACGAACATAAACGTAGTATTAGAATAGGCGACGTATATAATTGTCTCTTCCAGCATGCATTAAATGACAGATATAGTTTCGATTTCGAAAATGCGTATAGGTTGGCCTACATTCATGACAAGAGACTTAGACAGTTTTTTGAAGCTAGTGCTATAAGCAACATTGACAATGTTAACTATAGGTCTGAACAATATAACATGATACGTCTATATATATATATATATATATATATATATATATATATATATATATATATATATATATATATATATAATATATATAAATTAATTGCGGAAGTTGGTGACAAACCCAAGTTTTATTTACGAAGAATATTCGCCGGAAATAGAACAAAATGTCCATGAATTCTCAGCAGGTTTTTTTTTTTTCCTTTTTTGATGTTTTTCCATGGAAAGTAAGAATCGACTTTTTGATTAAACTGGCAAATTATGAGGGATTAATCTTTTGGAAGTGCAAACACATTTCCAATTGATTACAATATCACCTTCGACAAAATCTGCCGACAGGAAGAAGAAAAGAATGAATGAAAGAGTGCATTAATGAAGAAAGAAAGAAGGCATGAAGGAAAGATAAAAGAATGAATGAAAGAAAGAAAGAAGAAATTAAAGGAAGAATAAAGGAATGAATGAATGAAAGAAAGAAGGAATGCATATAAGAAAGAAATAAGAGATGAAAGACAGATGAAAGAATGAATGAAAACAAAAAGAAATTAAAGGAAGAATGAAAGAATGAATAAATGAAGGAAAGAATGAATGATTATAAGAAAGAAAGAAGGGAAGAAAGAAGGATAAAAGAATGAATGAAAAAAGGAAAATGGAAATGAACGAATGAAAAAAAGAAAAATGAATGAAAGAATGAACGAAAGAATGAAAAAGAGTAAGAGATAGAAAAATAAGAAATAAAAATGATTGAATAAAACAAGAAGGAAAGATTAATGAACAGAAAAAGGGAAAATAGATTATAATTAAGATTGTATGAAATAAAAGAAAGAAAGTAACGAACTAACGAACGATGAAAGAAAAAAAAAGAAAAAAATATGAGAAATAGGCTGAAAAAGGGGTAAAAGACAAAAAGGTGATTTTTTTAAAGAAACAGATAGAAAGAAATAAAGACAGATATAAAAAGAAATGGATATATAAAAAAAAAAAAGAAGATAGATAGATAGATGATAGATAGATAGAAGGAAAAAGATAAAGAAAGAAAGGAAAGGAAGGGAAATTGAATTGTGTCAGAAAAGAAAGAAATAAAGAACTGAAAAGGAAACATACAAACAAAGAAATCAAGTGAAAGAAAGAAAGAAAGAAAGAAAGAAAGAAAGAAAGAAAGAAAGAAAGAAAATATGCGGAACTGAATTGTGACAGAAAAGGAAAGAAAGAGACAAGAGAAAAAGATTCCACCAAAGAAAAAAAGAAACAAGAGAGACTAAAAATGTTAAACGTGAAGTTTGATATTAGAAAGAAAGAAAGAAAGAAAGATTGAAAGAAAGAAAGAATGAAAGAAAGAGGAAAATGAAAGAAAGAAAGAAATTGAAGAAAGAAGAAAGATTGAAGAGAAGAGGAAAAAAGAAAGAAAGAAAGAAAGAATGAAGAAAGAGAAAAATGGAGAAAAGAAAGAAAGAAAGAAAAAGAAAGAAAAAGAAAAAAAGAAAGAAGAAAGAAAGAAAGAAAGAAAGAAAAAGGCGAATAGATCGGACGAAAAGAAAGAAAAAAGAGAAGAAAGAAGAGAGAGAGAGAGAAAGAAAGAAGATTAAATATGGGTAATTGTGCAGTGGCCACAAAAAGAAATAAACAAACAAGTAAAAAGAAAAGAATACCCCTCAAGAAATGAGAGACTAGAAAAGTAAACATTAGATTTAATATTATAAAAAAAAGGAAAGAAAGAAAGAAAGAAAGAAAAAAAGAAAAAAGAGATAAAGAAAATGTCTAAGAAAGAAAAATACATAGAGAGAAACAAAGAAAGATTCACATAGAATATAAGCTCGTGAAAAAATAGAACAAAAAAAAAGAAAGAAATCTTGGGCGGATATCAAAAGCAAGAATGAATTATCATTAATCATCGCCCACTAAGCCACCAACACTCTTTTTAACTGTGCTGGAACGCCATCAATGTATAACCAACCTCCACCGTGAAGAATAAGATTTCAGCGTTTTACACATCCATTTATCCGATGTTATTCATTTCGCTTTGTAAATGTTGCTTCTGATTCTTTTCTTTAACGGAGGAAGGTGAACTAACGAGCTGGCTTTCAATCTTGCAGCGACTTAGCTTCGCTCTTTGATTCCATTGTTCCATTGTCTGTAGGAATTCCTCCTTTTCAATACGCAAGGCGGCCATCTTATTTATATTTTATTAAAATAATTCTTCATTTCATTAATTTATTTATTTTTCTTTCTTTCTTTCTATCATTTTCTTCTTCGCATTTGCTTCCTGATTCTTGCATCTTTTTTTTTTTTTTTTTTTTGGTCTTTTTGTTTCGCACCACGACGCATTAACCTGAGTAAAATTGTTCTTCCAGTCCGCATCTTTCAGGTTTGCTTTTGTTTTCTTCTTGTTCCACACTTGCTGGGTCATCTTGACAGCAAAACAGAATGCGCGAAATTCTTTATTTACTTTTTCATGCCATCTTAATCACGCTTGAATTGTAATTAATTAATTACAATCATTAAGCAGGTGCTCTTATTCGCAGTTATTCAACGAACAGATCCAAGTTTATAATTCCAACATCAACATCTTATGAAATTATAGGGACATGAATCTAAACTTTACAAGATGTAACATATCATTATTATCTATCTCACTCTAAGCAAGTTTTTCGCGTTTTAAGTGTGTGTTTTTTTTTTCACTGAAGTCTGAGTTATAGCAAGTCTCTTCAGATTTCTAGGACTCTCCTAAATATTCTAGTCAAATTTTACTACTTCAGTGGTTTGGATGGTATCAATTCTTCCTCTGATGTTTAGTTCCCACAGCCCTTTTCCCATATTTCTGCCGCCATGTCAGCTAGGGCCGTGGAATATACAGACTGAACCTCTGCAGAGGGAAATCATCCCTTTAATAGGGCTGCCTGTTGGTCGTAGCTGGCGACCCATGATGGAACCCGGATAGCTGAGCAGTCCATGACATACAACACACGACTTTATTTAGGCTAAACGGAAGGTTGGAGACGCCCCTCCGATCAATCGGTAGGTCAATCAAGCCACAGCAGCAATATGATTGTCCCAATCGTATTGCTATTATGGCAAGCCCCAACCCATTTTATCATATATATGTGCTAGAAGGCGGTGGATGATTGTCTTAATGTCCTTGGTATTACGTTAAACTGCATCTAGTGGTGAAGTTCCAATTCTGGAACTCCGAGGAATTCTTAGTACTTCGAGGTCCACTCTGGCCTGAAGTGCTAGTACCTGTTAGGATCCCCTCTATGATTTAAATTGAAAAAAATGAGTTGAAGAATATGTGTTTAAAGTTTTAAATTAATATTTTCACCTACACTACTTGCCTAACTAAAGTTGTAAATCCCAGTCCAGCCTACTATTTACCCATAGCTGGGGTGAAAATAGCTAGATTCATACCTTTCCCAAGTGTATAGTGCCATGTGAAATGCAAACAGGCTTATCCAGGATTTAAACTCAGGTTGTTGAGTCCTTTTTTATTTCGATAACCAGTACACCACACACACACACACACACACACACACACTATATATATATATATATTATATATATATATATATATATATATATATTAATTTTTTTACAGCTACAATAAACTTTAATTCAGTAACGACAACAATTCATAATAAGATATATTTAAAAACAATCAGATGACCCATGAATCTGTTGGGTTACCATTGTTACAGCTGTCCATGTTTCTATTTAAGGAGGAATGAAATATTCTAATTAGAATTTCATGTCCATTAGATTCTTTATAAAATAATAAGATGGACAAAGACATGATAAAACTATCATTCATTTGCAAATTAAAGTGGAAGTTGCTTTAATATTCAAACATTTTAATGATGATTTTAGTAATACTATTATGTTTTTACATACAAATGATAAAACGGAGCACTGAATGAAAATACAATACCAGGTTGTTGGAAATTAACAAGGTTTTATTTAACACAGGGTAGAGAAATGCTTCAACCCTAAATGTGACTTAACACCTTCCCCCTTGATTTAAAGGGGCAGGGCTAGGTTTATTGCCCAATGCCTGAGGCACCCCCCTGAGGGGTAATTCCGACGGGATCAATGTATTTTTGTGCCTACTACCCATGAGCTTCGGTTTGTGGGCGGGCCCACATAAAAATGTCCTTGTGCCACGCCCTCATAATTGGGATGAGAGGCAAATACCTTTAAAGCTTACGTCGTTGATCCCAGGGGTTCCACTCCCCAAGCAACACCTGCCCCATTGACTTAAAAGAGCAGGGCTGGGTTTATTGCCCAGTACCTGAGGCGCCCCCCTTGAGGGTTGAATGCCGACGGGATCAACTCATTTTTTGCACCTGCCACCCATGAGTCTCGGCTCGTGGGTGGTCCCACATTAATAGTGCCTAACCCGTACACGTAGGGTACGTGGTAAATATCTAGGATCAACAGTATTAATAATATAAAACAATTTTAATTAAAATGGGTTTAAATAGAAATAAGATCATGCAGGATGTGAGGGAATTGTGACTTGAGAAGGGATGTAATTTTGCTTACAGACAGACAAACACACAATCTCCATTATAATAAGATTATTTTATTATCACTGGCTTAAATCAAGGTCGATGTTAATTTATATAATTTTTTTAGAACTCATAGTAATTAATTGTAAATAAATAAATATGCCTCAGTGTGAGTTGTGCGTGCGCACGCGCGTGTGTAGGTGTGTGTGTGTGTGTGTGTGTGTGTGTGTGTGTGTGTGTGTGTTGGTGGTTGGCGGTGATTCATTTCTTAACGGGGCGGGAACTAGTGCTTTCACCGTATGCCGTTCCACCGATCTTCAATTAACCCTCATGCTTATATATCCACAAATTTGGCAGCCAGGAAAGCAGATGAGCCTTATTTATTGTTATTGTCATTTTTCATTTTTTAAGTTTTTTTATCATTATTTTTAAAATAGTTTTTTTTTTTTTCGAGGGCTTCATGAATTTCAATGTTAAACCTGTGTCTTGTGTTAAATAAATTAGAACTGATTAAGATCGAACCTGTGACAGAAATGTAACGCCTCATTCAATCTTGGCAGCACTAATTCATTTGTCATATCTGTCTTTATTAACAGAATACACACGAGAAAGAGAGAAAGAAAGAAAGAAGGAAAGAAAGAAAATACGAAAGAAAGAAAGAAAGAAAGAAAGAAAGGAAATAAATAAAGAAAGAAAGAAAGAAAGAAAGAAGGAAAGGAAGAAAAAAGAAAGAAAGAAAGAAAATACGAAACTGAATAGTGTCAGAAAAAGAAAGAAGAAAGAAAGAAAGAAAGAAAGTTGGAACTGAATAGTGTCAGAAAAAAGAAAGAAAGAAAGAAAGAAAGAAAGAAAACACAGAACGGAATAGTCAGAAAAAAAAGAAAAAAGAAAGAAAGAAAGAAAGAAAGAAAACACAGAACTGAATTTTCAGAAAAAGAAAAAAAAGAAAGAAAGACAGACAGACAGAAAATATGGAACTGAATATAAGGTATGCTGAAATCTATAACTTAAACTTATAGACTCGGCACGTTCACGAGGTTTAAACCCCAGCGAATCAACAGCCCGAATACATTGACGAACAGACCTGCACCGAGGGACGTTGCTGGACGCAAGGATCATACCCAACACTAAGGGATACCAAGGAACAACCAAAGGATCATACCCAACATTAAGGGACGCCAAGATACAACCAAATGATCATACTCAACACTGAGGAACACCAAGGAGCAACCAAAGGTTTTTTCCCTGAGGATTGCGCTCTGCTTAACACAAGGGATCTCCGTTGGAGAGTACTCTTGCTTGAATCCTAAGGATGGCCACAAAAATCGTAAAAAAATCGGTAGTTAGTTTGCATCCACTACCTTCTGTCCCAGTACAGTCAAGTTTCATTAAAATCATACAGTAAAAAGACATTGATTTCACTTATTTTTATTTATTTATTTTGTTTATTTTTATGTATTTATTTATTTATCAGTTAGCACACCTGTCTATTTATGGGTTACCGTAGGAAGTAGTTATTTTAAAATCGATATTTTAGGCCGATAATTTTTTAGGAGACGTGGGTAATGAATTTTAATTTTAGGACTATTTTTAAAGGCGATATTTTAGGCCGACAACATTTTTTTTAAATTTCAAGTCCATGATTTTTATCTTATTTCGATAATTTTCAACTTGAGACCGATAATTTTCAATTTTAGGTTGATTTTTTTATAGATTGTTTTCAATAGAAAATTAATATCTTAGGTCGAGAATTTTTGTCACAAATACACACACACAAACACATATGGGCAAGGCACACACACACACACAATCCAACAAACATACACAGGCATGAGAAACAAATAAGGGTAATACGTATGTATATATATATATATATATATATATATATATATATATATAATATATAATACACATACACACAATATATATAATTCAAAAGTAAATTGTAAATAAATAGATAAATAAATAAATAAATAAAATAAAATCTAGCAGAATCTATAATTACAATTTTTGATAAAAATTAGTTTCATTTTAACCTTTTAAATCCAACACACACATATACACACATGCAAATGTATATGAACAAGGCACACACATAAACAAAACAGACACACACACCACAAACACATACACACATGGGAAAGGCACACAAAAGCAAAATCCACCACAGACAACGGGTGAATTTGATGGTCATGCCAATTACACACATGCACACACCCACACACATAAATAAACAAACAGACCACTGCTTAGTAATATAAAAATGAGTAGGTCAAACCTGGAATGATAATCAAACACGCACACACGCAAATAAACACACACATAAACAAAACACCTCCCACACACACGTAGATAATTTGGAAGACTTATATCTTCAAAACCAAATGGACGGTCGCTAGCAATAGCTTCAGCTTTGGAAATCTGCACTAGAGATTTTTATCTCGAAATATTAAGAATAAAAAATTACAGGTTAACAAATAACACCATAGTTACCTTATTATTCTTTACATTTGCATTGTGATAGCCTTCAAAACCAGCCACCAAACCGATATAAACACAATGCTTCAAGGAAATTATAAAACACGCACACACACACACACACATATATATATATATATGTGTGTGTGAGTGAATGCGTGTGTGTGTGTTTGTGTGTGAATGTGTGTGTGTGTTTGTAAAATATTCTTGTTAATTAGTTCTATAACTATAGAGTTTGGCAATAAATTGTATCTCTTAATTTCGTTTTGATTATATATTTTCTAACTTTTAGAATTCATGTACATTTTATAGGAAAACATATTTACTATTATACTATAAGTAAAACTACTCTCCAGCTACTCTCCTTCCATATATGGGTAAATAGTATGGCAGACTGGGCTCTTTAACCTTGGCTAGGTGACCATTCTAGAAGAAGGTAAAAGCTATTAAACTCCACATCACGTGAACACGATCCACGTCGCATAAATGTTAAACAAGCCACAGTTTTAAAAAAAAACAATTTTTAGCTTTATATTTCCCATCACGTGAAAACGCTTCATATAAACGCTAAAAAAATTACTGGCTTTTAAAATCTCAACCATTTCACGACTGGTTTTTAAGATCTCAACCATTGAACTCATCTGATGATTGGATTACCATGAAACTTCAAGTTATGAGTGTAAACCCATAATATTACCATTGATTATATATATATATATATATATATATATATATATATATATATATATATATATATGGACTCTCCCGTCGATTTTCGACGCATGAGGGTTCACACACAGAATGAACACCCACACAGTGATTTGTTTATAGTGGTGAAGGCTTGTGTTGGACCATCCACACTTTTTGGCACAGTCGATAGGAAAGAATTGGTGCATCAAGGGTTGCCACAAACCCAATCAACGACTGATTTCAGGAATTTTGAATTCAGAGTTATCCCTCTCCTAGACTGGTAACCTACCCAAGGCTGAAGGATCCAGTCTGCCCTACTATTTAACCCATTGCTGGAGGGAGAATATATGGATTCATACCTTTTCCAAGGGTATTAGCGCTATGTGAAATGCCAACAGCTTCGTCTAGGAATTGAACTCGAATCGACGAGTCCATTTCCCACGAAATATATATATATATATATATATATATATATATATATATATATATATATATACTATAAATTAAACAATGTATATGTGCGTGTGTGTGTGTATATGTGTGTGTGTGATTAACTTAGAGAAAGCAATCAACATATCCTAAATATGTTTTGGGGTGTCATCTCATAAATACTCAAATATTAGAATATGAAGCAAGCCAAGAGCCAGAAAAGCCATGCCTACCAAAACCATAACTAGCAACCAATTATTAAATGACCTAGATTCCAACAACCCCTCCCCCGCCCTACAACGTTTCGTGAGCAATTGTCGGGAAGTACTGAGAAGACCAGTTAGTAGCACCAACTATAATTTTGTTAAGAGCATAAAGAGACTAATTTATTTGTCTAAAGTCATCCACGTCCCATCTGTACAATCCTTATCTTGGGGGTCATGAGTCCCTATTCTAACTGCCAGATGTTATCAATGGGTATCAGCTTTAGGGGTCAGCTTTAGGTAAAACAATTAGTAATTAATGGGACAAGGAGCAACGGAGTACTGGGTTTAGTGGGTTCGTATAGAAATTGCTAAGTAAGCAGAACGGTTTCGGCACGGAGAGTGGAATCGATAAACCGAATTCGAATTTCGACAGAGGCTTATTGCATTTGATTAGCAGTTCCCTATACTTTGATTATAAATAGAAGATTCTTTTTTTGCAATCAGAAACACTATCTTTCTTTGTTGCTGTATTTCTTATCTATCTTATTCTAATGGAGATTCGGTGTGTCTATCTGTAACCGAACTTACGTCACTGGTTACGCCAGAGTACCCTCAGGAATTGCGTATGTTTACCAGTGAGTAATTCATAGTCTAAATCAGTGGTTCTCAACCGGGGTCCATATGGACTCCCGGTACCATATAACATGTTTTGGTCCATGCAAGTAAAATGTATTTAACTATAAAAATACAACGGATTTTTAAACAACGAATGGCTATGGGGGTCCACCAGAGTAAAATAGGATTAAAAGTGGGTCAATAGGTAAAAGAAGGTTGAGAACAATTGGTCTTAATCATTAATACATAGAATAAAACTTATTCATTAACGATGTCTATGAAAATATGTTAGATTTTCTTCAAAACAGACCATGTTATTAGTGCGTTTAAAATTCTGCAATGCGTCTTATATATCACTAAGCAATAAAGGTTTACATGATATTTGACTTGGTTAATTTGCGCACTGGCTTTAACAAAGTCGGGCTTAATAAATAATCACTTCGTGTAATTGTTCTCTATTATTATAGTTTTATTTACCAACATATCAAAATCAATCCTATGAATTTTATATTGAAACCAAATGAAATATAATTAAAATAAGTTTAATCTTTTTATATATGCTGTCATTCAATTTTGTTGGTATTTCTAATTTAATATATTCCATTACATTAAAACTTAAGTACTTACGCCCGGATATTCTTGCTTGTATGTATAATGGATGCTAAAAAAATCCTTGAAGAAAATGATTATTTTTAAGGGTTAAAGGTACCAGAGAAACTGGAATGAATATTGCTGTATATTGGTTCTAAGCGAAAACGAAAGTACAGTTTCGGCGATTGTTCTAGGGAACTGAGGTATCCTTTCGGCTATGTCTAACTTGTTCTAATAAAAAGGTGAAAGTGGTTACATTAATTAAGGAAAGGAAAAAATTAGGAGGGCACCTAGCAGTAACTTAACAAGTGGAATAAGATTCATCATCATCATCATCATCATGTCGCGCAATCAACACGGATATCCATGACAATCTCTTGCCAACTATCCCAATCATTCATTGTCCTCGTGAGGTTCTCTTTGCAGCATCCAGCATCCGCACTGAAATGTGAATATACAGAGAATTTAAGGTTTTTATAATACAAAATTAATTAAATGGTCATTCAAGAATGCAGTTAGTTGAATTTGATGTCATGAATAATTTGATATTTTAATTTTTAGATATTGAAAATATCTTTCTTTTGTTATACTACTTATATCATCTCTGTTTAAAAACGTATATATATATATATATATATATATATATATATATATATATATATATATATTATACTAAAGCAGAGCGAAATAATTTTGTCTCCTAAAGGCTTTTTACTGTTTAGTTTAATCACACGAAAGTTATAGTAAATTTTTCTTTACTTTTAGGATTAAGTTATGTTTGAAAAAATCCATTTTAATTCTTTCTAATAAGTCGTAATTTGAAATTATGTCAAAATATGACCCATCCCTTACTGAACATTCTGCCTATCACTTTCTTCCTCTCTATGTTTATCTTTATTACGTTATATTAGTTAGTTTCGCTGTGATTAGAGAGAAAGAGAGAAATGGGATAATCTAAAATGTATTTGTATTTTAAATTTCATAAGCCGCAACCCGTAACTTGAATTAGGTCAGACGTTGCCTTTCTTAGAAATCTTACAAAATGATTTGAATGTTTTGTCTGGTCTTATCTATTTTTTAATAATCTAATTCGCTTTGCAAACTCACTTTTCCTCAATCTCTATTATCTACCCAGAGCTCAATGGGTGACACAACGGATCAAGTTTGTCTAGTATATATATATATATATATATATATATATATATATATATATATATATATAATATTCTTATTCTACTTATATTCTGTCTGAAAAAAAAAAGAAATTGAATAACCTTCTAAGACCAAGAAGATTCCTAAATTACATTTTTTTACCTGAGTCTCACCAGAGGATTACCACAGGAGCAAGAACTACAATAGTGTATGAAAGAAAGAACGCAAGAATGTTATAATGAGAAGGAGGTAAAAATCATTTTGATCACTGTGGATTAGGCAGTCTCATCCCGAGATCGCCGCCGAGCTGTAAATGGTGCACAGATTCCTTCTGCTTGCAGACCTCTGGTTTGAACGATGTTATATATATTGCACACGAGCTACAATGGTGAACTGACTGTTTAAAAATAAGGTTGTTTCTCCATCCAAGCTCATGCAATCACTTAAGTGAAAACAAAATTTTTGTTATGGAGGAATCTGATTGTAATTTCAATTCTAACATTTTGTATAAAATAAAAACTGTTTTTATATAATAAAACTTATTCCAAATAAATTCTTAAGCCGACTCCAAAAGCGAACAAGAGAAATCTCACACCAGAAGAAAATTGTCCGACTCCAGTTATCGACAGACCGATGAATAAATATTCAATATATATATTTACCAACCCCTCCGCACGATCAGGATGTGACACAATGTCAATTTCTTAAGCGGGGTTTAACATGTTTGAATTCAGAGTTTTCCTTCTCCTAGACTGGTTACCTAGCCAGGATTAAAGAGTCCAATCCGCCCTACTATTTGCCCATAGCTAGAGGGAGAGTAGTTGGATTCATATATTTCTCAAGGGTATTAGCGCTATGGGAAATGTAAACAGCTTCGTCCAGGATTTGAACTCGGTCCGACGAGTCCATTTCCTACGACTCTAACCATTACACCACGCACCTCCAAACATTCTATATAGAACGCCATGGTTCATACTTTTCGAAACTTATTAGCTGTATCTGAAAAGAAAACAGCCTCGATTAGGATTTGAACTCGGATCCCCGGATCCATTTACTTAGATGATAACCGTTATGTCACGAGTGATCCTATTTTGTAACATTCTATCGGGCAGTTTAAGAACTTTTTCTCTTTTCGAGTTTTCTTTTGTTTTAAGAATTTCTTATTGGGGTAAGCAGGCTTAATCCATTATTGTAGATTGTTCTCATTCCGTTAATCATGACTGAGTACAAGTGTTAAGCTATGTTAAGTATTTTATATTATCGCCCGTAGTTAAATATTGGGTTAGGTTGGAAGTTTCGCGAAAGTTGCAGATTGCGACATGAAGGCTCTCGAGTTCGACGAGGGGTCCTGGGTATGATGTTAAACTGCATCTGGTGAATTTTCCAATTCTGCACATCTACGGAGTGTGTAGTATCCTTTCATCTTAGGTCCATCCTTAGATGTGGTAATACCTGTTATGGTTTGATCTATGGGTTAAATATAAAAAAAATATATTTTAAGAATATGTTTAAAAAATTAGTTTAAAAAAAAACATTTTGTTCAATACCCATCAAGAATGAATAAAACAAAATGTGTTTGGGATTAAATAACCCAACAAGGGTTGACATGCCGTAAAACCAACCAACCAACCAACAATCGACTAGAAGATTCCGGAATTAGACGAGAAGTTTTCCGAGTTCGACAAGAAAGACGTGAACAGTCCAGAGAGCACATATGCCGCAAACTGTGTATATCTATTAATAATGGAGATTGTCTGTATTTCTGTCTATAAAAAAAACTACGTCATAGCTCTACGTCACAGCTTACGTCATAATATTCTTATACTATATATGCCCAAAATTAGAGGAAGCAATTTAAAAAATTGGTTTTTACTCACGTCCTTTTTTTTTACAGTAACAAGAAGTTAACTGAAAAGTTTACAAATAAATAAATACCTACGATTTTGTGTAAAATTGATGTGGAAAATATTCAAAATAATTGTTTGATTATTACATGCATGCAACATTTTATTTGAGAGGGACGGGGCTCAGTATTCATTTCAAATTATTATTATTACTATTTTTTACTCCTTTAATAAATATGAGGATTTGTCTTACTTATGATACAAACCCTCTGACATTGAATCTGTGCACCTCTCAGGCAACGTCTTTCAAGAATTAACTTTTACAACGCCCGGAGGGTGTTTTCTGTTGCTAGTAACAATAATAATGAGTTCACCATTACGAAAAATCTAAATGATAGCATGTTTTTTTTTATGTACCTGATTCTTAGTAGGTTACTGAACTGTTGGAATAGCGTAGATTGAAACCGTGCTCCTCTGTCTCTCTTCATTACTATCGGGGCACTCAGTAGATGTATATGTGGTCGTCAGTAGTAGCACATATGTGCAAATGTATGACAGCAGACTATTGCTCTATTGCTAATCGAAGCGCTTCGCCGAGGAGGAGTAAAAAGCCGGTGGGCCGAGAGTGCCCGACGCTAAACTCTAAATGAACCACCGCTGCTTCTCTTTTACGCCAAATTTAATTTCTTCGCAAGACCTGCTTAAAGACGTCAAAGAAATTAATACCACTACAAGACATCTGCCTGCACGCATGCGCAATTCTGGTCATCATCTGCTCATCGGCTTTTCTGGACGGAAAGAAGAAGAGAGAGAAATCAACAACACATGGTAGATTTTAATCCGAATATAGCTGTCCCTTGGCCAATGTTCTCTCTGTCACTCTGTCTCTCTCTTTGTCTCTCTCTCTCTCTCTCTCTCTCTTCCCTACTTCTCTCTCTGTCTCTCTGTCTCTGTCTCTGTCTCTCTCTCTCTCTTCCCCACATCTCTATCTTACACACACATAGGCACACACATAAATACATGGTAGATTTTAATCTGTCTACAACTGTCCCTTGGTCGTGCTCTCTCTCACCCCTTTCACCCTCCCTCTCTCTCTCTCTCTCCTCTCTCTCTCTCTCTCTCTCTCTCTCTCTCTCTCTCTCTCTCTCTTTCGATCCTTATATTTCTCTCACATTCTCTCTCTGTCGATCTATTTCCGTCACTCTAACTCTCTCTCTTTTCTCTCGAGGTATATATTTCTCTCTCTATCGTAGCAAGTCTTATGCCCTAGCACCTATATGATTATTCTGACTCTATTGCCCTTATGGCGAGTCCCAACCATTTTTATTATATGCAAAGTGTGTCAAAAAAGTATCGAGATTTGTTGTACTTTTTGACACATCTTGTATTCTGAAAATAAATAACTTGCAATTCATTCTTCATTTCTATCTTGGTAAATACAGCTTTAAACTTGGTACTTTTTTGACACGCCTTGTATTCTGAAAAATAATTAATGAACGGAACCTTATTTTTTCAGAATACAAGGTGTGTGAAAAAGTACAAAAAACTTGATACTTTTTTGGCACACCTTGTATGTGCCAGAAGGCGGTAAATGAGGGTCAGAGTGTCCTGGTATGACGTTAAACTCTATCTGATGTTGATGTTCCAATTATGGAGCTCTGGGGAATGTGGAGTACCCCTTCATCACTATTACACACAGGTCTACTCTACTCCAGAGTGGTAGTACCTGTTAGGGTCCCATCTATGGTTTGAATAAGAAAATGAGTTTTAAAATGGGTCTAAAAATTTGAGTTTAAAAAAATTCCATTAAGATTGAATAAAACAAAAACTTTATTCGGCCTAATATAAGTCAACAAAGGTTGGCATGTCGTAAAGTCCATCCAAACAACACCCATGTCCAAATTTTCATTGTCCGAAACTATTTTCGGTAATCTGAACATTAGCTACATAAATGAAAGTAACCTCCCCTTGTTTCTTTTACTTTGAGGAAGCCGTCTGTTTTGGTCGCCCATTTTCATTTCCCCATAAATCTACACTGAAAATACGAATTAATTCGAATCAATACAACTGAATGTTTTAACACGAGAATATCATAAAATGTGTTCTTAATTGTGCTTGTGCATTATTTGAAATGAACTTAATTGTTATTAAGAACACAGTCTATGATATTTTCGTGTTAAAACATGCAGTTGTATTGATTACGTTGAAATGAAAATGGCCGACCAAAACAGACGGCTTCTTCAAAGTGAAAGAAACAAGGGGAGGTTACCCTCATTTATGTAGCTAATATTCAGATTACCCTATTTTCGTTGTCTTTGCTGTTGTCTTTTAATTATTTGTTTTGGTCTCAAAATTCTTTTACTTCTAAATTTCATCCACACTGTTTCTGTTCAGAATGCTTTTGCAGTTGACTTCACCCATGCTCATGTCACTCGTGCTGACCAATCTGGTTTGTTTAATTTCCCTATCATCAACACTGTTAGTTTTGGGCATAATTCGATTCGTTTTAATGCAATTAATTCTTGGAATACTGTTCAGTCGTTATTTTTTGATAAAGAAAAGATGAAGCTTGTTTCAGTAAATTATTTTGTCCTTATAACACTTTTGAAAAATCATTTTATTGCCTCTTATAAACAACAGATTTGCATTTAGATTCTCACACGGCTAATTTGTCTCATGATATATATGTATATGTTTACGTTGTGTGTTTCATGTATCGTTTCCTGTGAGCGTCCAAGGGTGGTCATGTCCATGGGATTAGCTTCACGCTATTAGGTATGGCCTCCCTTCAATAGTAGTTTAAACCAATAAAGTTTTTCTTTTACTTATATTTTTTTAAATAATTTGTACTACTATTGATTAATAAATTTCTTATTCTTATTCTTATTCTTATTCTTTATATCTTTCTTCTACATCTTTTTTTTACACTCATTCAGTTGTTCTCTTAATATTCGCTTATATCTAATAGCCATATCGTGATATAGACAGACAGCATTAGAGAGAGAAAATACAGAGAGGGAGAGAGAAAATAAAGAAATTTTGTTATATAAAGGGAGACAATAAAGATCTTCCTTGGCTTACGTGATTTTTGAAACGACATCAACTGATACTTATCACTCTGTTTTTCTGTGCATAGCATTTCACAAATTCTTCTTTTATTGAGTCCAAAAAAAAACGTATTTGAATTTTACAGCGTAAACATACTTATTCCAGCAACAAGCCAAGCAAGATTAACAGAGAAAATGGCGGAAAGCGAATACTAACAAGAGATAAAGAATGAAAGAAGGAGAAATCAGAGTGAAAACGAAGAGTGATGGAGTGTTTGAGAAAAAGTTTTGCTTTTGCTGGATGTGTGCAGACACCATTACGGATGGTCCATTACTCCCGTCCCATCGTTGCTTTCTCTCGTAAACTTTGTTCGCCGACGTCCGCATCGCATAATTTGATGAAAACGTCAGCTCTTCAAACTCGGCTCCATTCCAAATCAGATAACACACAGATCGTCTATTTAATTGTGTCCGAGGAAGAGCAAAAACAAAATGTAAAAATAGGATCCGACCAATGGCGCTGGTTGACGAAGCGTGGGTCACTTTAAAGAGTTGACTTGCCAGCATGAAAGAACCGAACCGAAGGCGGCGGTCTTGTGAGTTCTTCAAGGGAATAAGTTGAGAGAGATGATTTTATTATTTTCTCTTCTTTTGAAGAGAGACAACGTGACGTCAAAACAAACAATCTCACACACCTACAAATGCACACAAAAGATATATATATATATATATATATATATATATATATATATATATGAAGAACTATCAAAAGTTCAGTAGTTTTGAATAGCGCACGCTAACCAAATGTAATACAGACATTTTCCCTTTCTATAAGTGAACTAACATAGAAAAGATGCAAGGACATAAGTTTAGTTTGATCAATTGATTTATTAATCGATTTTAAGGCATGCCAACTCGTTTTATATTCTTCTGATAATCTTTGGTATCTTATTTAGCTGGGAGTTCTTCTAGAGTCTGGATCTTTCATTTGGAGATTTCGAGTCTTGTCTCCCAATAAGGATTTCTTGTTTACTAGAAGCCCTGGGTAATTAGCAGTTTTTGGATAAATAAATAACACAAGACTTAGATTTTCTTTATATTATATTTATTGAGAAATCCCTATCCTGACTAATTACGCAGAGTGTGAACACCGGGAGCGCACTGATCGCGACTTGCTATCCCGTGGCTTACCCAGTACTGACATAACTAACTCTTTCAAATCAAAGCCGGATAGAGCCTTTGTTTCTTATTTCTCTACTAATTCTAACTGTATCTACCGGAAAATGGGTTAACATGAGATTAACATGTGCCAATCAATCTTCCATGATATTGTCCCTCTCAAAAAACTGATAGCTGTAATTTCTAACAGCCATTTTGATTTCTACACTAACCCTTGTCTAGGTTTATTTTACGCCTAGGAATTGGGAATAACGTTATTGTACTTACATATTTATGTTATATACTCATACATCTGCATCTCTGTAGTAACTATCTCATGGCTTGGTTTGGTATTTCTTTTTACTTCTAAGTATGACGGTCGATTCTGTCTTCTTACATCTTCGTCATTTCTCTGGTTCCACTTTTTCTTAACTGGCTTCTTCATCTTAAGGTCTTGGTGATGCCTTGCGCTGTCGGTTATTTTTAGTGACCAACTGAAGGTATATATTTGTGAACAGACTTTTTATTTCTAAATTCTAGATCTAATAACCACCCGGGGTATCTCAGTCAAGCCCATCTTTATCAATCGACGGTTTAACTGGAACTGACTAGAATTAAATCTCTTCTCACGGGGAAATGCAAACTGGCTGAGAAGATCAGAGCTAAGGTTACTAATTGTCAGTCAAATCTTAACGGTCTAGGCCTGAATTTAAATAATATTTTTCTGATTTGAATTCAAATCTACCTTCAACACTAACCGTCCATAACTGACG
>CM042142.1:71425202-71430202 GCA_023376005.1 Doryteuthis pealeii
ACCCTTTCCTTCGCCATTTATCTTACCGTGTATTTTCAATTTTCATATCTCATATCGTTATTCGGAATTTCCGAACACGTCCGCTTTTTATAGCAGATCTCATGAATATTCATTTCTATCGACGAATATTTAATCTATCGCGGCAAACTTGCCTTTCCGGACGCAATCTCCCAACATTCAAAAACATCTGATCGTTTTAACGATGGCGTGCCTTATGCTCAAAGACGAATAAGAAGACGGAGAGGATGACGTCACTGCGCTCTTAGGAGAAAGCGCGGGAAGAGAGAAAGGGAAAGAGGAACCATTCTTCTTTCTTTTTTTCTTTTTTCTTTTTTTTTTTTTTCATAATATTCTCGATTTGTTATAAGTTTCTACGTCAGGAAATTTATATTCCGAACTGAAATCGAACTGGTTTTTACTCTCAATCATAACATAGACGCTGTGAAGGGCGTTGATTTGTATATTTTACAAGGTTTAAAAAACAGACCGTGAGGAATGTTAAACCGCTTTAAAAAGATGATTATTCAAAGGTTGGAGCCGCTGAATTGGTAAAGTATAATATATATATATATATATATATATATATATATATGGTTAGTGGTTAGTGTCGTGGAAAATGGACTCGTCGATTCGAGTTCAATTCATAGACGAAGCTGTAGGCATTTCACATAGAGCTAATGCTCTTGGGAAAGGTATGAATCCATATATTCTCCCTCCAGCTATGGGCTAAATAGTAGGGCAGGCTGGGGCCCTTCAGCCTTGGGTAGGTAACCAGTCTAGGAGAGGGATAATTCAAAATTCCTGAGGTCGTTCGTTGATTGGGTTTGTAGCAACCTTTGATGCACCAATTCTTTCCTATCGACTGTGCCAAAAAGTATCGATGGTCCAACACAAGCATTCACCACTATAAACAAATCATTCTGTAGATGTTCATTGTATGAACACTCATACGTCGATCGACGGGAGAGTCCATCATGTATATATATATATACCCAAACACTCCGTATGAGAAGCATCATCCACAAGTTCAATTTCATAAACAGAGTTTAACTGATTGCAATTATGAGTTTTTCTTCTCCTAGACTGGTTACCACGCCGTGGTTAAAGAGCTCAGTCAGCCCTAAAATTTACCCATAGCTTGAGGAAGAATAGATTTCCAAGAGTATCAGCACAATGTGAAATGCAAACAGCCTCATCCAGGATTTGAAAGGTAAACAAATACATTTCCAACGACTCTAACCATTACAATACGTGTCTTCAACATCAGTTTCTGACTCCTTTAGGTCCTTACACACACACACACACACACACACACACACATATATATATATATATATATATATATATATATATATACTCCTCCACATATCTAACCCAACATCACTCAAATCTCCCCTCCTCATCATCTCCTATAACAACATACCCATTCACTCCCCTACATCTACTCTACATCCTCCAAACTACCCTCACACCACCCCTCACCAAATCACATGTACTTGCACGTAACTTTGCTTTAATCATTTTGACTGAAGATGTCCGCGTGAATACGGACGAAATCATTTCAACCCTTGATTTGTTTTGAGTTGTTCATTTCTTGCTCACTTTTCCTTTTATCTACCTCATATATATATATATATATATATATATATATATATATATATATATTACCAATGAGAGTCAGAATACATCAATGTACCTGGTTTAGTTTCTTTGTTTAATACACAAAATTCTTGGGTTATTTACTGCTAAAACAATCTTCTTAGAAGATCAGTAGTGGTAATATCTAAGGCTTAGCAGGGAGATGAGGGTGTTATATTTACGAAATAAAACGAAACTTAACATTCAAAAACTTAGTTTCTTATATTTCACACCTAATGCTTCATACTAAATTCCAAATGATATATATTATAGACATATATACATATACATACACATATATCTACTAAGAAGCATACGTGGATCCCACTATCATATATATATATATATATATATATATATATATATATATATATAGTAATATGTGTTTAATTGGAGTCATGCCTAATTGGAAAATTGATTAGTTAATAATTGATGAATTAGGCGAATATATCTGTTCAATGTAAGGCGTAAACAAATCGGAGAAAAAGTCAATCTCTGTATCTACATTTCGGCCTATTATGCCTCATCAGCAGAGTTATAGACAGGAAGCCGCTTTGTGTGTGGTTCGAACCCTAACCGCGGCTTCCTGTCTATAACTCTGCTGATGAGGCATAATAGGCCGAAATGTACTTACAGAGATTGACTTTTTCTCGATTTGTTTACGCCTTACATTTAAACAGACGCCTAATTCATTAATTATTTACTAATCAATTTTCAAATTAGGCATGACTTCAATTAAGCACATATTCTCCTAAAAATTGTCGGCTATCGCCATCTCAAACAAACTGTTTGCGTACACTCATATATATATATATATATATATATATATATATATATATATATTGAAGGTAAAATTTATTGAAAATGACAGACGGGGATTTGGGTTTTCCCTTTTTGATCGTCATTTCTTGTTGCCGAGCGATTTGTTGCAACTATGGTTGAAGTAGATTAAAATTATATGTAAATATATCTTTTAAATTTTATCAAGGGTTGTCATGATATATAAGTGTATTTTTAATATCGAGGCTAACGTTATATATATATATATATATATATATATATATGCACGTGTGTGTACTAAATGCAGCTATTATTCTCTGTTTTAAACACCATTGGTATCAGCTTGAATAATTCAATTCACCAGAATAATCCTGGATAAATCATACTTGGGGTCCTTGGAACAAACCCAAAGAACTAGTAAAGGATGGTTTGGTTTGTTTTGTTTTACGGCATATCAACCTCAGTGGGTCATTTGATGCCGATAAAGTTTTGAAATAAATCAATTCTTAATGGATAATACAATTTTGTTTATCAACTCCTGTTTTTCTATTTAACCCATAGATAAGACCCTAACAGGTACTACCACTCCGGGTCAGAGTGGACCAGGGAGCAATGATGATGAAGGGGTGCTCCACATTACCCAAACCTCCAAAACTGGAACCTCACCATCAGATAGAGTTTAACGTCATTCCCAGGACATGTAGACCCGCAGCCACTGCCTTCTAGGACCCATATGATAAAAAGGGGTTGGGGCTTGCCATAAGGGCAATAGGGTTGGGAAAATCATATAGGTGCTAGGGCTTGACGTGACCAGCCGATTGATCGGAGGGGGCCTCTCCGATCGCCTGTCTAGCCCAAGATAGGGCCAAAGTGGAGTATTGCATGTCATGAACTGCTCATCCACCTGGGCTTTATCCTTAAGCATCACGGGTCGCCACCCACGGCCAATAGGTGGCCCATTGGGGGAGTCTTACCCCTCTGCAGAGGTGCAGTCGGAGCATTCTAACGCCCCAGCCGACATGGCGGAACTAGTAAAGGAGTCTGAAGGAACTGTATAATTGAGACCGTGCATGCCATAACTCTGCTAAGCTCGGCTAGAATACTTAGAATATTCCTGGTGAGGTGCAGAGACGTTTTGTTAATCGGAATTCAGTAAAATCCATCAGTTACTACCGGTGTTAACAATTCGCATCACAATGCTGAAAACCACTTGGGATCGCCCATACAAACAACTGGTTTAATCCTCAGGCAGAAATCGTCTAAATAAATCAAAAGAAGATATTCAGGAATCATAGGTTCCAGACAGGCCATCCCCATTCATGAATGATAATTATACTTGATAATTGTAAGGCGTAAATAAATAAATAAATAAATAATGTCCTTTCAAGATAACGAACGTGGTTTTGCCAACGGAGCATGAAGATTAAAACTACCAGCTATTATCAGAGATGTCAAGCTGGAACCGAAAAACTCTAAAATAGGCACATTGTAGTAAGATTTTCCTGTTAGGTCAATGCCGCTAAAATCATCATCATCATCATCATCATCATCATCAAAGCGTAATAACTGCACAGATACCTTTGATTCTCTGTCTGTCTGTCTGTCTGTCTCCCTCTCTCTCTATCTATCTATCTATCTATCTATCTCTTTTTCTTACTTTCCGTCCCTATCGGATATTGCTCTCGGTAAATCCACTGCGCTGATGAAAGTAATTTTTTAAATGGTTGGCCTATTTCTTTTCTTCTTCTTTGTTTAAAGGCACATCAACCTTTGTAAGCTATTCAATGCCAATTCCATCCTTGTAAGAAAACAATAGTTGTACCATTTAAGCCATACCCGAGGAGATGAAGAGTTTCATATCTTTACCAATGGTATTAGCCCGAAAGTAGACATAACAGCACTACTGGAGATCGAACTCGCCTACGACAATGCTGCAGTCCAGCACGGTAGCCACTATGCCACGTAGACTCCTCCATTTTCTGTTGTTGGGGTCCTACAAGGAGATACATTAGCACCGTATATTATTATGCCAAGACTACGTATTACGCACATCATTAGATCTAATGAAAGGAAAAGGCTTCATGCTAAAAAAGGGAAAGAAGCCGGTGATATCCCACAGAAACTACAACAGATGTGGACTATGTAGATGATCTAGCGCTTCTCACAAATACACCTGCACAAGCCGAATCACTGCTGCATATATTAGAGAAGACAGCAAGGGGCAACGATCTTTACGTGAACTCAGATAAGACGGAATTCATGTGTCTTTAACACGATAGAGACATCTCTACACTGGATGGCAAGAATTTAAAACTAGTAGACCAGTTCATATACCTAGGTAGGAATATCTTATCTACTGAAAGTGATAGCAATATACCCTGAGGAAAGGTATGGACTGTTATAGATAGTTTATTGATCATATGGAAATATGATATCTCTGATAAGAACTCTTCCAAGCTGAAGCTGTACCAGTGTTAATGTATGGCTGCATTACTTAGTCTTTAACAAACGACTGGTTAAAAAGCTACATGGTAAATGCACAAGAATTATGCGTTCTTTCTTGAATGTATCATTCAAGCAAC
>CM042142.1:71435202-71448843 GCA_023376005.1 Doryteuthis pealeii
AAAAAGTTTGCTCCTTTTCTCCCCTCTTTCAAAATATCTCTAACAACCTTTCTTTCTCTGTCCTTCTTCCTGGTTCTACTCACCCCACAACTTCCGGTAATTATCTCCCCCTTTATATTGTTTTTCCTCTTCTTTTTCTCCACTCACTTATTCAAGCAGTTTTTTGGCACACTTAACCCTGTCGACCTGGGCTTTAGAATACACTGCACCTCTCCAGAGAGGTAATACCACTCTCCAATAAGGTCACCTGTTGGCCGTTGGTGGTGACCATTAAAATACCATTAAAATCGTTCAATCATTGTTAGATGTGAACAAGTTAGTTTTTAAAGACATTGTTCTCTGAAGAATTGGATGTTTAGAATCGACTTTTTCTCACCAAAATATCAGGATATTTCTTGGGACCTTTCGTGTTGTATCTTAAAGAGTCATTGGCATGTAAAAATATTTATCTTAGGTGTATATATTTTTCTGACCCTTCTGAAAGAAAAATCAAATTAAATTATTAAAGTTAATTTGTTCTTTTGGGCAAAAATAAATTCAATGCTTGAAGCATTAAACTGACAATTTGATAATCAGTTGTCAGTGCTCAACAGGTGCGGCTTTTCAACAATACTTCGAATTAAAGAGATATTTATTCTCTGAAATTAGCTTCTTTAGCTAGTGTTTTTCCTCTTCTTTTTCTCTACTCCCTTATTATTCAAGCTGTTTTGTGGCACACTTAAACCAGTCGACCTGGGCTTTAGAATACACCGACTGCACCTCTTAAGAGAGGTAAACCACTCCCCAATAAGGTCACCTGTTGGCCGTTGGTGGTGACCATTAATATACCATTAATCAACTATTTTTTATGTTGGTCAATTTAAAGGCTCTTCGTCTCGTCAACTTTCTCTGACTATCTTCAAGACTCCCACAATACAACAAAGTTCATATTTACCAACCGCTCCACACGATTAATTTTAAGGTTTTAATTTAGAATTTTCTTTTTTCCTAGACTGGTTACCTAGACAAGGCTAAAGGACCCAGTTTTTCTTACTATTTACCAGGAGGTAGTTGGATTCATACGTATTAGCGCTATGTGAAATGCAAACAGCCTTGCCTGGGATTTGAAGTCGGGTCAACGAGTCCTTTTCTAACGACTCTAACTATTACACGACGCACCTCCATTAACAAAATTGTTACGTGTTCGTTCTAAGTTTTCCTTCTTACCTAGCCGAGGGTAAAGAACCCAGGCGGTCCTACTATTTACCCATAGGTTGAGAGAGAGAGTAGTTTGATTCAAGCCTTAACCAAGGGAATTAGCGAAATGTAAAATGCCAGCAGCCGCGCCCAGGATTTGAACTTGGGTTGACTCTAACCATTACATCACGCACCTCCATAAACAAAATACTTAAAACCAAGTTATTCCTTGTATTGAAATTGTCTCAAAGGAGAAGACTGCTATATAATGCAGCATCATTACGAGATGATTATTAGAATCATCTGGAATCATGAAGAAGCAAATTAAGAAACAATGAGAAAACAATTTAAAAAATAAGAATTAAGTAGGGGGGGATGAAGGAAAATGAATTACAGAAACATTCAAAATGGGAGAAAAATGAAATGTAGAATATAGAGAGAGAAAAAAAGAAATGAATAAAAAGAAAGAGTAAATGAGTGCAGAAAAACTCAGAAAATAGATGAAACAATGAAAATAAATATAGAAATATTGATAAAACAGAAAGAAAGTTGAAAGGTAGAAACGTTGATAAAAACTAATTAGAGAAAGTAAGTAGACTGATAAAATAACCAAAGATAGAAAGTATAGATCAATATCGATTTGATTAACAGAAAGAAAAAATAAACGAAAAGACAAAGAAAGAAAGAAAGAAAGTAGAGGATTGCAATTCTGCCCAAAGAAAAAAAGAAAGAAGAAACGAAAAGAAAGATAAAGAAAGAAAGAAAGAAAGAAAGAGAGAAAGAAAGAAAGAAAGAAAGAAAGGATATAGTAATTTTGCCCAAAGGTAAAAATAGAAAGAAGAAACGAAAAGAAAAATAAAGAAAGAAAAAAAGAAAGAAAGAAAGAAAGGATATAGTAATTTTGCTCAAAGAAAAAAAGAAAGAAGAAACGAAAAGAAAGATAAAGAAAGAAAGAAAGAAAGAAAGAAAGAAGAAAAAGAAAGAAAAAAGAAAGGATATAGCAATTTTGCTCAAAGAAAAGAAAGAAGAAACAAAAAACGATCAAGAAAGAAAAGAAGAAAGAAAGAAAAAATACTAATAGAAGGCATAAATGAAATATGATCAACGAATGAAATATTGGCAAAAGAATAGAAATATAAAAAATGCGAAAAAAAACATTAAAAAAGAAAGAAATATATTGATAAAAAAGATAAAAAATAAATGAGAAATAATGAAGAAAATAAGAAAAAAATGTTTAAAAAATAACAATAAAACAAAAGAAAGAAAGATATTAAAACAATAAGAATAGAACGAAAAAGAACAGAAAAATAAGATTTGAAAAAAAAAAAGGAGAAAAAGAAAGTCTGAAAAAGAACGAAAAGAAATTAAGCCAAATTATGCACTGAAGAAAGTGAGCGCTAACTAGTGGCACAGATCGACACCCACAATGTCTTTCAGTGAAAAAGTTCCTAGCTAAGAAAACAAGTCATGCAGGTACAAATGGTAACGCCGGCAGCTGGAACCAAGAACTTCAGAGACTTTATTTCTTGTAGCAGAAGGAGGGAACGATCATGAAAAAGATAGCATTGATAAGAAGGTAATTCCGGCAATGGGAATGCATGCGATTGTATCAGTTGAAAGTGCAGAAGAGAATTTAGTTACTGAAGGCGAACTAGTTACTCCTTTTCGTTTTTTTTTTCCTTTTCTTTTTAGTACTATTAAGAATTTGTTGTTTTTGAAAGCGTGCAGCAGTGGCACAGGTGTCGGTTCTAAGTTTCTGTTAAAACAAAAAATAAATAAAAAATCGTGGATATAAAAAGAAAGTAATTATAAGATATCAAAATAAAGAAAATTAAAATAAAATTAGATAAGAGAGAAACAGAATGAAAGAGATGTAATATTAGAATTGAGAAAACAGCTATGTAAAGAATAAAATGTTTTTAATTGAAAAAAGATATAAAAAAATTTTTTTAAATTCTAAGAGTGTAGAATAAAATTAAAGATTAAATGAGTTGAAAGCTAACCGAAACGAACAAAACGAAAATAAGTAGACGGGCATGATATAAATGAATTAATGAACGAGGAATGAAAAGCGATGAAATATAAACCAAATATGTAAAGAGAGAAAAAGAAGGTAAGACAATAACCCAAATAGAAAAATACAGTAGGAAAGGGAAAGTGAAAGTTAAAAGGGAAAAGGAGAAATAGTGAAAAATATGAAATTACAAGGAAAAGAAATAAAGGGAAATAATACCAAAGAGAACAATACAGTATGAAAGTGAAAGTGAAACTAAAGAGAGGAAAAAGGAGATAATAGAGAAATACTAAGTGAAAGTAAAACTAAAAGAACGAAAAAAAATGATACCGAATAGAAATAAACAGTATGAAACGGAAAGTGAACGCAAAGAGGGAAAAAGGAAAAAAGTCGGGAAATATATGAAAGTAAACAGACAAGATAAGAATGAGATTAGTGATTGAACAAAAAATTATATGGCAACAAGAAAAAGAGAAAATACAACATTAAAAGTAAATAAAAAAAAGAACTGGATACATTCAGTTGCTTGTTTTCTTTTATGGTCTTTTTATAGCTGTTTTTCTTTTTCAAGCCTTTTCGTGTCATTTAATACCGATTCGTCATTTTGATAAACAAAGCACTCCGATTACATACAGTAACTGCTGTTGCTTAAGTAGTCATCCAATTAAGCATTAAACAGCGTCACCGCTGCTTAACTTTGGCGATCTTGCGAGAACCAGTGATTCCCGTGTGACATGACAACAGAAAGAACGAATGATAAATAACCATGGGAAATAATGTATTTATTATTTTTCTTTTCTTTTTGTTTGATGTTTTCTTTTTCTTTATAGTTACTCTACCTTTTTAGATATCTTATTTATTTATTATTAGTTTATTTTAATTCTCATCCTTCTAAGTCAGTTTCTCTTTCATTCTTTAATCCTTCTCATCTCTTTTATCCTTCTCTCTTACATTATAAATGAAGGAGAAGAGAATAAAAAATAACGTATGAACTAAAAGGAGAAACGAGTATATGAATGAAATAGAAAAAAAAAGAAATGTAAACAGAAAGCAAATGAAGAAATCATAAGTGAAAGAATAAGTAAAAGAAAGAAAGGAAATTCATGGATACATATTGTGTGAAAGAAAAAGTTAAAGTAAGAGAGAAAGAAGCAAAGTGAGAATGCTAGTAGAGAAATATTGTGTAAAATTGAAAGTGAAAGGGGAAGAAAGTGTGGAATAAAGAAGTGTGGAATAAAGAAAGTGTGACAATATTTTTTTTTAAATGAAAAAGATAAAAGAAAATAGAGTATGAAATAAAATTAATGAAAAGAAGCAACGAATACATGAATGCAAATAAAAAGAAAGAAAGAAAGGAAAAAAAAGAAAGAAGGAAGAAAAATTGATAAGAAATTGATAAATAAGAAGTGCAAGAGAAAGAATGAAACAAAGAAACAAAAACAACAAAAAACAAAAAAGGAGATGAGATGGATAAGAAAGAAAGAAAGAAAGAAAGAAAGAAAGAAAGAAAGAAACAGCAACGAGAAGATAGAGAAATTATATTCTTTTAAATAGAAAAAGGAAAGACTCTATGAATGAACTATCAAATGAAGCATATGAAAAACAATTATTTTTTACAAAAACACATAGAAATAGAAAAGAAAGATAAAGGGGGAAAACTACAATAAGAGCGAATATTAACGAACAGTATTGAGAAATACAATAAAATATAACGCATTTGTGAATGGGAATTAGAGAATAAAGAAATAAAAAGATAAAGGAAAAGAAGAAAAGAAAGAAGAATGAAGACACGAAGCATATCTAGGAAGCACTAAAAAAAGAGGCAAAAGAAACGAAGAAAATGAATGAAAAAGAAAAAGAAAAAGAAATGAATGAGAATGAATAAAGGAAGGAAGTTTAACAAAACCCATCGGCTTCACATTGTTCAACAAAAAAAAAGATTATTAAGCGTGACAAATGCCGGAACTATGAACAAAATAAATATGGCGGCAACTGATTGGTGTTGACGATGATGATGCTGCAAATACTGATGCTGTATTTGACGGTAGGGAAGATTTTGAAGATAATAATGAAAAAAAAAGATCTCTAAGCTTCGATTCTGATTAATTGTGACTTGATTAATTTGTCCTAATTAGGCGCTTACGCTATTTCTTCTTAGCACCACGTTTAGATAATTACTAAATCTGAAGCCAAGTGATATTAAAATCATTTATTTTACATAGCAAATATTCATTTTCCAATAATATTTTCTTTGTTATCAATGCATTTGAATTCGTATAATTTTGATTTTTCGGACTGTCCTCATCTTTATTGTGGTATGTAAAATCACAACGTTTCGGTCGCTGTATCCTCCGGCCTTCTTTAAGTATTTCCTGTGTATCCGAGCATAGTAATGACACAACCTGGTAAATGACTTTGAATAGTTTGGCTTTTGATCAAACAAGGTGTCGAGGACTTTTTGAAGATCTTATGCAAATAATTAAAAAAACCAGACAAATAAGCATTTGAATTCATTGGTGATGATGTATTAAAATATACGAGAGTCATCCAATAAATAGGGGTTATGTTGGATTATTTGTGGCTAAATACCACGAATTATATTTATAGGCTTACCCAAAACAGTAGTGGCTGACTCGGCTAATCAAAAACACCAAAACATGTATTTAATTTACTATTTAAAGGCGTTTATAAGTTGTCAAAAAAATTGCTGGAAGGACAGATCAACAGACAAGGATTAAACAACTTCAAGACAGGATCAACTCTGATGCAACTTCTACTTTGAGGACAGAGGAACAGCTTTGAGGACGGATCAACCAACAAGGATTAAAACTGATACAACATGTTTCTACTTAAGGAAAGGATCAAACTTTTATGCCACAAAGGATCTCCACTGTAAAACTGTATTCAACTACAGTCTTAAAATGACCACATGAATCGTAATAGGTTATTTTCTGAAGAAAAATAGCAAAATAGATTATTTTGCTGTTTTTTTCTTTTTTTTCTTTTTTTTTTCATAAACGTATATTCTGCATGGTTTGGAATTAGTTTATAGCAAAAGTTGTTACAACCTAGCAAAATATTTATTTCAAAGTAAGGCCAAATTACGTAGAGTGCTCCAGGTTTGAATAAAGGTATGTCTTTCCTTTTGATCATTGATAAACGCCACCAATGTGAAATATGCAGAAGTGCATGTGATTTGTACGGAAAAGTATGATTTGGTAAAACCATGTTTCCAAATGAGATAAACATGTGTTTACCACTACGAGCCTAAGTCGAAAAGACAAAGTCCTTTAAGTGGAAATAGATTGACTTTCTGGTAAAGAAAAAGGACCGGTCACAACGGTCAGTAACAAATGTCATGTTGACATTCTGGGATATGAAAGTACCAATCATTATTGAGTTTCTTGAAAAAGGTCAAACTACTAACAGTGTTTCCACTTACCAACTTCTTAGACAAAATTCAACTTATCTACTGAATGATCTCGGAACAGTGACGATTTTAAATAGAAATTTAGTAAAGGATTTCAGATGTATTACTTGGATTATTTGAACTATTATCCTCATCTTTATGTTTATATACATAAAGTTTCGGCCGTTGTGCCCTCCGGCCTTCTTCAGGAGTTTCTTGTCGAATTCGGAAATATTAGCACTTATAAGCATTTTAATTCCGAGAAATTTTAATTCTGAATTAAAGTCAGTATAACATGGTGTTAGGATCTTACCAAGTGAGTTATTTTGTTTCTTTTGGACTATCACAGGTATAAGGTGTACGAGAAGTCACCACTTTATTTATAAACCTTCTCAAAATCAGCGACATATTACGCATTTAATGGCGTTTGTAATTGCCCTGAAATGAGCTGCTAACTGATCTTAGTATCAAAAGGACTACAAATGGATTCTCTGCTACAACACATACCCTCTTGTTCTACTTAGGATTTACCAATAGGAAACCTAAACGCCTAAAATGGTGACCAAAATCGTAACAACTTCAAGATTGTAGTTTAATTCATCTTTCTTTATGTCATGACCTTTTCTTCTATCAAGATGACTATCTGTCTATCCCATATCGTCATATGCAACTTATATACATATACTGTCATATATAACTACAGTTGGAATATACTTTTTCATTTAATCAGTTAAATGATATTCATTCACTGTATTCTTCGAAGAAAAGCTCCAAAGAACATGGCGATCGGAAAACAGATTCTTCACTCTAATCCTATCCGTAAGGCTGGATGGAGATCTGATGCTACGCTGACCTCTACGCTGACTCTACGCTTGGTGCAATGGGGATGTTGCCACAGATTTGGAATATCAGGGACTAGGATCGCCTCTTGTTCTTTCCAAAGACAAGAACGGGGCTGACGGACAAAATATACTAAATTTTAATCCCGCTACATCCAGATAAAGAAGATCTAATTTTCATCTGAAGGGAACTCAGTATGTTCAACCAATATAACTGATATAACTCTTTTTACATTAGTTTCTTATCTATGTGTTATTCTTCGTGTTCCTTATTTGTACGACCGATATCCTCTTGTGACACACTCTGATTAAAAATGACACCATTCAAATCCTCCAAGATAAAATGCCAAAAATGTAAATCCTTATTATCTGGTGTTGTTTATCGGCCGGATTATTATTTTTTAGTGTCTTCACCTCAGCTAAATAATGGTCCATTCCATTTTTTTTATAAAGAAAGAAATGGAAGAAAAGGGATATGCTACATAAAAAATATAATTAGAAAGAAAAAAAGAAAGAAAAAAGAGGGCAGGGGAACGATAAAGAGAGGAGTGAGTGCGCGGAAGCAATGACGCAAATCTGTTTCAATTGAACGTAATGAAAAGATGAAAAGAAGCAAAGAAAGAATAAAAGAGTGAGGGTGAGTTAAAAAAATATCCTTATACTTTTTACATATTTGGAAATAGCTTTTAAATAAACATATCTAAAGTTGTAATAATTAAATTATCATACTGTGGTATATCCATGGGTCCTGCTAGTATATATTAATTTTCCTCTCTCGGATTTTGATAATTTTCTATTAAGTTTTGTTTTATTTACCTTAATGTGATTGTCTCTTTTAGCATCTTTTTGTTATCCCTTGCTGCATCATAGTTTAACTCAAAGCTAGGCTAAAAAAAACAACCTTCCTTGAAATTCATTTTCTTCCACATACACCCCCCTATTGTTTCCAGTGTAATTAAAGTGGTGAATAATCTTATTATGTCGCTGCCATGTTTTTGTTTATCCAACCAACCCCATTTCGATACGGATCGGGGCAGCGACCACATCTGTCATTACATGCTCCTCTTCTTTCCTATTGTTCAGTTGATATCAATGACAAAGCTAGAAATTGACAGGATTTTATTCTGCAGTTGAAAATTCTTTCTTCGTATTTAGTGGGGTTTTTTTTATATATAGAAAGAGTTTATTTTGTTTTATATACATATCCCAAATCATTAATCTATATCTTCGTCGTCGTCTTCTTCTTCTTCTTCTTCTTCTTCTTCTTCTTCTTCTTATTATTATTATTATTATTATTATTATTGGTTTTTCACACCAGCATTAGCTGATGGTATTTTCCTATAGTCTGAGTGACAACTCTCCAGGACTCTTCTGAGTATTCTGGCAGATTGCAGCAGTGCAGTATTCTGGATGGTCTCAATTCTCCCTCTAATTCTCAGACTTTTCAAACTTCCTAAACGTTTTTCCAATCTTTTGGAACCGTTCCAAGTGCACCAACTACAATTGAGATCACTTTGACTTTCATATTCCATAGTGTTTTCAGTTCTCTGGCAAGGTCCAGGTATTTGTCCATCTTCACACCAGCGTAAGCATCATTTTACTAGAGTCTGAGTGACATGTCTCCTCAGGTCTCCGGGACTCTTTTGAGTATTCTGGCTAATTTCAATAATGCTCTTGTCTGTATGGTCCCAATTCTTCCTCTGATTCCCAATTCCTCTAGTTTGTTTTGTAAACTTTTGGGGACCGTTCTAAGTGCACCAACTAAAATTGATATCTCTTTGATAGTTTTGAGTTGTGGTATTAAAAAACGATAAACTTACGAAGACCAGCCTTTAATTGTCAATAATATAGCCGTCTACGCTACAATGTTCTGTTCTCAGCGAATTCGCGCAGAGAAAAAATCAGAGTGAAATCAAGGCTGAACAAAGGTCAAGGCATCCTTATTTCAAATCGTCTGCCTCAAACGAGAGACAAGGCTTCCCTTATTTCTAAATCGTCTGAATCGAAGAAGCAAATAAGGTTTCCCTATTTCATATCAAACAAGTGACAAGCTCGTATTACATAATTGCACGGCTGTTTCTCAACAAGACGAAGAGCGTGACAGAAGAGTCGATACGTGAATGCTGCTGCGCATGCTTAAAATCGGTCGCTTTAAATATGTGTTCCATTATGAAAGCTATATCAGCATAACATGAATTTAGTTGCTCATGTGAATACCGAGATTTATATGGGACTAAAAGCGGCTACCCAGCGTCGACTGGGTAAGGAGTTATGCAAAAAAATAGTATATTGATTGTTTACTTTTAAAATTTATAAATGCTGGACATTTTTAATTAGAATTTCAATGGTATTTATATATATATATATATATATATATATATATATATATATATTAGGGATGGTTTAGCTCAGTTGGTAGAGTGTCCGCCTGGAAACCTCAAGGTTCCTGGTTCGAGACTAGCCTTCGCCAACTCAGCGTATGAGTAGCATAGGGTAGTGCGGTAAAGTAAGGAGTTGATTGTAGGTGTGGCGCCCATCTTTGATGCTAAAAAACAATCTCCTTGGTCTAGCGCTAGTCAAATGAGGTAGACTCCCCCGCTGTCTGGCTGATACCGACTTTAGGCCATCCCAACGACTACTACTATATTGTGATTTTTAAATATCTTCGAATATAAATGAAATCTTCATACGTTTTGAAAAAATCTAGAACAGGTGATATTTAATGAGTATATATATTTACTTTGTCGTTAATTGTTTTAGTTTCGTAGTTTCCTCCGGACATACATACATACATACACACTAACTTCCCTTTATATATGAATAGATTAGCTTAGATTTTCAGAGAGAAATTAATTTCTCTCTTATTTGTATTGGTTGGTTGGTTGGTTGGATTTTACGGCACGTCAACCCCTTGGTAATTTTATGCCAAAGGCGTTTTATCTTATTCATTCTTAATAGGTATTCATCTTTTTTAACTTTAAAAAAAATATTTTAAACACATTTAAAACTCATCTTGTTCAAATGAATACATGGGATCCTAACAAGTCCAGGTCAGAAAGGACCTGTATGTAATGGCGATTAAGGTAGCCCAAGCTCCCCAGAACTTCAAATTGGAACTTCACCATTAAATGCAGTTTAACGTCATATCCTGGATCCTAAGACCCCCAACCACCACATTCTAACACATATATGATGAAAAGGGTTGGGTGTTGTCATAAGAGCAAAGGGGTTAAGATAATCATATAGGTGCTAGGGCTTGATATGACCAGACGGACAGAGGTTGTCCAACCAATCGCCTAGCCTAAGTAAGGGCTAAAGTGGGACCCTCTTATTTTGAAGATTGCTGTCTGAATGTTTTGTTTTTTTTAGAATAAGTGAAACGTTATGATGAAATATATAAGGAATTGTTGAGATACAATGAATAATAATCTACGTTAGATGATTTGCATGTCAAGTAAATACTCCATAGGGTGTCATATGGCAGTTCAGGAATCTATTCTCGCTCTCTTCGTGCTCTGTTCTTTGAACACTAAAGAAGTTATCTCACTTAAGTAACACCAGGTATTGTATGCAACAGGACGCTGAAATTCGTGGTTCCCACTAGATCCCTGAAGTTCTGCAGCAATGGACCTGTTCACTACTTAGATGCGTGGCCACTCGAGCAAAGGCGGGTACTGTAACTCAACGAGGTATGTGGATCATATCTAAACAACGCTTAGTAAATTATAACAATCTCGAAACCTGTTACGAATTTACTGGAAAAAAAACCCTCTAAATTCAACAACAAGAACCTTACTTAAAACAGTGAAGCCTCTGGTGAGAGTTTTAGGGAGTCGGGTGGTGTGTTTGTTTGTTTGTTTGTTAGTTTGTTTGTTTGTTTTACGGTATAACAACCTCGGTGTCGACAAATTTTGAAATAGATTCGTAGCGATGGTTTAGTAGATATATATATATATATATATATATATATATAATATATATATATATATATATATATATTGTTGTGGTAATTTACCACAACAATAATGAACTTTTCCAACTATAAAGAGCAGCAGGTTCTGCACTTAAGCGAGACTTATATTTCAGCGAATGGTCGATAAGACAGCCTCGCGTGTACCTGCTCATTGGTATATATTTGTACTACTGTTCTTTATTAATATATTTGTTTAACTCATTTCCTCTCTTTTGTATATATTCTGGCCCCTAACTATGCTACAATATATATATATATATATATGTGTGTGTGTGTGTGTGTGTGTATGTGTGTGTGTGTGTGGTGTGTGTGTGATAAAGAAATAAACTTTAAAATTGGCCATTTTCCGCTTATAGATCTATTTCTACACATAGGTATCTGTGTATACTTATGAGTTTCGTCAGACCCCTAATTTTAATGAAATTTAATTTTCAATAAAATTAGTGGTCTACCAAAACTCATAGGTATACACAGATTTGTGCTCTCTCATTTTTAACCAGGGAGTGTCGCAAAATGATGACGGTCGTATCTTTAATGAACACGAGTAGTAACAATGATATTACGCATTTTTATATATTTGATATCTAATTCTCCCCTTCCAGAACTTACGATGAGAATTGCAGTAATGATAGTAGTATTTTTATCACTATTGTTTTTGTTCCTTTATTTCTGCGTTCGTTATATCTCGTATTATTAGGTTGATTTTAACCAAGTGCGACGGTCCCTGCAAGGCTTGTTCGTCCTCCGGTAACAATATGCTCCACCCCCACCCATAGACCCGTGCACAACTGAATATAATTGACTTCCTTCCTAAACCCACAAACCAGAAAAAATATTTTTTGCTTCATTTGCCAATGAATAAGACTTCATTTGTTGACTGCATTTTGTAGAATTAATTCTTCGTCTTTTTCTTCTTTAATTGATTTTTGTTGTTTTTTTTTCTTTTCTTTTTTTTCTTTTATTACCATTTCTGTTTTTCTTTTCTTTTTTCTTTTTCTTTTCCATCCTTTCTCTTCGTTTCTTTTTTCTTTCCTTTTCTTTTCCTTTTCTTACATTTCTTTATTAACCTTTTCCTCATTTAATCTATTTTCCTTCTTGTTATTCTTACTTTTTTATTTCTTTTTTCTTTTCTTTTTTTTCATTTTTTTTCCTTTCCTTTTTTTTCCTTTTTCCTTTCATTTCTATTTTTTCCTTTCCCTTTCTCTGTTTATTTTTTCCTTTTTCCTTTTCTTTTTTTCCCTTTCCTTTCCTTCTTTCTCTTCCTTTTTCTCTTCCTTTTCCTTTCCTTTTCTTTTCTTTCTATTTCCTTCCTTTTTTTCTTTCCTTTTCCTTTCCTTTCTTCTCTTCCTTTTTCTCTTCCTTTTTTCCTTTTCTTTTCTTTTCTTTTCTTTCCTTTTTCTTTTCCTTTTTCCTTTCCTTTTCTTTCCTTTCCTTTTCCTTTCCCTTTCTCTGTTTTTTCCTTTTCTATTCTTTTTCTCTTCTTTTCCTTTCCTTTTTCTGTTGTTTTTTTTTTCTTTTGTTTTTCTTTCCCTTTCCTTTTCTTTCATTTTCTATTTCTTTTCTCTTCTTTTTTTCCTTTCCTTTTCTTTTCTTTCCATTTCCTTTCCTTTTTTCCTTTCCTTCATCCTTTCCTTTTCTTTTCATTCCTTTTCCTTTTCCTTTCTCTGTTTTTTCCTTTTTTTCTTTTCTTTTTTCTGTTCTTTTCCTTTCCTTTTTCTTTTGTTTTTCTTTTTTTTTGTTTTTCTTTCCCTTTCCTTTTCTTTTTGTTTCTTGTCCTTTTCTTACTCTTCTTCATTGACTTCTTCCTTATTTTATATATTTTTGCTTCTTCTTCTTCTCTTTTCCGTCTTCTTTTCTCATCGTTTCCGGTTTTATTATTCAATCCTGTTTCCTTGGTTACTTTTTTCTCTTGTTCTTCTTCATTAACTTGTTTCTTGTTTGATCTATCATCCATCTATTTGTTCTTTTTTCTTTCCTTTTTCTTCTTTCGTCGATTCTGCTTTTATTATTCTTTTTTTCTTTTTTACATTTCCCTTTTTTCTTCTTTTTACCCTTTTTCATTAACCTCTTTCTTTTTTATTTATTTTTCTTCTTTTTCTTCTTCCGTTTCTTCTCCCTTTCCGTACCTTTTTCATCGGTTCTGCTTTTTTTTTCTGTATTTCCTTCGGTCATTTCTTCTCTTACTTATCTTCTTTAACATTTTCTTTTTTTCATATAATTGATCTGTTTT